>OY282558.1:247242060-247733290 GCA_958295665.1 Tipula vernalis
TATATATATATATATATATATATATATATATATATATATAATAATATATATATATAATATATAATATATATATATATATATATATATATAATATATATATATATATTATAATATATATATATATATATATATATATATATATATATTATATATATATATATATATATATATATATATATATATATATATATATATATATATATATATATATATATATATATATATATATATATATATATATATATATATATATATATATATATATATATATATATATATATATATATATATATATATATATATATATATATATATATATATATATATATATATATATATATATATATATATATTATATATATATATATATATATATATATATATATATATATATATATATATATATATATATATATATATATATATATATATATATATATATATATATATATATATATATATATATATATATATATATATATATATATATATATATATATATATATATATATATATATATATATATATATATATATATATATATATATATATATAATATATATATATATATATATATATATATATATATATATATATATATATATATAATATATATATATATATATATATATATATATATATATATATATATATATATATATATATATATATATATATATATATATATATATATATATATACAGCCTTGGCCAAAAATATAAAGCACCCCTATCTATTAGCATTATATATTAATATTATGTCTTTCTAAACAATGGGTGTTAACGAACGAGTCATCCCACCGAATGCGACCCTTTAATATTGAAAATCACCAATTTTTGTTTTGTTTTAGGTTCTTAACAAGAAGTTGTAGCGTCGTAAAATTTTTTTATTTTAGTTTTGTATTTGATCGTGTGCAGTCTTCACATAAAGTGTTTTAAATCAAAAGAGTTTTCGTAAGTTTTTTGAGAAAAAAAGTGTGTTTGTGATAATTATGCCTAAAGCGTGCCACCTCAGTGAAGGAATAAGGGCACAAATTGTGTTGTTGGATTCCCAGGGTGTAAGCCAAATTAAAATATCCCAAAAATTAAAATGCTCTCGTGGAGCAGTTCAATCTACATTGAAAAGGGTTAAAGAGACCGGGAACTATGCCTATAAACTACGCTCAGGCAGAAATCGTATCACTTCGGTAAGAGACGATCGACAAATTGTGCGAAAATCTCTCAAAAACCGAAGAAAAACATCTGCTGAGATAGCTGCAGAGCATTTAACAGAACAAGAAGTTCACATTTCGGCACGGACAGTTAGAAGAAGGCTCCTGCAAGCTGGATTGAAAGGTTGTAAAGCAAGAAAAAAACCTTTGCTCTCACTTACCAACATAAAAAGTCGCTTGAGATGGGCTCGAGAACACAAACATTGGAATGACGTGGATTGGACGAGAGTTGTTTGGTCAGATGAATCTACTTTTGAGGTAAATATAAAAAATAAATATTAAAAAATAATTAGTCAAAAAAAAAATAAAAAATTGTGCTATGTATTTTAAAAGAATTAATAGAGAAATTTATGTTAAATTTGATGGAATTCTTATAGATTTTTGGAACTCCTGGCGCAACCATCGTAAGAAGAAGAGTCGGGGAAGCATACAATCCTGATTGTATAGTGCCTACCGTAAAGCATGGAGGGGGTAAACTGATGGTGTGGGGTTGTATGGCATCATCAGGGGTGGGAAAACTGTTGTTTTGTGAGGGTCCGATGAACAGTACCAACTATGTTACCGTCCTCGAGGCTGCATTGAATGCCTCAATTCGGCAAATCTTTGGAGAAACGGATGGTTCTTCGATAATTTATCAACAGGATAATGCCCCCTGCCATACTTCCCGCGTTACGATGAGTTGGTTTCGAAAAAAACAAATTCGAGTCATGGACTGGCCCGCCCAGTCACCAGACCTAAATCCCATTGAAAATTTGTGGTCAATTTAAAAAAAAAAAATCAAGGATCGCAGTATGACTTCAAAGGAAGACCTCAAACGTGCGCTGACAGAGGAATGGAAAAATATATCGATAAATACCTGCGAAAAATTAGTACGGTCGATGAATAAAAGAGTCCTGGCTGTCATCAAAGCCAAAGGAGGACCTACAAAATACTAAAATTAATAAAATATAAAAAGTATTTCCTAAAAATATTGAGTTTTAATTTTTGTCTTCATTCGTTTTGTAGATACTGCAATTTGGCAGGGGTGCTTTATAATTTTGGCCAAGTCTGTATATATATATACATATATATATATATGTATATATATATATATATATATATATATATATATATACATATATATGTATATATAATTTAGTAATATCTCTATTAAAAGTTAGTTCGCTTTTATTTGTATAACATTACACATACCTATTACTAATTAAGAATGTAGTTGTGAAAAATTTTATAAATAATTTTGTTATGGTAACACCTAGTGAAGAATAGAAGAACTTAATTAATTAATAGCGCATAGTTTACTATACTAAAATGGAAATTTTCCATATTCCATGCTACAACTTTCTGCAGACAACTTTGTACCAGACTACTGAAAAAATCATGAAAGTTCCAGAAGTTTGGCTTGAGTATAAAATAAGGCGAAAGAAATTAAATTGGATTATTCGTATTTGTAATACGACAGTATAAGGATTAAACCGAATGATTTGAAAAGTGAATTAGTGCGATATAAAAGTTATAAGTGATCAGTAAAATTGTGCGAATGTTATATTCAGTGATTTTGTGAATTGTTGATAATAAATTGTGTTGTATTAATTTTTGTGTTCAATAAATAAATTGGGGTTGCTTACGTTTGGAGCTTCACATTCAAAACAAAATACGTTTAGGAAGGACTCCTGGCAATCCTGATACCGATGAAATTCCAACAAACACAATGGTTATCATTTCAAAATTCATTATCCTGTTTGCGCTTGCACCCTTTTCAATGGTTCTAAAATTCGTTCGTCGGAACTCTCAGATTTGTTTGTGTTATCGAAGGTGCTAGGCGATTGATTAACAGTTCGATTTCGGAATTCCACATTTAATTCTTTCATGAGTGGTCGTCATCTCACTTATATATCACCAAAACGTCTAGGATCATATCCCGATTTTTCCCATAGCTTTTCATAGGAAGCGTACAATTTTTTAATGCATACTATTTTTGGCACAAAACGATCTGCGGCTCCGTTTAGCGTATTTGCAGACGTGCATTCTTCTTCTGAATGCTCAATGAAAAATAGGAAAATGACTCTCTATTCCTTTGGTGTCTGCTCAGGATTTGTTCTTTAGTCTCCTCCTCATAATTCGAGCTGCTAAAATATGAGAGCATCGCACTCTTCATCCCTGTTCAGTAAGAATTCTCATGAACTGCCTTATACACCCAAAACCAATATTCGGCTTTCTTTGAGAGAAATAGGCGTAAACCTTTGCTTAAATTTTTACGATGAAAATCGTTAACGTAAACCATTTGCTCCAGCCGTCCATTTTTGCTTTAATTTATAGGAATCGTCTACTCGAAATGATGTCGCTGGACGGAACTTATCGGTTGCTGGAACGTGTATATGATGACCTGAGTAAACTTAGCTAAGTGAAAATGGTTGGCGATTAATACCGAACTCGTTTTGTAACTGTGGTTCAGGTTTGTTTCGATACTGCTGACGTGCTTGAGAGAAAAAATCTGCTACCGAAGTTTTGAGAGGATTTGCCTCATCAAAGGAAAAATTGGGTGCGGCTTTCAGTCCCTCAGTTTAACAGCACGCTTTCCTGAGGAATAATTGCTACGACAATTAATACTGAAATAAATGCGCGCTCTACTTAGTTAATACAAACAATATTATATACATTTGCGTTTAGAGAACTTACGGTGCTTTAGCGAAAAATAAATCAATCCCAACTTTTATCAGTATTGCGGCAGCCGAAAATTCTTCTCGATAAATCTAAAGTTATGCATTTGATTTTTTTCTGGCCCATAGAAATTGCCAGTTTCCTATTTTTTCACTCACTGCACTTCATATAAAAGAAATCTCGCTCTATTTATTTCGCTTTTTCGTTTTATTTTTATTTTACTAATTGATAGCCGCGTTGGCCTCCCTCACGTATGTAAATGAAGCCAAAAAATAGATTTTGGTTTTGTCAATTAAAACAAAATACCTAGTTAATTCTAAAATTTATCCACTTTGAAACCTGATATCAAACGATATGAACGGCTCGAAATCTTGTTTTCCAAAATTTTGTTGTTTATTGATACTTTGTAAAAGAGAATCGATTCTATATAATCCACTCCCACGTACGGCACGCAGTGCGACATGTTTGCTGATCCCGGCTCCTACGTCCCCCAAAGTTCAAATCTAAAGCCCCTTGGAGGGCTAAGCGGGGGGGAGCGCAGCGACCTCCCGCGTGCTCGTGAGAGTTACCGAAGCCGTTAGCCTTTACAATTCTATTTAAATTTTTGGTTATTTTCGTTTCGTAACCGAAATCCTCATTTCCAGAATTTATAAAAAACAAGATTTCGAGCCGCTCCCAAATAAATTATTTATAAAAAATATATTGTTTATAATTTTCTTCTTCTTATTATTTGTATTTTTGCTGAGTGATTGTTTTTTTTATATATAATTCGTTCGAATAATTATAAAAATTATATTGTTAATAATAATAACAAATTAAAATTAAAATGTTTAAATAATTTTATTGTTAATTTGTTTGTTATAAATAAATAATTTCATCACAATTTTTTGTTAAGTAATCAATTAAAAAAAAATAAAAATAAACAAAGTCTCACACTAAAATCATTTTATTATGACAAGCCGTTAAACTAAAAAGAGTCAGCTTAAAGGGACGGAAGCTGACTTCCACAACCGAATACCTTTTAACCTCCATCCGCGGTTCGAATAATCAAGAGGCGGTGATAGCTTAACAATAAAAGGCGACATTTGTGATATGGATTACATCATCACTCCGAAGAGCAACTACCAGGCGAATTATTGTTGATCGCCGGGAGATGCTGCCACCGAACTCGGAGACGATCGTGTGGGGAAGATTAGAGGGAGATTCTGGTCTACCCAGATTATGGGTTGTTGAATCCAACGAAGAGGAGAGCGGAACCAAACAAATTATAGTCGGGTAAGCCCTAGTTAAACCAGACAACGACTATAGAGCACTAATTATGATTTTAAATGGAAATAGTCAAGAAAGGGACAGTCATCGGCAAATGGGACGAGGTATCGACGGTAGTAAAATGTGAACAGAAAAGTTCGTTTGGAAAAGCTGACATGCAAGAGCAGAAAGAAATGGTAGAACAATTCATGCAGAAATGGATCGGAGATCCTACCGTGGTACAGAAAAATTCTGCACATCAACTACTCAAACAGTACACATCCATATTCTGCAATACATCGGATAATAAGGGAAGGATCTCAATGGTAAAGCATCGAATTGATACTTGAATAGGACGACATCATCAGCCGCTCAGCAAAAATAGGTATAAAAATAAACATTTTTTAAGGACATAATAGTATATTATTCAACGAGCATATAATGATAGAGCTGTTATTCACGAAGATTAAGTTTATATATGAACCGACAGGCGAGTGTCGTAAATCATCTGAGTGAATAACAGCCATTATATGCGAGTAGAATACGATACTTTGTCTACGACCGATAAAAACTATTGTATTTTATTATCAAACTCTTTAAATAACCCTAAAATAATTTACGTCGACATTTTGACGGCTCAATTTAATAATAATGAAAATATCAAGAGACTATTAGATAAAATTTAAAAAATGAAATTTTATTTGGTAGTAGTGAATAATGGAAGAAGGGACTACTAGATAAACTATAATGGTATCATTATAATTGAAGAAACAAACGTATAATGAGTATATTATACGTTAGTCGTGGACAAAATAATTTTTATTTTACACATATATTTACATAGTAGTTTTATGAATAATGTGAAATATTTGGTTTTAAGACACTGACGCCGTACTGTTATTTTTTTTGCGTTTTTCTCGTAACTACTTTTTTCAAACTGGTGTACAAGATATCTCAAGATCTTATTAACTGATTTTGTTAAAATTTACAACACGTATTCTTTATAATATTATCTAAGACGCGAAGTAGGATTTTTTTGATTGTGCCATATTCATAAGTTATATATTTATTAAACTAAAAATCTAAAATCTAAATCTAAAAATTTAGATATAAATTATATTTTATTTTCAAACAGCTGTCATTTCAACTAAAAAAATTGCCCTACTTCTCTAACTAAGAATTTTTTTTTTAATTTTTCAGACAATGTCTGACGGAGACAATAAGTACACCATCAGCAAGGATTTTCAAAAGAGAGCCCTACTTATTGGCTCATATGTCCGTCATTTTTTAATTTGGTTTTTATTCGTTATTATTTCAAATAGTACGTATGTGTCTAAAATTAAAACTATTTTATATACTTAATAAATAGCTTCGTCAAAAAACAGTTTATTTTTGTACCTATTTTTCCGAGCGCCAAGGTGGTGTAACTCCTTAAAGTTAAGCCCAAAGAAGTGTAAGCTGTTCAGAATGGAAGTAAAATATTTGAGTCATCTGGTAACGACCAATGGAACTCACACGGAGCGGTAAAGGATTGGTCAAAATCTAAAAATTTACATGAATTACGAAGCTTTCTGGGATTGTCCACTAATTATATTCGTGCCAGGTTTAGCCAATGCCGCAAAGAGTTTACATGAGTTAGCTGAGAAGAACAAGGTATTCGAATGGAAGGATGATCAGGAAGAAGCATTCGTGGAACTAAGGAGACGACAGCGCCTTGGCAGTCCTCATATACCTTTTACCCAACGTGAAATTTATTTTGGACACCGACACAAGTAATGACGGTATGGGAGGAGTGTTATCACAGGAAAGTAATGACCAAGAATGAGTTATTGCGTACTACTCCAAAACATGCTGTTGCGTTTCAAGGACTCAAGGTACGATTTTCAGATCGAACATCGGAAGGGAAGCGCACACGGAATTGCCGACGCAGTATGAAGACGACCCTGTCCAGTAAAATGTAAACATTGTGTTCACATTGAAGCAAAGTAAGGCATCATCGACGTTAGGCTTACGCAAGTGCTGCCTGACGAAGATTGGACTGACGCAATGACCAGGAACGAGCAATTAGATGACACGGATTTATCGGTTATCTTTAAATCGGGCGAACATCGGCCCACTTGGAGCGAGATTGCGTACACAACTCCCATTGTCAAGGTTTACTGGGCTCAATGGGATAGCCTTCAAATAGAGAATGGATGTTAAACGGATGGCAAAATGAAGCAATTGTTGCTGGTGATATCAAATAGCTGGATTGCGGAAATCCTGAAAGAGTATCACGAAGGAGCAAGTGGGGGCCGTCTGACTGGGCAGGATGTAGACTGTCGGCAATAGAATGGTGCCAAAAATCTGACCTATGTGCGGCGGTGAAGAGACCCGTACGTAAAAGTCGTGGAACCATGAAACAATATGACGTCGAAGCACAAATATGTGCTATTAATAATTTATTATTTCAGCAAATGGTTGGAGGTGTACCTTATTCCCAATCAGGAGACAACAACAATAGCTAAATTCATACCGACCAAGGAAGTAATTTTGAATCGGTTGTATTTCAAGAAATATGCCAGATGCTCGGTATAAATAAAACGAGAACAACGCCATTGCATTCACAGTCCGACGGTATGGTGAAAATATTCAATGGTACATTGGAGGAATATCTAACAACGGGGATCGACAGGAGAGATCTAAATTTTGGATTATTCTTATTTGGAACGCGGTAATGTGTAGATTAAACCGAGTGATTTAATCAATGATTTAGTAAAAATCTGTAAAATCGTGCGATTGCTATAATAAGTGATTTTGTGAATTATTGTTATTAATTGTGTTGAATTAATTTTTGTGTTAAATAACTAAATTAGTTTGTGAAAAAATGAAGTAGTTTGTTTTATTCACAATCCAGTGATTCGAACTTTGGTTGACAAGGCAAAACAACAATAGTGAATTCTAGCGATTAGAATATTTTGAATCAGAATATTCTAGCCGCACAATCTCAACTATCTGATACAAACACACTCCTTCCATATTTTTTTTACATTAAGTAATATTCATATTCATTTTAAACGTATTAATTAATTAATTCAAATTAAAGTAAAAATTGGTGAAATTAAACTTCAAAATAATTATATTTATGAACGCTCTCCTAGATGTAATATCTACTGCTTTCTTATAATGAAACTCATTTTATTTCCTCGACTTCCTTTCGATAGTTAAATAACGCAAAACAACCACAAAATATTTATTATTAAAGAAATTATATAGAATTATGTTTTTTGAATAAGTGAAGTTTACGTGATTTGTGTATAAAAAATTTGGATTATTTAGAAGAAATTTAGATTTAACGGTATGTTGGAAATTAAACAATGCATTGAAAATTCTTCGCGATTTTGTCGCTAGATCTAGCAAATTTTCAATCCGATCAGCGAGAAAAAAGATTTCGCCTCGCTAATGCGAAATTTATGCTCATGATTCCAGTATGTTGTATTTGTTGCTAAGCAACAAGTAATAATAGTACGAGAATATTTTTTCTGGCCTAGGCCGGGAATATATTCCCGTATGGATTTTTAATTGTTTAGAAGAAATAAAAGTTCACTTATAAGGTTAAACGCATTTATTTATTTTAATTTAACAGTATACATAATAATCAATTTTTATTTGATAAATCTATGCCAAACTAATTATGTGTTAGGTATAGGAGTTTAATTTTACTTATTTGTAATATTAACGGTTATCGTACAATTAGTACAATTATTGAACATTGGTGGATTAGTAGTATCGCATCCCAGCTTTGTTGTTGATATATTGCTATTAAAATCATTAACATTATTTGCATCGGCTGTTTCATTATACGTTGTATCGAAAATCTGATGAGCAACTTCAATTTTATTGATAATGGATTCATCGATGTACCCTTCAGCAACAGTCGATGACTTCCATCCTCCAAATCTTTTTAAGCATGTTAAATCTGCGCCATTATCAACTAAAATTGTCGCAGATGAACGGCGGAAACAGTGCCCTGTGTATTGTTTTGCGCCTGGCAATTTTAAAAAGGTAGCAACAATTTGTGGCATTTTACCAAACTGATGTATGCCAACTGCTTGTTTGAAACCTTTACCATTTGTGTATTTAAAAAAAAAACGCAAAGAATCTTTTGGACGCGAAGCTATATATTTTCTGTAATATTCTAAACAAGTTTCGTTTACGATAAATGATCGTGGTTTATTTGTCTTGTTATTCGGGATTTTAACTAAAAGTTTAGATCCCAAATCACTAATGTCAGTAATTTCCATGCGGGCTAGTTCATCCCGTCGACAAGCACCAGCGATTCCAAAAATTAATGCAACCTACAAAAAACAATCATAATATTACATACAAAAAAATATTGCAGTGTGAATTGTATTTTATCCGAAAACATATTTGAATTTAATGTGTAAATACAAATAATAATCATTTTAAATACCTACATGCTTACTTTAGCAACTAGGAACGAATCATCTGAAGCTTCCAAAATGAATTGTTCAACATATTCCATAGTTAATATTTTAGATTTCTTCGCTTTATATCCGTCGGATTTGCGTTTCAAGAAGACACGTAATTTTTGGTATTTTGCAATATCCACATTATTTTTAACCACTAGCATCGACCTGATCATTGAGTAGTTTGACCATAATGTGGATGATTTCAATTTTGTAGATAAATCAGCGAAATACGCCAGAATGACGTTTTCCGAAAATGATTTGATGTGTTTAGATTGACATTGATTGATAAAGCGTTTATAAGCATTTTCGTATTTTTCCTTCGATTTTTGCGGGAGTAAATCACATGTAGCTGAATTAGCTGCTTCCACTATATCCGGCGGAGTACAAGATAAGGATAATTCACTTTTACTGTCCATATCCCTTAAATTTGGTTCACACGTTTTTTATAAATCAAATAGGTACACAAACTTGACAACTTTTGAAAAAAAAAAAAAACAAAATGTATTTATGTCTTATGATGTCGTGGCTAACTAAGCAATAATTTTATGTTGTTTTCGATTTTTTACTTTGTTTTGATTTCTTAATATGATAGATAATTAATGAATAATACTAAAAATTATTTTGGGTTTATATTCGTTTTAAAGTCCGATCGGAGAAAAAATAGTATATACAATTACTACTCGGCTATCGCCTCGTCCGCCAATAAAAACTATCGTCCGGGAACGCAGTACTTTTCCTCCTAATTATACAATATACTATTGTTTGCAATCAATGAAACAAAATAAAGTACAAAAATGTTTGAATAATTTGTCAGAACAATTTCAAAAGGAAAGAGAAATCTTTACACTTTGTAATGTATATAAAAGAGATGAACGTTCATAAATATTTTTTGATTTTTGTCTTGTTAGCTTTGTGAATTTTGAAAAACAAATCAAAAAAGGAGGAAAAGCCGTTACAGGATGTCTTCGCATTACCAACATCTCAACAATGCCGTCTGTCAATATTATATATTACATATGTATATCAAAACTATGTTTTATTGACTTTTCTTAAGTTTATTGACTTTTCTTGAAATTAATAATTTCATTTTGAAATTTTACGTACAAAATTTGACACACAGAACTCATGCATACTAGTCATTTATGTGTATGTGCCGGAGATATCATCCCGGATGTCTGAAAAGATCGCATCGAGTATAGTTCCATGCTTGGGGTGTCTTCCAAAGGAGGGACATATGAAAGATCAAATCGAGCAAATTCGGATCGAAGTCGATCTTGATCTCTATTGAGTAAGTTAACATTGTATAACCCCCTTCAATTCAGTGCATGCAAAATAATTTTGTCCATATAGGTACTCCCTTACGAAATAAACACCGATAGAAAGTCATCCTGTATTTTTCGAAAAACAGATGGTACACCTATGTATGTATTAGCATAAAATACAACAGAAATGTGTATTATTATTATTATTATTCCAAAGGCCATGCGGGCATTTGAGCCACCTCCCACTACGACCTAAAAGATGTTTTGTGCATGGACCCTGCTCAATTAGCCGTCCTGTCAATAATCAGGCTCTTAATTAACCTGATAATACTACCGGCCGGAATATGATGTACTTATACTATCTGGACTCATTATTCTCTCTCCTAAATGTTGCAGTCTTTTGCGGAAAATGGCTGGGCTGTGGCACAGAACATGTTCCGCTGATCCCGCTTCCAGATCGCATAGGCGGCATCTGTCGGACGTACTTAGACCCATTTTCTTAAGGTGATACCTTAAGGGGATATGACCTGTGAGGAAGTCAGTAAGCAGCCTCATTTCATGTTTCCTAGGTTCAATTCAATTTTGGAATTCTGCGCCAATAGGTGCCCCTTAGTGGAGAGGCAGAACCCTTGTGGGCAAGGCCTGGCACCCAAATGAGTGTTACCTTATTTGAGTTTGCCAGATGCTTAATAACCTTCAGACAATCCCATACTAGCCGTGACTCAATGGCAAAAGACCTAAAAGTCTTTAAGGCCGATTGGCTGTCTGATACAATAGACACCTTTGCATCGTTTAGGCCTTTTGCTATGCCTATCCTAGCGCAAAGTTCTATAGCATGAACTTCTGCTTATAAGACGGTAGTGTTGTTACCCAACGACTTCGAGAGAGCAGTCTAACTCCCGCCTATTCCTACTCCCGCCCCATCTTCTCTTTTTGATCCATCTGGAAGCCATACAACTGACCCTCGCTCAAAGGACAATCCCCTCGTTCTCCACGTATCCCGGTTAGGTAACCTAACACAAAAAGTTTTGTGGAGATCCGGTTTAGTTGGCAAACAGTAGGAAGGCATTCCTATTATTGGATCTGGAAGGATTTATAGATGACCCACCACATTTCCGATATTTCCCCCCGCTTGCATATTAAGGGCCATAATAGCAGTATCCTTTTTAACATGCAGATGCAACGGAGTTACTGCGGTTGGACAGGTTTTCAATGAGCCCATAACACCGATGCAGGCTATACGCTGAACCTAATTCAATAAAGTTTGCGCTCTCCTCTGTTTAGTTTTAGGCTACCATACTACCGATGCTTAGGTAACCACAGGCCTAATGATTATTTAACGAACCTATCAGCGTTATTGCAAGAAGACACGTCACAGACTCTAGTGTGGTGATCCCAGGCAGCATATGTCGGCCGGCCAGTGGTCAGTGGTGTGGGGAGGTCTTTTTCTGGACCATACAAGAGCTAGAATTTGCTGCTATTCGGCGGTTGAGCTGGCGCACTTATTCGAGAATATCTGTTATTTTTTTCACATCACTGAATCACAAAATACATCTCCAATGGAAATTTTCAGTCCACTCACTCACTCATGTGATAAAAGCAAAAGCATTATAAAAAAAACGAGATATCCACAAAAAAACTTAAATGAAAAATTAAATTTGATGCCAAAAATAGTGAAAATTTATTTGTACAATAATTTTCATACGAATCCCTCAACCAAAAAAATTAAAAAAACACTCGAAACTTAAAACTAAAAACATATATTTTTTTTTCTTAAATACTACCTAATTTACATAATCCATTGGTTACAGCTTTGCGGATTCGTCTCGATGAAAAGTGCAGGATTAATTTTATTTCTTCTTTTTAGTCTCGCAGGACATAAATTTTGGTCGTCTCATGAGTCGGTGAGGCGAGAATTACTGGATCGTAATGGTATTAGTTATTGTATGTGTGTTCGAATGCTCTTTTATTATTCATACTCTTCATGCTCTTTTTAGTTTTTCGTATAATTATTTTGTGTTCTTTCTTGAGATTAGGGTTTCGTATACGAATGAAATTTTTAAAGGCACGCGAAGATGACGATGTTTGAAAAAAAAAAATCAATCGACTAAAATGCAAAATTGTGTATTAAAATTTTATTAATTTCAATTAAAATTGTGTATAACCTGCAATTCAATATATTTAATTTCAAATTATTTATATTTATAAACAAAAATGTTAGATTTCGTAAAACATCATTATCAATTGCAAATACAGTTTGTTAAAAAAATTTGCGATTAATCTCGATTTGTTTAAATTTATCAAATTTTCAACAGAATTTTTTGATGCTTAAATATTAAAATGAATTACTAAATCAATCAAATACTGTGAAAGTACAGTTTACATTATGTATTTTGAATGTATTTGAGTGTAAGTATTTTTAGTACCTTTACGTAATGTAAACTGTACTTACACAATATTTGATTGATTTAATTAAGTTTTTAATAAAAAATTAATCTGATTTTGCAACATGAAACCTAAAAAATTAATAAACAAACATGTTAAGTTAAAACTAAAGAAATACATTTTTTTATTATACAATAGCTGCATTTCTTGACGCATAGTGATCCGGATCAGATCAAAATTTACATGTGAAGCAACAACAACATTTGATCCAACCTTCGTTTTGGATCACAAATGGTGATCTAAAAATAGTTGAACAATATTTTGTAGTTGAACAATATTTTGTAAAGACAAAGAATATAATGAATATAGTACGAGTATGAAGAGGCATTCAAAACGAAACGAGACAAAAAAATTGAATTTTGGTGTTTGTTTGTTTTACGCATTTTTGTGTCGTTTCATGAGACATGATCTGATCCGGATCAGATCAAACGTCAAGAAATGCGGCTAATAATAGAACTTTACTAAAAGTAGAATTTTCAAAAAATACTTACAACGAACAACACAGTATCGTTAATTCTCCTGCTTCATAGCAAGTGAAATATTCTCACACGTGAGCATAAGCATCAAAAATATTTCCCGATTTCAACCGATTGGCTTATTTTTGATACTTACCGTCACAAAACGATACACTAATAATACAAACAACGAAAATGACAGAACACAATAACAAAATGTATCTTATACTCCTTGTACGTATACAAAATTCTCATGAGGCAGTGAGAAAATGTGGGACCAAAATTTATATACAGATGATTTTGTTTACGTTCCATATGGCATTGGGAAAATGTATAAAATGCATGTAGTAGCTAGCAAGATAAACAGAAAATAAAGGAATAAGAAAATAGATTTTTAATAATAGGTACCTTGATCAACAAGTTCTCGGAATAACCACCGTGTGGCGCTCCCATCGTTCCGATTTGAGTTCTGTTTTTTTGTTAGGTTGGTACATCTCTTGTTGACATTCCCTCTAAATCTTAGCATCATAGCTTTATATTTGCAAAAGTTACGTAGACAAGAGTATATCTACTCTGTGTGTGTTGGCGATTTTTCCATTATTTCCTCTCGGCTGCTGAAACGCGTTCCCCGTAATGGTTTTTTAACTCGATTGAACAGAAAGAAGTCACAGGGAGCCAAATCAGGTGAATTCGGTGGCTGTTGGATGGTATTTGTTGCATTTTTCGTCAAAAAATTACGAATAATGATGGCACTGTGCGACGGTGCGTTATCATGGTGCAAAATCCACGAGTTTTCTGCCCACAATTCTGGTCTCTTTCGGCGAATTGCTACACGCAAACGTCTCATAACGCCCAAATAATACTCTTTGTTTACGGTCTGGCCTTCTGGCAAAAATTCATGATGCACTACACCGTTGTACATGAAAACCGTGAGCATTGCCTTCTTTTTTGACTGAAAACGACGTGGTTTTTTTTTGGTGAACGCCATTCACTTGCCTGAGTCTGGATTGCGTGTCGTACTCATAAACCCACGTCTTGTCTCCAGAAATGATCCTTTTGATGAATGTGGGATCGGATTCAGCCTCGCAAATCATGTCTATAATTGTAAATAATTTCTAAAATTGTAAATAATCGCCAACACACACAGAGATAGATGTACTCTTGACTACGTAACTTTTGCAAATGTCAAGCTATGACGCTAAGATTTAGAGGGAATATCAACAACAGATGTACCAACTTAACAAAAAAACAGAACTCAAATCGGAACGATGGGAGCGCCACACGGTGGTTATTCCGAGAACTTGTTGATCAAGGTAGTATGTATGTTCAAAATATTATACTTATTTTGTTGGTAAACAAGAGCAATTAACACAAACATTTAAAAATTCAAATGTTTTATGTTATGTACTTATAATTTTTTCTACCTTTTTTTATCTTGGATATTATATTAAAAAAAATATAAAGGGCAAAAAAGATTTCGTAAAACATCATTATCAATTTCAAATAGAGTTTGTTAAAAAAATTGGCGATTATTCTCGATTTGTTTAAATTTATCAAATTTTTAACAGAACTTTTTGATGGCTTAAATATTAAAATGAATTAAATCAATCAAATATTGTGAAAGTACAGTTTACATTATGTATTTTGAATGTATTTGAGTGTAAGTATTTTTAGTATTTTTACATAATGTAAACTGTACTTACACAATATTTGACCGACCAAACGGCGCAGTGGTTAAAGCTGCAGCGGTTGGATCGGGAGGTACCGGGTTCGAATTCCGATAGGAGCGGGGGATGCAAAAGGGATTTTTAACATCATCTGATTACGATCGGTCATGAAGATGAACACATCTATGACCCCCTGTTGAGAGTGCAGAATCCATGGGCCGACCCACCTTTTTCATGTCAGCACTATAGGTTGGCATGAAGCAATGCAATGTGCATGTGGTTTATACAAAACGGGTCTATAGCCGTACGTCCTCGATTTGGCTACTAATGCGTAAAGTAGGACCGTAAAAGTAAACTGCGAAAGAGTTGGGAGTGCCTTGAGCCCCAAAACAGATTACATAGATTAAAAACCACAATATTTGATTGATTTAATTAAGTTTTTAATAAAAAATTAATCTGCTTTTGCAACACGAAACCTAAAAAATTAATAAACAAACAGTTAAGTTAAAACTAAAGAAATACATTTTTTTATTATACAATAATAGAACTTTACTATAAGTAGAATATTCAAAAAATACTTACAACGAACAACACAGTATTAGTAATTCTTCTGCTTCATAGCAAGTGAAATATTCTCACACGCGAGCATAAGCATCAACAATTTTTGCCGATTTCAACCGATTGGCTTATTTTTCATACTTACCGTCACAAAACGATACACTAATGCAAACAACGTAAATGAAAGCACACAATAACAAAATGTATCTTATACTCCTTGTACGTATAAAAAATTCTCATGAGGTAGTGAGAAATTTTGGGACCAAAATTTATGTACTGGACATACATTTTGGTCGCCTCATGAGTCGGTGAGGCGAGAATTACTGGATCGTAATGGAATTAGTTATTGTGTGTGTGTTCGAATGCTCTTTTATTATTCATGCTCTTTTTTGTTTTTCGTTTAGTTATTTTGTGTTCTTTGTAGAGAGGGTTTCGTATACGAAATGAAATTTTGAAAGGGATACGAACATGACGATGTTTGAGAAAAAAAATCAATTGACTAAAATGTAAAATTGTGTTCAACCTACAATTCGATATATTTAATTTCAAATTATTTATATTTATAAACAAAAATTTTCTTTTAAATTGATAATAAAGACAATTTAAAATAATGTTTTTCAAAATCCCATATGATTTTGTTTACGTTCCATAGTAAAATAAAATTCTTTATTCCCGACTTTATATTAATGATTTTACTTTTCTAGACTGATATCATGGCTATTTATGTAGTGTCATTGGAAAAATGTATAAAATGCATGTAGTAGCTAGCAAGATAAACAGAAAATAAAGGAATAAAAAAATAGATTTTTAATAATAGGTAAATATGTTTATGTTCAAAATATTATATTTTGTTGGTAAACAAGAGCAATTAACAAAAACATTTAATAATTCAAATTTTTTACGTTATGTACTTATAATTTTTTCTTATATTATATTAAAAAAATATAAAGGGTGAAAAAGGTTTCGTTAAACATCAATTTCAAATACAGTTTGTTAAAAAAAATTATTCTCGATTTGTTTGAATTTATCAAATTTTCAACAGAATTTTTTTTTATACAGTTTCTCATTGGAAAATAAATTATATTACAATATAAATACGAATTATCGTTAATTTACGTTACATTCATAAAATAAAAATATGAATTTCTTTAGTTTTAACTTAATATTTTTGTTTATTAATTTTTTAATAATTTATAATAAAAAACTGATTTAAATTAATAAAAAAATAATAAACAAACAATTAAGTTAAAACTAAAGAAATATTGGGTGTCTGAATATGACTCCGCCCTTTTTTGTTAAAATAAAACACATTTCCTTGTTTAGAAAATGAAAGAATTATTTATTGAAAGTATGCTCCATTTGCAGCTACAACTTTCCCCCATTTTTCAGGCAGTTTACGGATTCCCTCTCTGAAAAAATCTTGGTGTTTGGAGGCGATCCAATGATTAAGCCAATTTTCGATCTCTGCGCGAGAACTGAACTGCTGTTCAGAAAGAGACGACTGCATCGACCGGAATAAGTAGTAATCTGAAGGAGCTACGTCTGGTGAATACGGCAGGTGGGGTAGAACTTCCCAGTCCTGTCCTTGTAAATAATTTTTCACAACGTTTGCAACATGTGGTTTTGCATTGTCATGCTGAAAAATTAATTTGTTGTGTCTATTCACTCATTCTGGTTGTTTTTCTTCTATAGCTCGCTTCAAACGTATTAGTGGTCGTCGGTACATATCGCCATTGACAGTTTCACCTGATTCCAGCAGTTCATAATATACCACACCTTTCTGATCTTACCAGATACAGAGCATAACCTTATTGCAACGGATATCTCACTTTGGTTGCGATGGACCAGCTTCACCACGCTTCACCCAAGATTTTTGGCGTTTGGGATTCTCATAATAAATCCATTTTTCTCTCCAGTAACTATCCGATGCAGAAAACCTTTTCTTTTTTGACTTTGAATCAGTATTTCACAAATGATTTTTCGACGTTCGTCTCTTTCTTTTAATTCATGTGGAACCCAGTTGTTAGCTTTTTGAACCATTCCGATTGTTTGTAAACGTTTTGCAACAGTTGATCGATCAACATTTAATGCTACCGCCAATTCTGATTGTGTTTGAGAAGCATCTTCAGCCAATAACGTTTCCAATTCAGCATCTTCAATTTTTTGGGGGGATTTTCCCTGCTCTTTATCCTGAATGCCAAAATCATCATTTTTAAATCGTCGAAACCATTCTTTGCACGTTGTATTCGATGGAGCATGCTCACCGTAAATTTCCACAAGCAAACGATAAGTTCCCGCTGCACTTTTCTTTGCAATAAAATAATGTAATACAACTTCTCGCAAATGATGTTTATTTGGAATGTTTGAAAGAGTTAAGAATACTATTTGTTTACACTTCAACCAAATGTCGTATACTGCGTTTGATAGCTGACATCAAGTACTATAGAATACAAGTATTGCGCATTTATAGTTTACGTGAGCAGTAAAAATAACGACACCAATTGAGAAAGGGCAGAGTCATATTTACATACCCAATACATATACACTTCCACTCCAAAATTTTCAATTTTGTAAACTTTAAAGTTTTTATTTTCAAAACAATTTTAGATAAAGCTAAAACTCCAACATTTCTGTATTCATTTTATTTTTATTTAAAATCTCAAAAATTAATTATTATTATTCCGACTAAGGGACTGCATTAACTGTCCTAACTTTTGCTCACCCAAAAAAAAAAAATTGTTGTTCCCGTTAGATATATTCATACTCATCCAAATAACGGGATGATCGAATGATACACCAATATAAATGCAAAAATTCAAAATTTGTATTATTGGGTAAAGATGCGGAAGCATGATAAGATAAAAAGTACAAAGTAGCAAATACTTTGAAGCAAAGAAAAACGCAATTGCGGGACAATTAACAAAAATCAATCAATATTCGATATACATTGCAACACCAGTAACAATTAACATATCGAATTGTTGCATGTTCCATGGGCTGAACTTCGATAATTCCGTGTGGTATCGTCTATTTGCGATGGATATTGATAAGCTTGACCCGACTGACCGATTGAACACACCTCGCGAAATAGATTATGATCAGGGGTGCTATTCTTGAACCATTACGGAAACTTTCGTATTGCGAGTTAGTGTCAAAGTATTACGAAAACCCTAAAATCGTATTCTTGAAATCGGATTACGAAAATTTTCACAACGGAACGTTACTAAACTTTTCGTAATGGTTTTTTCGTTTCCCATTGCATTTCGTAATGAAATCATTTGGATTTTTGTGTTAATTATATTGATAAGGATGTTCATAAAACTCATTTTCTATTCTCAATATTTTATAAAAAAGTGAAAACAAAAGCGTACCTATTTTTTTCTTTGTTTCACGTGTTCTTAAAAATATGTATTATTTATTTCGAGATAACGATGTACATACATAACTATATGCATTCGGTTTTGTTTACTACCTAACTAGAACAAAAGGATATTTTTCTTTTAAATTTTTGTATTTACATATCGTATACCTAAAGGTCGATTTATATTATCAGTTCCTTTCAGTTCCTACTCGTATCGTGTCAGACAAAAAAAACATTGTTACATATATTTTCTATAGGATTATTTATATTATCCTTTCCTATCCGTTCCTACTCGTACCGACACAGACACATATTGTTGAAAAGAATGTTTTGTCTGATATTTAAAGGCGAAAAAATACGAAAGAGTAACGAAACAAACAAAAATTGTTTCCCTGTTGTACGACTGAGCGCTCCAAGAGCGATCAATGATCAATCACGGTGATGCTCTCTTATACCTCACCGTGATCATCACTTTACACCATATTTCGTAAAAAAGGCACGAAAAAATGCGAACATTGTAATTTAACATGAAAAACCAATTAAAGAAAACCGAAGATTTCTTTTTTTTTTTGCTTTATACTTCTGTTTCATGTTTTTAACGTGCCATCTCAAACAAAATTTCTCGATTGCTCACGCAAAGTACAAACTGGGTTGCTACTAAAACATTTTTGTATTTTTGTGTGTTATCTTTACTCTATACGTAACCAAAAGATACGAAGAAAATGCCTGAATTGGAAGGTACGGATAGTATAAATTGATGATGTCTGACACGATACGAGTAGGAACTGAAAGGAACTGATAATATAAATCCACCTTTAATCTTGGAATATTTTTTTTAATGCTTGACCACTTTCTAATTTTAAACAATACGTGTAAGAGTATGAGATTTTTCGCAATTGACAATTGGCTATAGCGGACAAAAATGGAATAAATACATGTATGTGATTCCATACAACAAAAATATGTTATTCAAAGCTATATTGCCTATTTAACTTTTATATTTATTTGTTAAAATTGTAATGATTGAAAATTAATTAATGCAATGTATAATTAAAAGTGTGATTTTTATCATTCATTAAGTTCATTTGGAACAGTTTTGTTTTATCACTTTAAATGCCCTGTCTTCAAACATTACGACATTTTCGTAATGCACAATACTTCCGTAATAGTAATGATGAAATCATAAATTAGTATTCTTGAAACCATTACGAAAATTACGAAGAGATGAATAAAAAAATAAGGAAATTTCGAAAGAGATGATTAAAAATGTTAGTATGAATGAGAATATTAAGCGAAGCGAACGCTTTCTTTACTTAAAATTAATAATTGTTGTGAATTTTTATAAATAATAGCATATTTATTTAATATTAAATTGAATATATTAAAAACGATTGTGTATGCTACTTTTTCTTTTAAAGGGAAAATTATTTCGGTCTAAAAAGACCAATGTATTGAAATCTTGTGAAAACTGGCCAAAAATTTGTTTGATCCAAAACCACTTTTCTCGACGTTTTAAAAGTCCTTGAGTCCGAAAAAGCAAAAAAAAAAAATATGTCTGTCCGCATCTTTCTGGACGTCTGGATGTCTGTATTTCGGGAATCATTTATCCGATTTAGAATTTTTTTTCCACCAATCTGTTTTTATGGCACGACGGTACATATGATTGTATGATGATGTAATGTTATGTCGTGTATGATGGCATGATGATTTGATGGTATGGTAGTACGATGATATGATCCTATGCAATGCCACTACATAAAAATCCATGAAAAAAAAACTTGTAGTGGTGTTAAAGGAATAAAGATTTTTATTTTGCTATGGAACGTAAACAAAATCATATGGGATTTTGTGTTGCCTTTATTTTCTATTTAAATGAAAATTTTTATTGATAAATAGAAATAATTTTAAATTAAATACAATCTGTTTCGTCGGCAAGTGACCCCTTGTGTGTTGGTGATACCTTTTTACATTTTTCATCATATCTCCCAAGTTATGGGCTCGATTTTAATTCTGTTTGCGGTTTTGGAAAGCTTATGAGTAACTTTATTGGATAATTTGCACACTAAGCCAGATTTTTGTAAAGAATGTAACAAATTATGGGAAAATCACATTTTTTACTTAAACGATTTTTTTACTTAAAAAAACCTCTACTTTTTAAAAAAATGAACTGCAAGTCGAAAAAGTGTCCCATGACATGGTTATTTTATTTATAATTACTGATCTACAGCATAATATCTACAAATTCACAAAACATTGTTACTACCTAACTTATAAAATATTCGAACAGCAATTTGTCGAATAAATGGCCGTTGTAGCCGTTTAGGTATAGTGATGTTACCTAACCCAATCTTTTAAATGATCGAAAACTCAATTTGTTAAGTAATAATAATAGTTCAGTTGTTCGCTATCCGATCGTGTGAAACTATGTACTCTCAGTGATTTGTGTTTTAACAATTTTAAGTTTCTGTGATTATTAAAAGGACAGTTTGTGTTAAGTCAACACTTAATCATTACAATGACACATTTGCGTGATCTACCACTTTCTCATGTAGCCGATTTACATTTTGTGAACTTGTTCTGTAATGGAAATGCACACGCTGCTGTCGAAAAATACAGGCGTCGATATCCAGCAGGCCAGTACTTGGGTATAGGACGTTCATTGCAATACATTGACGTTTTCCCGAACAATGATTATTCCAACAACAACACGAGTCCAGCGGAAAATTAACGTACACGTTGGAAGAGGATTTATAATGATTAATACGCGCTGACCCTTCGTCAAGTATCAGTCGCTTGTCGATAAGATTAGGCATATCGAGGTCAAGAAGGCCTTAATCCTTATCACTTCCGTCGTGCTCAACATCTAGGAGATGTTGACAATCGTGCCAGATCAGTTTTTTGTAACTGAATAATTTCACAGCAAAGAAGTGATGTCAATTTTATAAGGAGAATATTGTGGACAGATGAAGCTACTTTCACCAGGGCGGGTATAACAAATTATAGAAACCTCCATGTTTGCGCCGTCGAAAACCTACACGTCGTAAGGGAGACAGCTTTCCAGAGTCGATTTTCTATAAATGTATGGGCGGGAATGATACACGATTAACTTGTCGGACCTTACGTGCTACCAAACAGGCTTGATCAACACGTATTATTAGAATTTTCAAGAATCACGTTGTCTTTGCTCATGGAAAAAGTGCCATTGTTGAGGAGAAGGCGAATGCAGCTGCAATTAGATGGAGCTCCAATACATTTTGCAAAGATAATACGTGATCATTTGAATGAAAACTATCCATAGTGGATCGGTAGAGGAGGTCCTGTAGCCTGGCCACCAAGGTCCTCTGATCTTACGTCCCGAGATTTTTATTTCTAACAGCAAGAATTTTCGCTGCTGCAGCAGAAACAAGAGGCAACCCTTAACAATTGCGTTGGACAATAACTAGTGTGATCAGGAGAACCTTTGTTTGTTTACAAGAGGATGGAAAGCATTTCGAACATGTCATTTAAATAAAAATGTTTAATAATTTGTAATAAAAATTGTTTTTTCCTACAATCGCCGTGAAAAGCAGGCTTTTTTTCTCTGTTTTCAAAGCCCAAAGTGTCTGTTTTTTTGACAGTTAATAAACAAATTACTTTGTCACACGTTTCTCTTAG
Organism: Tipula vernalis; assembly: GCA_958295665.1. Lineage (NCBI taxonomy): Eukaryota > Metazoa > Arthropoda > Insecta > Diptera > Tipulidae > Tipula > Tipula vernalis. Next base: position 247,265,051 of record OY282558.1, read on the forward strand.
AAACGTGTGACAAAACTTGAAACCGCACGCATGTTTAAAGAAAGACTAATGTTTGTATAAAACATCAAACCAAATTTTTGTTTTTCTTTATGAAAAATAAAAAAAATCTTTGACTACTCGATTGAACAAAATGTCGGTCCTAAAATAAAATCGTATTGTCAGTATAGTAAATTTTACTACAAAATTATCTTTTTATTATATTTTTTAAAATGATTGTAGGAAAAATACACGTCCGCAAAGTTGTTTGTCACGCTCGAAAGGTTGCTGGCCTCCGTCCCGTCGGCCAGCAATTTCCTTTCTCGCGTGACAAACTGGCACTTTGCGCTCTTGATACACAAATAACTATTATTGATTATTAATAAAACATTATTTTTTTATTTCATTGACTTTAAAAACTAATCTAGTAATCTACGAAATGAGTTTTTAAAAAAAAGCATGAATGTGAATTTCTTCCTAAACTTTCCTAAAATCACAAAAACAACAAATTGTGAGAATGTATGAGTAAAACTACGCATTAACGAATAAATTATACATTACTTAATAAGTAAAGGATATTCAACCTTTTGTATTGATACGTTTAAATATTATGTGTAATATTTTTTCAATATTCCATTATTAATTACTGTATGATAATTTATGTTGATAAAAATACCATACGTCGAATTACCGAACGTTTTCCGATACTCAGAAACACCGGCCAAAAATCCTAAGTGTATTTTTGAGTACCTAACTGTGAATGAAAACTAACAGGAGACATCATCATTTGAAAAGTTGTAGAGACTAAGGGTGTTTAGTATAACAAAATCATATTACGGTTTCCGTATATGTCTTACGTAAATTTCCCCAGCATTTTCCGCAACTTAGAAAAACCGGTCAAAAATACTAAGTATATTTTTGAGTAACTGTGAATGTAAACTAACAGAAAAACATCATCGTTTGAAAAGTTGTAGAGACTAAGGGTGTTTAGTATAACAAATTCATATTACGGTTTCCGTATATGTCTTACGTAAATTTTTCAAACATTTTCCGCAACTTAGAAAAACCGGCCAAAAATACTCAGTATATTTTTAAGTAACTGTGAATGTAAACTAACAGAAAAACATCATCGTTTGAAAAGATGTAGAGACTAAGGGTGTTTAGTATAACAAATTCATATTACGGTTTCCGTATATGTCTTACGTAAATTTTCCAAACATTTTCCGCAACTTAGAAAAACCGGCCAAAAATACTAAGTATATTTTTGAGTAACTGTGAATGTTAACTAGCAGAAAAACATCATCGTTTGAAAAGTTGTAGAGACTAAGGGTGTTTAGTATAACAAATTCATATTACAGTTTCCGTATATGTCTTACGTAAATTTTCCGCAACTTAGAAAAACCGGCCAAAAATACTAAGTATATTTTTGAGTAACTGTGAATGTTAACTAACAGAAAAACATCATCGTTTGAAAAGTTGTAGAGACTAAGGGTGTTTAGTATAACAAACTCATATTACGGTTTCCGTATATGTCTTACGTAAATTTTCCAAACATTTTCCGCAGCTTAGAAAAACCGGCCAAAAATACTAAGTATATTTTTGAGTAACTGTGAATGTAAACTAACAGAAAAACATCATCGTTTGAAAAGTTGTAGAGACTAAGGGTGTTTAGTATAACAAATTCATATTACGGTTTCCGTATATGTCTTACGTAAATTTTCCAAACATTTTCCGCAACTTAGAAAAACCGGCCAAAAATACTAAGTATATTTTTGAGTAACTGTGAATGTAAACTAACAGAAAAACATCATCGTTTGAAAAGTTGTAGAGACTAAGGGTGTTTAGTATAACAAATTCATATTACGGTTTCCGTATATGTCTTACGTAAATTTTCCAAACATTTTCCGCAACTTAGAAAAACCGGCCAAAAATACTAAGTATATTTTTGAGTAACTGTGAATGTTAACTAACAGAAAAACATCATCGTTTGAAAAGTTGTAGAGACTAAGGGTGTTTAGTATAACAAATTCATATTACGGTTTCCGTATATGTCTTACGTAAATTTTCCAAACATTTTCCGCAACTTAGAAAAACCGGCCAAAAATACTAAGTATATTTTTGAGTAACTGTGAATGTTAACTAACAGAAAAACATCTTCGTTTGAAAAGTTGTAGAGACTAAGGGTGTTTAGTATAACAAAATCATATTACGGTTTCCGTATATGTCTTACGTAAATTTCCCAAGCATTTTCCGCAACTTAGAAAAACCGGCCAAAAATACTAAGTATATTTTTGAGTAACTGTGAATGTAAACTAACAGAAAAACATCATCGTTTGAAAAGTTGTAGAGACTAAGGGTGTTTAGTATAACAAATTCATATTACGGTTTCCGTATATGTCTTACGTAAATTTTCCAAACATTTTCCGCAACTTAGAAAAGCCGGCCAAAAATACTAAGTATATTTTTGAGTAACTGTGAATGTAAACTAACGGAAAAACATCATCGTTTGAAAAGTTGTAGAGACTAAGGGTGTTTAGTATAACAAATTCATATTACGGTTTCCGTATATGTCTTACGTAAATTTTCCAAACATTTTCCGCAACTTAGAAAAACCGGCAAAAAATACTAAGTATATTTTTGAGTAACTGTGAATGTTAACTAACAGAAAAACATCATCGTTTGAAAAGTTGTAGAGACTAAGGGTGTTTAGTATAACAAAATCATATTACGGTTTCCGTATATGTCTTACGTAAATTTCCCAAGCATTTTCCGCAACTTAGAAAAACCGGCCAAAAATACTAAGTATATTTTTGAGTAACTGTGAATGTAAACTAACAGAAAAACCTTATTGTTTGAAAAGTTGTAGAGACTAAGTGTGTTTAGTATAACAAATTCATATTACGGTTTCCGTATATGTCTTACGTAAATTTTCCGCAACTTAGAAAAACCGGCCAAAAATACTAAGTATATTTTTGAGTAACTGTGAATGTTAACTAACAGAAAAACATCATCGTTTGGAAAGTTGTAGAGACTAAGGGTGTTTAGTATAACAAATTCATATTACGGTTTCCGTATATGTCTTACGTAAATTTTCCAAACATTTTCCGCAACTTAGAAAAACCGGCCAAAAATACTAAGTATATTTTTGAGTAACTGTGAATGTAAACTAACAGAAAAACATCCTCGTTTGAAAAGTTGTAGAGACTAAGGGTGTTTAGTATAACAAATTCATATTACGGTTTCCGTATATGTCTTACGTACATTTTCCAAACATTTTCCACAACTTAGAAAAAACCGGCCAAAAATACTAAGTATATTTTTGAGTAACTGTGAATGTTAACTAACAGAAAAACATCATCGTTTGAAAAGTTGTAGAGACTAAGGGTGTTTAGTATAACAAATTCATATTACGGTTTCCGTATATGTCTTACGTAAATTTTCCAAACATTTTCCGCAACTTAGAAAAACCGGCCAAAAATACTAAGTATATTTTTGAGTAACTGTGAATGTAAACTAACAGAAAAACATCATCGTTTGAAAAGTTGTAGAGACTAAGGGTGTTTAGTATAACAAATTCATATTACGGTTTCCGTATATGTCTTACGTAAATTTTCCAAACATTTTCCGCAACTTAGAAAAACCGGCCAAAAATACTAAGTATATTTTTGAGTAACTGTGAATGTTAACTAACAGAAAAACATCATCGTTTGAAAAGTTGTAGAGACTAAGGGTGTTTAGTATAACAAATTCATATTACGGTTTCCGTATATGTCTTACGTAAATTTTCCAAACATTTTCCGCAACTTAGAAAAACCGGCCAAAAATACTAAGTATATTTTTGAGTAACTGTGAATGTTAACTAACAGAAAAACATCATCGTTTGAAAAGTTGTAGAGACTAAGGGTGTTTAGTATAACAAAATCATATTACGGTTTCCGTATATGTCTTACGTAAATTTCCCAAGCATTTTCCGCAACTTAGAAAAACCGGCCAAAAATACTAAGTATATTTTTGAGTAACTGTGAATGTAAACTAACAGAAAAACATCATCGTTTGAAAAGTTGTAGAGACTAAGGGTGTTTAGTATAACAAATTCATATTACGGTTTCCGTATATGTCTTACGTAAATTTTCCAAACATTTTCCGCAACTTAGAAAAACCGGCCAAAAATACTAAGTATATTTTTGAGTAACTGTGAATGTAAACTAACAGAAAAACATCATCGTTTGAAAAGTTGTAAAGACTAAGGGTGTTTAGTATAACAAATTCATATTACGGTTTCCGTATATGTGTTACGTAAATTTTCCAAACATTTTCCGCAACTTAGAAAAACCGGCCAAAAATACTAAGTATATTTTTGAGTAACTGTGAATGTTAACTAACAGAAAAACATCATCGTTTGAAAAGTTGTAGAGACTAAGGGTGTTTAGTATAACAAATTCATATTACGGTTTCCGTATATGTCTTACGTAAATTTTCCGCAACTTAGAAAAACCGGCCAAAAATACTAAGTATATTTTTGAGTAACTGTGAATGTTAACTAACAGAAAACCATCATCGTTTGAAAAGTTGTAGAGACTAAGGGTGTTTAGTATAACAAATTCATATTACGGTTTCCGTATATGTCTTACGTAAATTTTCCAAACATTTTCCGCAACTTAGAAAAACCGGCCAAAAATACTAAGTATATTTTTGAGTAACTGTGAATGTTAACTAACAGAAAAACATCATCGTTTGAAAAGTTGTAGAGACTAAGGGTGTTTAGTATAACAAATTCATATTACGGTTTCCGTATATGTCTTACGTAAATTTTCCAAACATTTTCCGCAACTTAGAAAAACCGGCCAAAAATACTAAGTATATTTTTGAGTAACTGTGAATGTAAACTAACAGAAAAACATCATCGTTTGAAAAGTTGTAGAGACTAAGGGTGTTTAGTATAACAAATTCATATTACGGTTTCCGTATATGTCTTACGTAAATTTTCCAAACATTTTCCGCAACTTAGAAAAACCGGCCAAAAATACTAAGTATATTTTTGAGTAACTGTGAATGTTAACTAACAGAAAATCATCATCGTTTGGAAAGTTGTAGAGACTAAGGGTGTTTAGTATAACAAATTCATATTACGGTTTCCGTATATGTCTTACGTAAATTTTCCGCAACTTAGAAAAACCGGCCAAAAATACTAAGTATATTTTTGAGTAACTGTGAATGTAAACTAACAGAAAAACATCATCGTTTGAAAAGTTGTAGAGACTAAGGGTGTTTAGTATAACAAATTCATATTACGGTTTCCGTATATGTCTTACGTAAATTTTCCAAACATTTTCCGCAACTTAGAAAAGCCGGCCAAAAATACTAAGTATATTTTTGAGTAACTGTGAATGTTAACTAACAGAAAAACATCATCGTTTGAAAAGTTGTAGAGACTAAGGGTGTTTAGTATAACAAATTCATATTACGGTTTCCATATATGTCTTACGTAAATTTCCCAAGCATTTTCCGCAACTTAGAAAAACCGGCCAAAAATACTAAGTATATTTTTGAGTAACTGTGAATGTAAACTAACAGAAAAACATCATCGTTTGAAAAGTTGTAGAGACTAAGGGTGTTTAGTATAACAAATTCATATTACGGTTTCGTATATGTCTTACGTAAATTTTCCAAACATTTTCCGCAACTTAGAAAAACCGGCCAAAAATACTAAGTATATTTTTGTGTAACTGTGAATGTTAACTAACAGAAAAACATCATCGTTTGAAAAGTTGTAGAGACTAAGGGTGTTTAGTATAACAAATTCATATTACGGTTTCCGTATATGTCTTACGTAAATTTTCCAAACATTTTCCGCAACTTAGAAAAACCGGCCAAAAATACTAAGTATATTTTTGAGTAACTGTGAATGTAAACTAACAGAAAAACATCATCGTTTGGAAAGTTGTAGAGACTAAGGGTGTTTAGTATAACAAATTCATATTACGGTTTCCGTATATGTCTTACGTAAATTTTCCAAACATTTTCCGCAACTTAGAAAAACCGGCCAAAAATACTAAGTATATTTTTGAGTAACTGTGAATGTAAACTAACAGAAAAACATTATTGTTTGAAAAGTTGTAGAGACTAAGTGTGTTTAGTATAACAAATTCATATTACGGTTTCCGTATATGTCTTACGTAAATTTTCCGCAACTTAGAAAAACCGGCCAAAAATACTAAGTATATTTTTGAGTAACTGTGAATGTTAACTAACAGAAAAACATCATCGTTTGGAAAGTTGTAGAGACTAAGGGTGTTTAGTATAACAAATTCATATTACGGTTTCCGTATATGTCTTACGTAAATTTTCCAAACATTTTCCGCAACTTAGAAAAACCGGCCAAAAATACTAAGTATATTTTTGAGTAACTGTGAATGTAAACTAACAGAAAAACATCCTCGTTTGAAAAGTTGTAGAGACTAAGGGTGTTTAGTATAACAAATTCATATTACGGTTTCCGTATATGTCTTACGTACATTTTCCAAACATTTTCCGCAACTTAGAAAAAACCGGCCAAAAATACTAAGTATATTTTTGAGTAACTGTGAATGTTAACTAACAGAAAAACATCATCGTTTGAAAAGTTGTAGAGACTAAGGGTGTTTAGTATAACAAATTCATATTACGGTTTCCGTATATGTCTTACGTAAATTTTCCAAACATTTTCCGCAACTTAGAAAAACCGGCCAAAAATACTAAGTATATTTTTGAGTAACTGTGAATGTAAACTAACAGAAAAACATCATCGTTTGAAAAGTTGTAGAGACTAAGGGTGTTTAGTATAACAAATTCATATTACGGTTTCCGTATATGTCTTACGTAAATTTTCCAAACATTTTCCGCAACTTAGAAAAACCGGCCAAAAATACTAAGTATATTTTTGAGTAACTGTGAATGTTAACTAACAGAAAAACATCATCGTTTGAAAAGTTGTAGAGACTAAGGGTGTTTAGTATAACAAATTCATATTACGGTTTCCGTATATGTCTTACGTAAATTTTCCAAACATTTTCCGCAACTTAGAAAAACCGGCCAAAAATACTAAGTATATTTTTGAGTAACTGTGAATGTAAACTAACAGAAAAACATCATCGTTTGGAAAGTTGTAGAGACTAAGGGTGTTTAGTATAACAAATTCATATTACGGTTTCCGTATATGTCTTACGTAAATTTTCCAAACATTTTCCGCAACTTAGAAAAACCGGCCAAAAATACTAAGTATATTTTTGAGTAACTGTGAATGTTAACTAACAGAAAAACATCATCGTTTGAAAAGTTGTAGAGACTAAGGGTGTTTAGTATAACAAATTCATATTACGGTTTCCGTATATGTGTTACGTAAATTTTCCAAACATTTTCCGCAACTTAGAAAAACCGGCCAAAAATACTAAGTATATTTTTGAGTAACTGTGAATGTTAACTAACAGAAAAACATCATCGTTTGAAAAGTTGTAGAGACTAAGGGTGTTTAGTATAACAAATTCATATTACGGTTTCCGTATATGTCTTACGTAAATTTTCCAAACATTTTCCGCAACTTAGAAAAACCGGCCAAAAATACTAAGTATATTTTTGAGTAACTGTGAATGTAAACTAACAGAAAAACATCATCGTTTGAAAAGTTGTAGAGACTTAGGGTGTTTAGTATAACAAATTCATATTACGGTTTCCGTATATGTCTTACGTAAATTTTCCAAACATTTTCCGCAACTTAGAAAAACCGGCCAAAAATACTAAGTATATTTTTGAGTAACTGTGAATGTTAACTAACAGAAAAACATCATCGTTTGAAAAGTTGTAGAGACTAAGGTTGTTTAGTATAACAAATTCATATTACGGTTTCCGTATATGTCTTACGTAAATTTTCCAAACATTTTCCGCAACTTAGAAAAACCGGCCAAAAATACTAAGTATATTTTTGAGTAACTGTGAATGTTAACTAACAGAAAAACATCATCGTTTGAAAAGTTGTAGAGACTAAGGGTGTTTAGTATAACAAAATCATATTACGGTTTCCGTATATGTCTTACGTAAATTTCCCAAGCATTTTCCGCAACTTAGAAAAACCGACCAAAAATACTAAGTATATTTTTGAGTAACTGTGAATGTAAACTAACAGAAAAACATCATCGTTTGAAAAGTTGTAGAGACTAAGGGTGTTTAGTATAACAAATTCATATTACGGTTTCCGTATATGTCTTACGTAAATTTTCCAAACATTTTCCGCAACTTAGAAAAACCGGCCAAAAATACTAAGTATATTTTTGAGTAACTGTGAATGTAAACTAACAGAAAAACATCATCGTTTGAAAAGTTGTAGAGACTAAGGGTGTTTAGTATAACAAATTCATATTACGGTTTCCGTATATGTGTTACGTAAATTTTCCAAACATTTTCCGCAACTTAGAAAAACCGGCCAAAAATACTAAGTATATTTTTGAGTAACTGTGAATGTTAACTAACAGAAAAACATCATCGTTTGAAAAGTTGTAGAGACTAAGGGTGTTTAGTATAACAAATTCATATTACGGTTTCCGTATATGTCTTACGTAAATTTTCCGCAACTTAGAAAAACCGGCCAAAAATACTAAGTATATTTTTGAGTAACTGTGAATGTTAACTAACAGAAAACCATCATCGTTTGAAAAGTTGTAGAGACTAAGGGTGTTTAGTATAACAAATTCATATTACGGTTTCCGTATATGTCTTACGTAAATTTTCCAAACATTTTCCGCAACTTAGAAAAACCGGCCAAAAATACTAAGTATATTTTTGAGTAACTGTGAATGTAAACTAACGGAAAAACATCATCGTTTGAAAAGTTGTAGAGACTAAGGGTGTTTAGTATAACAAATTCATATTACGGTTTCCGTATATGTCTTACGTAAATTTTCCAAACATTTTCCGCAACTTAGAAAAACCGGCAAAAAATACTAAGTATATTTTTGAGTAACTGTGAATGTTAACTAACAGAAAAACATCATCGTTTGAAAAGTTGTAGAGACTAAGGGTGTTTAGTATAACAAAATCATATTACGGTTTCCGTATATGTCTTACGTAAATTTCCCAAGCATTTTCCGCAACTTAGAAAAACCGGCCAAAAATACTAAGTATATTTTTGAGTAACTGTGAATGTAAACTAACAGAAAAACCTTATTGTTTGAAAAGTTGTAGAGACTAAGTGTGTTTAGTATAACAAATTCATATTACGGTTTCCGTATATGTCTTACGTAAATTTTCCGCAACTTAGAAAAACCGGCCAAAAATACTAAGTATATTTTTGAGTAACTGTGAATGTTAACTAACAGAAAAACATCATCGTTTGGAAAGTTGTAGAGACTAAGGGTGTTTAGTATAACAAATTCATATTACGGTTTCCGTATATGTCCTACGTAAATTTTCCAAACATTTTCCGCAACTTAGAAAAACCGGCCAAAAATACTAAGTATATTTTTGAGTAACTGTGAATGTAAACTAACAGAAAAACATCCTCGTTTGAAAAGTTGTAGAGACTAAGGGTGTTTAGTATAACAAATTCATATTACGGTTTCCGTATATGTCTTACGTACATTTTCCAAACATTTTCCACAACTTAGAAAAAACCGGCCAAAAATACTAAGTATATTTTTGAGTAACTGTGAATGTTAACTAACAGAAAAACATCATCGTTTGAAAAGTTGTAGAGACTAAGGGTGTTTAGTATAACAAATTCATATTACGGTTTCCGTATATGTCTTACGTAAATTTTCCAAACATTTTCCGCAACTTAGAAAAACCGGCCAAAAATACTAAGTATATTTTTGAGTAACTGTGAATGTAAACTAACAGAAAAACATCATCGTTTGAAAAGTTGTAGAGACTAAGGGTGTTTAGTATAACAAATTCATATTACGGTTTCCGTATATGTCTTACGTAAATTTTCCAAACATTTTCCGCAACTTAGAAAAACCGGCCAAAAATACTAAGTATATTTTTGAGTAACTGTGAATGTTAACTAACAGAAAAACATCATCGTTTGAAAAGTTGTAGAGACTAAGGGTGTTTAGTATAACAAATTCATATTACGGTTTCCGTATATGTCTTACGTAAATTTTCCAAACATTTTCCGCAACTTAGAAAAACCGGCCAAAAATACTAAGTATATTTTTGAGTAACTGTGAATGTTAACTAACAGAAAAACATCATCGTTTGAAAAGTTGTAGAGACTAAGGGTGTTTAGTATAACAAAATCATATTACGGTTTCCGTATATGTCTTACGTAAATTTCCCAAGCATTTTGCGCAACTTAGAAAAACCGGCCAAAAATACTAAGTATATTTTTGAGTAACTGTGAATGTAAACTAACAGAAAAACATCATCGTTTGAAAAGTTGTAGAGACTAAGGGTGTTTAGTATAACAAATTCATATTACGGTTTCCGTATATGTCTTACGTAAATTTTCCAAACATTTTCCGCAACTTAGAAAAACCGGCCAAAAATACTAAGTATATTTTTGAGTAACTGTGAATGTAAACTAACAGAAAAACATCATCGTTTGAAAAGTTGTAAAGACTAAGGGTGTTTAGTATAACAAATTCATATTACGGTTTCCGTATATGTGTTACGTAAATTTTCCAAACATTTTCCGCAACTTAGAAAAACCGGCCAAAAATACTAAGTATATTTTTGAGTAACTGTGAATGTTAACTAACAGAAAAACATCATCGTTTGAAAAGTTGTAGAGACTAAGGGTGTTTAGTATAACAAATTCATATTACGGTTTCCGTATATGTCTTACGTAAATTTTCCGCAACTTAGAAAAACCGGCCAAAAATACTAAGTATATTTTTGAGTAACTGTGAATGTTAACTAACAGAAAACCATCATCGTTTGAAAAGTTGTAGAGACTAAGGGTGTTTAGTATAACAAATTCATATTACGGTTTCCGTATATGTCTTACGTAAATTTTCCAAACATTTTCCGCAACTTAGAAAAACCGGCCAAAAATACTAAGTATATTTTTGAGTAACTGTGAATGTTAACTAACAGAAAAACATCATCGTTTCAAAAGTTGTAGAGACTAAGGGTGTTTAGTATAACAAATTCATATTACGGTTTCCGTATATGTCTTACGTAAATTTTCCAAACATTTTCCGCAACTTAGAAAAACCGGCCAAAAATACTAAGTATATTTTTGAGTAACTGTGAATGTAAACTAACAGAAAAACATCATCGTTTGAAAAGTTGTAGAGACTAAGGGTGTTTAGTATAACAAATTCATATTACGGTTTCCGTATATGTCTTACGTAAATTTTCCAAACATTTTCCGCAACTTAGAAAAACCGGCCAAAAATACTAAGTATATTTTTGAGTAACTGTGAATGTTAACTAACAGAAAATCATCATCGTTTGGAAAGTTGTAGAGACTAAGGGTGTTTAGTATAACAAATTCATATTACGGTTTCCGTATATGTCTTACGTAAATTTTCCGCAACTTAGAAAAACCGGCCAAAAATACTAAGTATATTTTTGAGTAACTGTGAATGTAAACTAACAGAAAAACATCATCGTTTGAAAAGTTGTAGAGACTAAGGGTGTTTAGTATAACAAATTCATATTACGGTTTCCGTATATGTCTTACGTAAATTTTCCAAACATTTTCCGCAACTTAGAAAAGCCGGCCAAAAATACTAAGTATATTTTTGAGTAACTGTGAATGTTAACTAACAGAAAAACATCATCGTTTCAAAAGTTGTAGAGACTAAGGGTGTTTAGTATAACAAATTCATATTACGGTTTCCATATATGTCTTACGTAAATTTCCCAAGCATTTTCCGCAACTTAGAAAAACCGGCCAAAAATACTAAGTATATTTTTGAGTAACTGTGAATGTAAACTAACAGAAAAACATCATCGTTTGAAAAGTTGTAGAGACTAAGGGTGTTTAGTATAACAAATTCATATTACGGTTTCGTATATGTCTTACGTAAATTTTCCAAACATTTTCCGCAACTTAGAAAAACCGGCCAAAAATACTAAGTATATTTTTGTGTAACTGTGAATGTTAACTAACAGAAAAACATCATCGTTTGAAAAGTTGTAGAGACTAAGGGTGTTTAGTATAACAAATTCATATTACGGTTTCCGTATATGTCTTACGTAAATTTTCCAAACATTTTCCGCAACTTAGAAAAACCGGCCAAAAATACTAAGTATATTTTTGAGTAACTGTGAATGTAAACTAACAGAAAAACATCATCGTTTGGAAAGTTGTAGAGACTAAGGGTGTTTAGTATAACAAATTCATATTACGGTTTCCGTATATGTCTTACGTAAATTTTCCAAACATTTTCCGCAACTTAGAAAAACCGGCCAAAAATACTAAGTATATTTTTGAGTAACTGTGAATGTAAACTAACAGAAAAACATTATTGTTTGAAAAGTTGTAGAGACTAAGTGTGTTTAGTATAACAAATTCATATTACGGTTTCCGTATATGTCTTACGTAAATTTTCCGCAACTTAGAAAAACCGGCCAAAAATACTAAGTATATTTTTGAGTAACTGTGAATGTTAACTAACAGAAAAACATCATCGTTTGGAAAGTTGTAGAGACTAAGGGTGTTTAGTATAACAAATTCATATTACGGTTTCCGTATATGTCTTACGTAAATTTTCCAAGCATTTTCCGCAACTTAGAAAAACCGGCCAAAAATACTAAGTATATTTTTGAGTAACTGTGAATGTAAACTAACAGAAAAACATCCTCGTTTGAAAAGTTGTAGAGACTAAGGGTGTTTAGTATAACAAATTCATATTACGGTTTCCGTATATGTCTTACGTACATTTTCCAAACATTTTCCGCAACTTAGAAAAAACCGGCCAAAAATACTAAGTATATTTTTGAGTAACTGTGAATGTTAACTAACAGAAAAACATCATCGTTTGAAAAGTTGTAGAGACTAAGGGTGTTTAGTATAACAAATTCATATTACGGTTTCCGTATATGTCTTACGTAAATTTTCCAAACATTTTCCGCAACTTAGAAAAACCGGCCAAAAATACTAAGTATATTTTTGAGTAACTGTGAATGTAAACTAACAGAAAAACATCATCGTTTGAAAAGTTGTAGAGACTAAGGGTGTTTAGTATAACAAATTCATATTACGGTTTCCGTATATGTCTTACGTAAATTTTCCAAACATTTTCCGCAACTTAGAAAAACCGGCCAAAAATACTAAGTATATTTTTGAGTAACTGTGAATGTTAACTAACAGAAAAACATCATCGTTTGAAAAGTTGTAGAGACTAAGGGTGTTTAGTATAACAAATTCATATTACGGTTTCCGTATATGTCTTACGTAAATTTTCCAAACATTTTCCGCAACTTAGAAAAACCGGCCAAAAATACTAAGTATATTTTTGAGTAACTGTGAATGTAAACTAACAGAAAAACATCATCGTTTGGAAAGTTGTAGAGACTAAGGGTGTTTAGTATAACAAATTCATATTACGGTTTCCGTATATGTCTTACGTAAATTTTCCAAACATTTTCCGCAACTTAGAAAAACCGGCCAAAAATACTAAGTATATTTTTGAGTAACTGTGAATGTTAACTAACAGAAAAACATCATCGTTTGAAAAGTTGTAGAGACTAAGGGTGTTTAGTATAACAAATTCATATTACCGTTTCCGTATATGTCTTACGTAAATTTTCCAAACATTTTCCGCAACTTAGAAAAACCGGCCAAAAATACTAAGTATATTTTTGAGTAACTGTGAATGTTAACTAACAGAAAAACATCATCGTTTGAAAAGTTGTAGAGACTAAGGGTGTTTAGTATAACAAATTCATATTACGGTTTCCGTATATGTCTTACGTAAATTTTCCAAACATTTTCCGCAACTTAGAAAAACCGGCCAAAAATACTAAGTATATTTTTGAGTAACTGTGAATGTAAACTAACAGAAAAACATCATCGTTTGAAAAGTTGTAGAGACTTAGGGTGTTTAGTATAACAAATTCATATTACGGTTTCCGTATATGTCTTACGTAAATTTTCCAAACATTTTCCGCAACTTAGAAAAACCGGCCAAAAATACTAAGTATATTTTTGAGTAACTGTGAATGTTAACTAACAGAAAAACATCATCGTTTGAAAAGTTGTAGAGACTAAGGTTGTTTAGTATAACAAATTCATATTACGGTTTCCGTATATGTCTTACGTAAATTTTCCAAACATTTTCCGCAACTTAGAAAAACCGGCCAAAAATACTAAGTATATTTTTGAGTAACTGTGAATGTTAACTAACAGAAAAACCATCATCGTTTGAAAAGTTGTAGAGACTAAGGGTGTTTAGTATAACAAAATCATATTACGGTTTCCGTATATGTCTTACGTAAATTTCCCAAGCATTTTCCGCAACTTAGAAAAACCGACCAAAAATACTAAGTATATTTTTGAGTAACTGTGAATGTAAACTAACAGAAAAACATCATCGTTTGAAAAGTTGTAGAGACTAAGGGTGTTTAGTATAACAAATTCATATTACGGTTTCCGTATATGTCTTACGTAAATTTTCCAAACATTTTCCGCAACTTAGAAAAACCGGCCAAAAATACTAAGTATATTTTTGAGTAACTGTGAATGTAAACTAACAGAAAAACATCATCGTTTGAAAAGTTGTAGAGACTAAGGGTGTTTAGTATAACAAATTCATATTACGGTTTCCGTATATGTGTTACGTAAATTTTCCAAACATTTTCCGCAACTTAGAAAAACCGGCCAAAAATACTAAGTATATTTTTGAGTAACTGTGAATGTTAACTAACAGAAAAACATCATCGTTTGAAAAGTTGTAGAGACTAAGGGTGTTTAGTATAACAAATTCATATTACGGTTTCCGTATATGTCTTACGTAAATTTTCCGCAACTTAGAAAAACCGGCCAAAAATACTAAGTATATTTTTGAGTAACTGTGAATGTTAACTAACAGAAAACCATCATCGTTTGAAAAGTTGTAGAGACTAAGGGTGTTTAGTATAACAAATTCATATTACGGTTTCCGTATATGTCTTACGTAAATTTTCCAAACATTTTCCGCAACTTAGAAAAACCGGCCAAAAATACTAAGTATATTTTTGAGTAACTGTGAATGTTAACTAACAGAAAAACATCATCGTTTGAAAAGTTGTAGAGACTAAGGGTGTTTAGTATAACAAATTCATATTACGGTTTCCGTATATGTCTTACGTAAATTTTCCAAACATTTTCCGCAACTTAGAAAAACCGGCCAAAAATACTAAGTATATTTTTGAGTAACTGTGAATGTAAACTAACAGAAAAACATCATCGTTTGAAAAGTTGTAGAGACTAAGGGTGTTTAGTGTAACAAATTCATATTACGGTTTCCGTATATGTCTTACGTAAATTTTCCAAACATTTTCCGCAACTTAGAAAAACCGGCCAAAAATACTAAGTATATTTTTGAGTAACTGTGAATGTTAACTAACAGAAAATCATCATCGTTTGGAAAGTTGTAGAGACTAAGGGTGTTTAGTATAACAAATTCATATTACGGTTTCCGTATATGTCTTACGTAAATTTTCCGCAACTTAGAAAAACCGGCCAAAAATACTAAGTATATTTTTGAGTAACTGTGAATGTAAACTAACAGAAAAACATCATCGTTTGAAAAGTTGTAGAGACTAAGGGTGTTTAGTATAACAAATTCATATTACGGTTTCCGTATATGTCTTACGTAAATTTTCCAAACATTTTCCGCAACTTAGAAAAGCCGGCCAAAAATACTAAGTATATTTTTGAGTAACTGTGAATGTTAACTAACAGAAAAACATCATCGTTTGAAAAGTTGTAGAGACTAAGGGTGTTTAGTATAACAAATTCATATTACGGTTTCCATATATGTCTTACGTAAATTTCCCAAGCATTTTCCGCAACTTAGAAAAACCGGCCAAAAATACTAAGTATATTTTTGAGTAACTGTGAATGTAAACTAACAGAAAAACATCATCGTTTGAAAAGTTGTAGAGACTAAGGGTGTTTAGTATAACAAATTCATATTACGGTTTCGTATATGTCTTACGTAAATTTTCCAAACATTTTCCGCAACTTAGAAAAACCGGCCAAAAATACTAAGTATATTTTTGAGTAACTGTGAATGTTAACTAACAGAAAAACATCATCGTTTGAAAAGTTGTAGAGACTAAGGGTGTTTAGTATAACAAATTCATATTACGGTTTCCGTATATGTCTTACGTAAATTTTCCAAACATTTTCCGCAACTTAGAAAAACCGGCCAAAAATACTAAGTATATTTTTGAGTAACTGTGAATGTTAACTAACAGAAAAACATCATCGTTTCAAAAGTTGTAGAGACTAAGGGTGTTTAGTATAACAAATTCATATTACGGTTTCCGTATATGTCTTACGTAAATTTTCCAAACATTTTCCGCAACTTAGAAAAACCGGCCAAAAATACTAAGTATATTTTTGAGTAACTGTGAATGTAAACTGACAGAAAAACATCATCGTTTGGAAAGTTGTAGAGACTAAGGGTGTTTAGTATAACAAATTCATATTACGGTTTCCGTATATGTCTTACGTAAATTTTCCAAACATTTTCCGCAACTTAGAAAAACCGGCCAAAAATACTAAGTATATTTTTGAGTAACTGTGAATGTAAACTAACAGAAAAACATCATCGTTTGAAAAGTTGTAGAGACTAAGGGTGTTTAGTATAACAAATTCATATTACGGTTTCCGTATATGTCTTACGTAAATTTTCCAAACATTTTCCGCAACTTAGAAAAACCGGCCAAAAATACTAAGTATATTTTTGAGTAACTGTGAATGTAAACTAACAGAAAAACATCATCGTTTGAAAAGTTGTAGAGACTAAGGGTGTTTAGTATAACAAATTCGTATTACGGTTTCCGTATATGTCTTACGTAAATTTTCCAAACATTTTCCGCAACTTCGAAAAACCGGCCAAAAATACTAAGTATATTTTTTAGTAACTGTGAATGTTAACTAACAGAAAAACATCATCGTTTGGAAAGTTGTAGAGACTAAGGGTGTTTAGTATAACAAATTCATATTACGGTTTCCGTATATGTCTTATGTAAATTTCCCAAACATTTTCCGCAACTTAGAAAAACCGGCCAAAAATACTAAGTATATTTTTGAGTAACTGTAAATGTAAACTAACAGAAAAACATCATCGTTTGAAAAGTTGTAGAGACTAAGGATGTTTAGTATAACAAATTCATATTACGGTTTCCGTATATGTCTTACGTAAATTTTCCAAACATTTTCCGCAACTTAGAAAAACCGGCCAAAAATACTAAGTATATTTTTGAGTAACTGTGAATGTTAACTAACAGAAAAACATCATCGTTTGAAAAGTTGTAGAGACTAAGGGTGTTTAGTATAACAAATTCATATTACGGTTTCCGTATATGTCTTACGTAAATTTTCCAAACATTTTCCGCAACTTAGAAAAACCGGCCAAAAATACTAAGTATATTTTTGAGTAACTGTGAATGTAAACTAACAGAAAAACATCATCGTTTGAAAAGTTGTAGAGACTAAGGGTGTTTAGTATAACAAATTCATATTACGGTTTCCGTATATGTCTTACGTAAATTTTCCAAACATTTTCCGCAACTTAGAAAAACCGGCCAAAAATACTAAGTATATTTTTGAGTAACTGTGAATGTTAACTAACAGAAAAACATCATCGTTTGAAAAGTTGTAGAGACTAAGGGTGTTTAGTATAACAAATTCATATTACGGTTTCCGTATATGTCTTACGTAAATTTCCTGAACACCACACCCAACCCATTTTCGAACTATCCATGAAGAAGTTTAAAACTTCAGGGTACAAGATCTCTTTACTAAGTCAGTCCTCTCTGGAGGGAATATCAGTAAGAAATCATTCCTCAAAAGATGGTAATGAAATCAAATAATCGGTGGTACCAAGGAAATCTCTGTTACACAATAAAGATGAGTGTCCTGTATTACTACAAGTACACATAGAAATGGATTTGATCCTTAATGCCTGAGTTGGTGTACTCCTGAGTGCACCACTAATACACAGGGTAAAAGTACTCTAAATTTTCATCAGCAACTTTTGGTTAGCCTTACTATTGAAGGCTGGCCACCAAACAACAATCCCATATAAAAGTACACCAGGTATTTCGCTTTATTTTTATTTATTATTCAAATGATGTTGTTATCATTTTAGGAAAGTCTAGGTTTATGCTATATAAACTATGTAATTCGAATCGCGTTTTCTTCTTTATAAAATGCTGATTATCGATTAATTCGAATTAAGTATATTATAATCACGAACACATGCAAAGCTATTAAAGTTTAGGAAAAACTTCACACATTTGTGCAAAGACGTGAAGTTTTTCCTAAACGATCCTAATTTTTTTTTTTTTTTTTTTTTAGGATAGTTTAGGATAAACTTCACGCGAATAATAATAATAATTAATAAATCTTTTTTTTTCAATAAATCACAATTTTGCAAAAATTATGCAAAAATTAATTTTACGAAAATTTAATGTAGTAATATTGAAATTAGAAGAGGAACTAAAACTGTGATAACAAAATTTAATTTTCAACATTTGATGGATATGAGACTAGTGGTGGACTACTTTGGACTAAGATTTGTAGGTATTGTTGTACGGGTGGTTGTTTTTTTGGATATGCGGATAAAAGTGGATTTCCTTCATCGGGGAATGGTGCTCTTGGAACCTTTGGAAAATGTCTGAGTCTGAATAATAAACACACAGCAGATTGTTTGCTTTCTCAAAAAAATTGGGAAAGGCTTGACTCCAGAATATGCGGCCAAATTAAGTGAAAGTTGCACTAGAAGTCAATTTGTATACACAACTATGGCGACTGGAATACATACTAAGTTAATTGCAAAATTAGTTTTAATTCTATTAAGAGAAATAAATCTCAATTTATTTATTTAATGTGTTTTTATTATTTTCTTTGAGATACTCTCTTGTGAACCAAACTATACTTCATGTGCTTCATCAATGGCACCTTTAACCTAGACTGCTTATTTAACACACAGCCACCGATGATTTTGGGAGGCACTGGCCTATATCCGTAAGAGCTTTGATGAATTTAATTCATTTTAAAAGTACCTATTATGAAGAAAGTTGCTTATTTGAAAAAGAAGAACCGGCTGAACCAGGGGACCTCAAAACAGATAAATCTCTAAAAATCTCAAGGTCCAAAATTTTCATGATTACTATACTTTATTTTACTTATGTACGTAAAAGATGGTGTGCTGTGCCTAAATAGGGTTTGTAATCATAAAATAATTTATTTGTTTAAATTAAACGGCTTTCATGTTTTCGTATCATTTGGTTTAAAACTGATGAGTCAGTCAGTCAGTCTATCAGTCTGTGTCCTCTCTACAGCCCAAATGGTTTAACCAATCGAACTGGAACTTCAGATTTAAGCTTTTTTGATAAATTGGGAGGTCCCAGTGAATTTTCCTCCAAATCGGCTAACCGGAAGTGGCCACTTCCTTGGTCCACAAAATTTATTTTGCAAATATCTTAAAAATTATAAGGTTTACAAAAAACTACTTAATACCAAATGTTTCCAAAAAATAAAATAAAATATTTTTTTTTTTTTATTTAAAATAAATTTTATTTATTTATTTTATATAATTACAATCTAGTCTCCTGGACTAATGAGCAATTTGTTTCTGACTTAATTTACTAACTTAAATTAATCTATGGATTCTTCCCATTGGCGTTCCATAGTGTTTGGTAAATTGAAGTAAACCACATCTTTGTTGTGGATTTTAGATCAGCCTAATGCTGCTTAAACTGACAATCACACCAGCTCAAAAGGTTTGGTTCTTTTAAGTCTGCGAACTAAATTCGTGATGCTTAGGAGCTGAGTTGCCTCAATGTTCACATGTTGGCGGAGCCTTTCTGCGTGTCTCCGTGCTTTTTCCTGGATTTCATTTAAGATGAGGTTCATTTTAATGTCCCTATGAAGGTCATTGTTCCTGACATACCAAGGTGCATCAACGATGTTCCTTAATATCATATTCTGAAATCTTGGGATGATATTTACGTTGCTCTGTTTGATACAACCCCAAAGCTGAATACCATAAGTCCAAATCGGTTTCAATATTTGCTTATAAAGTAGAAGCTTGTTGTATGTTGAAAAAGAAGAGTTCCTTCCCATCAGCCAATACATTTTTCTCTATTTAAGTTTTAATTCTTCACTTTTCTTCTTGAAGAAGTGTGCTTTCCATCGTAGTTTAGCATCCAGGCTCATGCCGAGATACTTAGCTGTGTTCGCATGCGGTATTATTTCCCGATTTATGGTAATCGGAATATGTTCGATTCGTCTGTTTGTAAAGTTGATGTGAACTGATTTAGCTTCATTTAGTTTTATTCTCCATATTTTTGTCCATTTATATATTTGAGTTATAGCTGATTGTAACTTCTGTGTTGATTCTTCGTTGCTTTTTCCAACAGCTAAGATCGCCGTATCATCTCCAAAATCTGTTGTTTTCTAATGTAGGAAGATCATAAGTGTATAGTAGGTACAAAACCGGCCCTAATACACTGCCCTGTGGAACTCCTGCATTGATTTCTTTCAATTCAGAAAATGTATCATCTAACTTAATCCTGAAGAACCTATCTTTCAAGTATGATTCTAGTATCTTAGCAAATTGCATTGGTAGAAGATTCCTTAACTTGTGGTTAAGTCCTTCATGCCACACTCTATCAAACGCTTGTGCAACGTCTAGAAATACTGTTGAACAGACTTTTTTCTCCTCTAATGCTTTCTCAATTATACTGGTTATTCTGTGTACTTAATCAATTGTTGAGTGTGGGTTGCGAAAACCGAACTGATGATTTGGGATCAAGCTTTTACTCTCGATTATCGGATTTAATCTTTTTACCAGAAGCTTCTCAAAGAGTTTGGACATGACTGGCAATAGCAAAATTGGCCTATAAGACGATGTTATGTGTGGTGGTTTCCCAGGTTTTGGGATCATAATTACTTCTGCAATTTTCCATAAGCTTGGTACACATTTGATTCTAAATGCTGCATTTATAAGATTGGTGAGTTTCACCAGAGCTTAAATAAAATTAAAATAAAATATAAATAAAAAATTAAAAATTAAAAAAAAAAATTAAAAATAAAAAAAAAAATAAAAAAATTATAAAAAAAATTAAATTTCTCAAAATTCGCTGTTCGTGAAAGAAAGTCGTGTGTTGGCCACACCTCCATTTTTTAAAGGGATTTGATGGTTAAAATATGTGTTCAGATTGGCCAAACTTAGCAATCTAGAAACTAAACTCAGTGATGCACTTACAGCACTACAGCAGTTCAAAAAGTGATTTGTCAATATAAATTGCCTTTATATTTCAATAATGATGAAATAAATATGTTCTAGATACATTGATGTCGACAAAACAATCATTTACTGTACAATTTTATGAATTTAATTTTTTTTCTCTCTCTGTTAAATACCCATATACCAAAGGCTCCACGAAACAATCTAATCGAAGTATATGTTGATTTGAAAAATGTAGGTATGTGTATTTATTTCTAAATCTTGTTATTATAGTGATTTCAATTTACCAATTTTACTTTCAGACAAATTATTGAAGTGCTGGCGTTTTGTTGGACGAAAGATTTAACGGCAGTTCATCAACCCTTTTGTATGTTATGCCTTATAAATTCTAGAGCATTGTGGATAATTAATATGTTTAATATCCACATTTTATGAATTTTATTATTTAAATAAGATAGGCTCTTTTTCTGATTACCTGCACATTTTGTTATGATTAAAAGAAAATGTATCATAAAGCAAAGCTATGGTTTTATAAAAATTTGATATCCTTTGTAATTAGAATTAGAAATATTCATATCATATGTCAATGTATTAATTTAATATATCATCATCGTAATCAAGACAGATATTGTGGAGGACACAACATGTGCTGATAGTGGCTGGTGCCCAATCGGCCCGAAGGAGATCCAAATGCTTTAATCTACGAAACTGACCAAACTAAAATATACTCACCGTTGGGGATTTTTCTTTTTTCATATTTTGTTGCGCTTCCTGGTATATATAAGATGTTTTAAATATTCTGATATCCAAGACTGTTACCGATCTTTCCGGCGACCAACACATTTTGGTATCTTCGGTAGCATCAATGGAAACTGGTGGGTTCATTGTTGAGGCAAGTTCTCATCCCGCCCCCTCCCTCCCATCATCACCCAAAAAGAACTTAATCCATTTTTCTTTTAATGGTTTAATTCAAATAAAACATGAGAATGTAAACCACCAAAAAATAATACATTTTAAATATGAAAACTCACCGCTATCGAAGCTCACGCTATAAGACAGCTGAAAATTTAAATTACCGCACTCCAAATCAAACAATTTTTTTTTTTTCAATTTTAAATTATTAACCATAGAATAATTGGAATTCACTTAGCACTAATAGTTTTTTTCAAATTAAAACTGTCTTCGTTTTACGTTTTCACTTACGGATATATAACTACATAGCACAAAACTACAAAACTATGAAGTAATTTATTTATTTTAATTGACAATGCCTAACACTATTGCTGACAAACACTATTTGGAATTTCACTAATATCCAAAAAAAAAATTACGAACTTGAAGTAGACCGCCGTATCTTCTAGACCAAACAAAATGAAATAACGGGCACCGCTATAAGATGGTACTGCTGCTCGCGAAATTGCCACTAATTTGGCTATTATTCCTCTCAACAGTTTTTCTCCCTATCTTAATGACTGTTAATTTTAAATATTCACAAAAAAACGTGGATTTCAGTTTTGTTACATATATTTATAAATTGGTACGAGCAAAAATAAAAATCTTACCACCAGGAATTTATCTCAAAATTTGGGCACCAATATGCCTGTAGTATTTACTAAAATTCTAACTCCGCACCAAAGACAAAAAAACGGCACCTTTTGTTTGTGTCTCAATTCACCACTAACTTTTAACTTTTTTTTTGCTAGAACATTTGTTTAAAATTCATTTAAGGTATATAGTAGCAAGAGCTTTATTGTTCTTGTATTACAGTACTCGCCGGTTGCTCCAAGTAAAATGAAACCACCAAAGTATGTAATTGCATTACATACCTAACAACTTTTTTATCTATATTTCCTTTTATATATGTAAAACTCAGCTGACATGCATCTGTATTTAAAATTCGCGCCAAAACAACATTTATTTGTTCAAAACAATCAAAATGCTAAAATATTTATGCATATGGCATAGATATCTACTATATAAATACAACTCATTTCAGTAGTGAGGTGAATCCAAGTAGTGACGGCACTATAATATACTTCTGTATAATTTGTGAAAAAGAACACCTAAATACAGATAAACGGATGATAAGCAAAGTTGAGAAATCAAATATAATAAATAAAAAAAATACATCTAAAATGCATACAAATCAATCACCTATTGCTCTGACTCATCAACCAGGAAAGTCAACACCAAAAGCAATGATGATAATTATTCGATGAACAATAAATTGTCAGGGATACCCACCCTATACTGAGTTCCATAAAATGAAAGCTTTAATAAAAAAAAAAATGATCGTCACCTGTAACAATTGAGCTTGTATAAAGTAAACTTGGAAATACCTATAAGAATCTGGAGTTGCCAACAGCCAAATTACATTGGTGCTCCTCGAACTTTCTTTTCAGCAACGATATTTTCTGAAGTGAATTTTAAAAGTTTTAAAATGAAGTTCGCATTAGTCTAAAATTGTTTTGGAACTGCACATCGTCGTACAAATTAACTACATTATTAAAATATCCGGTAATTCGTACTGGACTTTATTTTCGATATTTTAAATTTTGCTGTAGATATTCCTCCTCTACCGCATCATCAGAAAGAACTTTACATTTCTTTCCAGCCGCAATCACCACCTACAAAAAATATTAATCTAAATGGTTATCAAAAATATTAATTTTTTCCCTTTGAATATTCATTAACTCTTATGTACGTTTATTAAAGTGTTTCTATAACTCTCTAAAGCGAGAATCAATAAATTATCATCGTCTTCCCTAATTAAAAAAAAATATATTTATTGGATTATAATTTTGCACGTGTGTAATTTCACGGTTCACTACAAGAATGTTTGTACAATGACAGATGTTACTATGTTCTCAAATTATACAATGACAGTTGGTGGAGGGAGGCGGCAACCGAAAAGCCAATTTACGAGCTTACTAACTTTTCAATAACTTTTCATGTATAGTGAATTATTGTTGTTCGACCTTTTTGTTTATTTTTTGAAATTTCTTTTAAATAAATTTAAGGTTGCATTAGCGAATTATACTAACAGAGCCAAATTCCCTTACATTTTTTTTTCGTCACATTCACACAGCGCTATTCCTGTGTAAGTAAATTTATTTTTAATAATTTTTCTTTTTCTACTATACCTTGAATCAATTATTTAATTCGTGTATCCAACAAATATGCAGAAAACATTGAAAACCTATCGGCTATCTATAGATTAGTTGAATAATTATTTCTCGTGCAATAATCCTCATATACTTTTACGTGTTAATCTGTAAAACACATTAAATGATCTTTGGAATCGGTTGCATATTTGATGGTTACACGAATTAAATATTTGATTCAAGGTAGAGGAGAACAAGAAAAATTATTAGAAGTTCTTTAGAGTTAGTTTAGTCGATTAAGGCACACAGCGAAACCAATATATTGATAATAATAATAACTTACAATAATAACTAATTTTTACTAAATTTGTGGCCACAAGACATAATTGCTTAAGTCGATTTAAGGCTTTCAATATTCAACGTTTTCCATATGTCCTCTAACTTCACTAAATTTCATGAAGTTGATCTACGAATTACATAGCTAAAGATTTTAAATCGGGATTTATTATAACAGTTTGGAGTTTAATTATTATTTACATATTATATTACATTTAAACTGAAACAATTAATTGTATAATTACTCGTGACATATTTGTTGGTGTAAATCACCAATGTACTTTAACGTTTTTGTACATCCATCAATTTATACAATATGGATACTAAACGTTCTAATATTAAATAATTGTTTTTCGATCACTAAATTTTAATTTTATTCTTAACGAATTAACCAAATAATATTTGCGGTTCGGAATCATTATTACATCATCATTACAGTGGTGGCATTATAATTAAGCCATAATTAGAAGAAGATAAATTTTGAACTTTAAAATTCCAATTAAGATTTTTATTTCAGTTTTTTTCTTTTATTTTAAATAATTCGAAGTTATATAAATAAATGAAGTTATAATTGATAGGTTGACAATCACAGTTTGTCAAATAAAATATAATAGTTATGGTTTTGACTAGCATTTTAATTAAGCCACTTACTTTTACGGTAAAAATAAATAATTTAGGAAAAAATTCAACGTTAGGAATCCCCCTTTTGCTTCAAGACTACACTTCATCACATGGCTATACTATTTGTAAGAGGGACATTTTGGGCTGGTATTGTATTCTCCCAAACCTCATGAATTTGGCCCCATAAATATTCTCAATTTTCGGTTTCCTTAGTGAAACTACTCATTTAACATTTCACCATAGATTTTCGAGTCTTTTTTTTCGTTTTTTTCCGTTCTAAATACACCGTGTGTTCATACTTTTAGATTATATTTGATATATTTAAGGACATCCAAGTGAATCATCCCAAACCTTTACTGATCTGATGCATTGCTAAGATCCATTGTTTTTTTTTTGGCATACAGACGGTTAAGACCCTGGTTTGGGGTCGTCTCACTTAGGTTTTTTAAAATGCTCTTTACCAAAATTAATTATTTTCGCCAGGTTCCGGTTGATTAGTTGTGATTTCCATTTCGCTTTATTGCTCTGTGACTTAATTATAATGCCACCACCTTAGGTTTTTTCTACACACCAAATATGTGCGGACATTAAAACCTAGTAACTTGTTAATTTTTCTTAAGGTTCAAACAGTAGTATAACCGATAAGATTCTCGCAAATTATTCCATAAAAGGAAATTATAAAGTACATGAAGCCATTCAATATGAAAGTTATGAAAAAAATGCAAACTGGTTTCTGACTCTTTTGGATTATGACGAAAACCGATAAAAATGTCCTCTCCATAAAATTAATCGATCCATGTTTTTTGGTTTCCTTATAGCCCCTTTTCTTCGGAACAGGGGGTTGGCCGTTTTCTGTGTTTGTTTTTTATTTTTCTACAAAACTCACATTTTCAATGAATGTGAATTTCTTCCTAAACTTTCCTAAAATCACAAAAACAACAAATTGTGAGAATGTATGAGTAAAACTACGCATTAACGAATAAATTATACATTACTTAATAAGTAAAGGATATTCAACCTTTTGTATTGATACGTTTAAATATTATGTGTAATATTTTTTCAATATTCCATTATTAATTACTGTATGATAATTTATGTTGATAAAAATACCATACGTCGAATTACCGAACGTTTTCCGATACTCAGAAACACCGGCCAAAAATCCTAAGTGTATTTTTGAGTACCTAACTGTGAATGAAAACTAACAGGAGACATCATCATTTGAAAAGTTGTAGAGACTAAGGGTGTTTAGTATAACAAAATCATATTACGGTTTCCGTATATGTCTTACGTAAATTTCCCCAGCATTTTCCGCAACTTAGAAAAACCGGTCAAAAATACTAAGTATATTTTTGAGTAACTGTGAATGTAAACTAACAGAAAAACATCATCGTTTGAAAAGTTGTAGAGACTAAGGGTGTTTAGTATAACAAATTCATATTACGGTTTCCGTATATGTCTTACGTAAATTTTTCAAACATTTTCCGCAACTTAGAAAAACCGGCCAAAAATACTCAGTATATTTTTAAGTAACTGTGAATGTAAACTAACAGAAAAACATCATCGTTTGAAAAGATGTAGAGACTAAGGGTGTTTAGTATAACAAATTCATATTACGGTTTCCGTATATGTCTTACGTAAATTTTCCAAACATTTTCCGCAACTTAGAAAAACCGGCCAAAAATACTAAGTATATTTTTGAGTAACTGTGAATGTAAACTAACAGAAAAACATCCTCGTTTGAAAAGTTGTAGAGACTAAGGGTGTTTAGTATAACAAATTCATATTACGGTTTCCGTATATGTCTTACGTACATTTTCCAAACATTTTCCACAACTTAGAAAAAACCGGCCAAAAATACTAAGTATATTTTTGAGTAACTGTGAATGTTAACTAACAGAAAAACATCATCGTTTGAAAAGTTGTAGAGACTAAGGGTGTTTAGTATAACAAATTCATATTACGGTTTCCGTATATGTCTTACGTAAATTTTCCAAACATTTTCCGCAACTTAGAAAAACCGGCCAAAAATACTAAGTATATTTTTGAGTAACTGTGAATGTAAACTAACAGAAAAACATCATCGTTTGAAAAGTTGTAGAGACTAAGGGTGTTTAGTATAACAAATTCATATTACGGTTTCCGTATATGTCTTACGTAAATTTTCCAAACATTTTCCGCAACTTAGAAAAACCGGCCAAAAATACTAAGTATATTTTTGAGTAACTGTGAATGTTAACTAACAGAAAAACATCATCGTTTGAAAAGTTGTAGAGACTAAGGGTGTTTAGTATAACAAATTCATATTACGGTTTCCGTATATGTCTTACGTAAATTTTCCAAACATTTTCCGCAACTTAGAAAAACCGGCCAAAAATACTAAGTATATTTTTGAGTAACTGTGAATGTTAACTAACAGAAAAACATCATCGTTTGAAAAGTTGTAGAGACTAAGGGTGTTTAGTATAACAAAATCATATTACGGTTTCCGTATATGTCTTACGTAAATTTCCCAAGCATTTTCCGCAACTTAGAAGAACCGGCCAAAAATACTAAGTATATTTTTGAGTAACTGTGAATGTAAACTAACAGAAAAACATCATCGTTTGAAAAGTTGTAGAGACTAAGGGTGTTTAGTATAACAAATTCATATTACGGTTTCCGTATATGTCTTACGTAAATTTTCCAAACATTTTCCGCAACTTAGAAAAACCGGCCAAAAATACTAAGTATATTTTTGAGTAACTGTGAATGTAAACTAACAGAAAAACATCATCGTTTGAAAAGTTGTAAAGACTAAGGGTGTTTAGTATAACAAATTCATATTACGGTTTCCGTATATGTGTTACGTAAATTTTCCAAACATTTTCCGCAACTTAGAAAAACCGGCCAAAAATACTAAGTATATTTTTGAGTAACTGTGAATGTTAACTAACAGAAAAACATCATCGTTTGAAAAGTTGTAGAGACTAAGGGTGTTTAGTATAACAAATTCATATTACGGTTTCCGTATATGTCTTACGTAAATTTTCCAAACATTTTCCGCAACTTAGAAAAACCGGCCAAAAATACTAAGTATATTTTTGAGTAACTGTGAATGTTAACTAACAGAAAAACATCATCGTTTGAAAAGTTGTAGAGACTAAGGGTGTTTAGTATAACAAATTCATATTACGGTTTCCGTATATGTGTTACGTAAATTTTCCAAACATTTTCCGCAACTTAGAAAAACCGGCCAAAAATACTAAGTATATTTTTGAGTAACTGTGAATGTTAACTAACAGAAAAACATCATCGTTTGAAAAGTTGTAGAGACTAAGGGTGTTTAGTATAACAAATTCATATTACGGTTTCCGTATATGTCTTACGTAAATTTTCCAAACATTTTCCGCAACTTAGAAAAACCGGCCAAAAATACTAAGTATATTTTTGAGTAACTGTGAATGTAAACTAACAGAAAAACATCATCGTTTGAAAAGTTGTAGAGACTTAGGGTGTTTAGTATAACAAATTCATATTACGGTTTCCGTATATGTCTTACGTAAATTTTCCAAACATTTTCCGCAACTTAGAAAAACCGGCCAAAAATACTAAGTATATTTTTGAGTAACTGTGAATGTTAACTAACAGAAAAACATCATCGTTTGAAAAGTTGTAGAGACTAAGGTTGTTTAGTATAACAAATTCATATTACGGTTTCCGTATATGTCTTACGTAAATTTTCCAAACATTTTCCGCAACTTAGAAAAACCGGCCAAAAATACTAAGTATATTTTTGAGTAACTGTGAATGTTAACTAACAGAAAAACATCATCGTTTGAAAAGTTGTAGAGACTAAGGGTGTTTAGTATAACAAAATCATATTACGGTTTCCGTATATGTCTTACGTAAATTTCCCAAGCATTTTCCGCAACTTAGAAAAACCGACCAAAAATACTAAGTATATTTTTGAGTAACTGTGAATGTAAACTAACAGAAAAACATCATCGTTTGAAAAGTTGTAGAGACTAAGGGTGTTTAGTATAACAAATTCATATTACGGTTTCCGTATATGTCTTACGTAAATTTTCCAAACATTTTCCGCAACTTAGAAAAACCGGCCAAAAATACTAAGTATATTTTTGAGTAACTGTGAATGTAAACTAACAGAAAAACATCATCGTTTGAAAAGTTGTAGAGACTAAGGGTGTTTAGTATAACAAATTCATATTACGGTTTCCGTATATGTGTTACGTAAATTTTCCAAACATTTTCCGCAACTTAGAAAAACCGGCCAAAAATACTAAGTATATTTTTGAGTAACTGTGAATGTTAACTAACAGAAAAACATCATCGTTTGAAAAGTTGTAGAGACTAAGGGTGTTTAGTATAACAAATTCATATTACGGTTTCCGTATATGTCTTACGTAAATTTTCCGCAACTTAGAAAAACCGGCCAAAAATACTAAGTATATTTTTGAGTAACTGTGAATGTTAACTAACAGAAAACCATCATCGT
This sequence comes from Tipula vernalis, assembly GCA_958295665.1. NCBI lineage: Eukaryota > Metazoa > Arthropoda > Insecta > Diptera > Tipulidae > Tipula > Tipula vernalis. The sequence continues at coordinate 247,294,978 of OY282558.1, forward strand.
TTGAAAAGTTGTAGAGACTAAGGGTGTTTAGTATAACAAATTCATATTACGGTTTCCGTATATGTCTTACGTAAATTTTCCAAACATTTTCCGCAACTTAGAAAAACCGGCCAAAAATACTAAGTATATTTTTGAGTAACTGTGAATGTAAACTAACGGAAAAACATCATCGTTTGAAAAGTTGTAGAGACTAAGGGTGTTTAGTATAACAAATTCATATTACGGTTTCCGTATATGTCTTACGTAAATTTTCCAAACATTTTCCGCAACTTAGAAAAACCGGCAAAAAATACTAAGTATATTTTTGAGTAACTGTGAATGTTAACTAACAGAAAAACATCATCGTTTGAAAAGTTGTAGAGACTAAGGGTGTTTAGTATAACAAAATCATATTACGGTTTCCGTATATGTCTTACGTAAATTTCCCAAGCATTTTCCGCAACTTAGAAAAACCGGCCAAAAATACTAAGTATATTTTTGAGTAACTGTGAATGTAAACTAACAGAAAAACCTTATTGTTTGAAAAGTTGTAGAGACTAAGTGTGTTTAGTATAACAAATTCATATTACGGTTTCCGTATATGTCTTACGTAAATTTTCCGCAACTTAGAAAAACCGGCCAAAAATACTAAGTATATTTTTGAGTAACTGTGAATGTTAACTAACAGAAAAACATCATCGTTTGGAAAGTTGTAGAGACTAAGGGTGTTTAGTATAACAAATTCATATTACGGTTTCCGTATATGTCTTACGTAAATTTTCCAAACATTTTCCGCAACTTAGAAAAACCGGCCAAAAATACTAAGTATATTTTTGAGTAACTGTGAATGTAAACTAACAGAAAAACATCCTCGTTTGAAAAGTTGTAGAGACTAAGGGTGTTTAGTATAACAAATTCATATTACGGTTTCCGTATATGTCTTACGTACATTTTCCAAACATTTTCCACAACTTAGAAAAAACCGGCCAAAAATACTAAGTATATTTTTGTGTAACTGTGAATGTTAACTAACAGAAAAACATCATCGTTTGAAAAGTTGTAGAGACTAAGGGTGTTTAGTATAACAAATTCATATTACGGTTTCCGTATATGTCTTACGTAAATTTTCCAAACATTTTCCGCAACTTAGAAAAACCGGCCAAAAATACTAAGTATATTTTTGAGTAACTGTGAATGTAAACTAACAGAAAAACATCATCGTTTGAAAAGTTGTAGAGACTAAGGGTGTTTAGTATAACAAATTCATATTACGGTTTCCGTATATGTCTTACGTAAATTTTCCAAACATTTTCCGCAACTTAGAAAAACCGGCCAAAAATACTAAGTATATTTTTGAGTAACTGTGAATGTTAACTAACAGAAAAACATCATCGTTTGAAAAGTTGTAGAGACTAAGGGTGTTTAGTATAACAAATTCATATTACGGTTTCCGTATATGTCTTACGTAAATTTTCCAAACATTTTCCGCAACTTAGAAAAACCGGCCAAAAATACTAAGTATATTTTTGAGTAACTGTGAATGTTAACTAACAGAAAAACATCATCGTTTGAAAAGTTGTAGAGACTAAGGGTGTTTAGTATAACAAAATCATATTACGGTTTCCGTATATGTCTTACGTAAATTTCCCAAGCATTTTCCGCAACTTAGAAAAACCGGCCAAAAATACTAAGTATATTTTTGAGTAACTGTGAATGTAAACTAACAGAAAAACATCATCGTTTGAAAAGTTGTAGAGACTAAGGGTGTTTAGTATAACAAATTCATATTACGGTTTCCGTATATGTCTTACGTAAATTTTCCAAACATTTTCCGCAACTTAGAAAAACCGGCCAAAAATACTAAGTATATTTTTGAGTAACTGTGAATGTAAACTAACAGAAAAACATCATCGTTTGAAAAGTTGTAAAGACTAAGGGTGTTTAGTATAACAAATTCATATTACGGTTTCCGTATATGTGTTACGTAAATTTTCCAAACATTTTCCGCAACTTAGAAAAACCGGCCAAAAATACTAAGTATATTTTTGAGTAACTGTGAATGTTAACTAACAGAAAAACATCATCGTTTGAAAAGTTGTAGAGACTAAGGGTGTTTAGTATAACAAATTCATATTACGGTTTCCGTATATGTCTTACGTAAATTTTCCGCAACTTAGAAAAACCGGCCAAAAATACTAAGTATATTTTTGAGTAACTGTGAATGTTAACTAACAGAAAACCATCATCGTTTGAAAAGTTGTAGAGACTAAGGGTGTTTAGTATAACAAATTCATATTACGGTTTCCGTATATGTCTTACGTAAATTTTCCAAACATTTTCCGCAACTTAGAAAAACCGGCCAAAAATACTAAGTATATTTTTGAGTAACTGTGAATGTTAACTAACAGAAAAACATCATCGTTTGAAAAGTTGTAGAGACTAAGGGTGTTTAGTATAACAAATTCATATTACGGTTTCCGTATATGTCTTACGTAAATTTTCCAAACATTTTCCGCAACTTAGAAAAACCGGCCAAAAATACTAAGTATATTTTTGAGTAACTGTGAATGTAAACTAACAGAAAAACATCATCGTTTGAAAAGTTGTAGAGACTAAGGGTGTTTAGTATAACAAATTCATATTACGGTTTCCGTATATGTCTTACGTAAATTTTCCAAACATTTTCCGCAACTTAGAAAAACCGGCCAAAAATACTAAGTATATTTTTGAGTAACTGTGAATGTTAACTAACAGAAAATCATCATCGTTTGGAAAGTTGTAGAGACTAAGGGTGTTTAGTATAACAAATTCATATTACGGTTTCCGTATATGTCTTACGTAAATTTTCCGCAACTTAGAAAAACCGGCCAAAAATACTAAGTATATTTTTGAGTAACTGTGAATGTAAACTAACAGAAAAACATCATCGTTTGAAAAGTTGTAGAGACTAAGGGTGTTTAGTATAACAAATTCATATTACGGTTTCCGTATATGTCTTACGTAAATTTTCCAAACATTTTCCGCAACTTAGAAAAGCCGGCCAAAAATACTAAGTATATTTTTGAGTAACTGTGAATGTTAACTAACAGAAAAACATCATCGTTTCAAAAGTTGTAGAGACTAAGGGTGTTTAGTATAACAAATTCATATTACGGTTTCCATATATGTCTTACGTAAATTTCCCAAGCATTTTCCGCAACTTAGAAAAACCGGCCAAAAATACTAAGTATATTTTTGAGTAACTGTGAATGTAAACTAACAGAAAAACATCATCGTTTGAAAAGTTGTAGAGACTAAGGGTGTTTAGTATAACAAATTCATATTACGGTTTCGTATATGTCTTACGTAAATTTTCCAAACATTTTCCGCAACTTAGAAAAACCGGCCAAAAATACTAAGTATATTTTTGTGTAACTGTGAATGTTAACTAACAGAAAAACATCATCGTTTGAAAAGTTGTAGAGACTAAGGGTGTTTAGTATAACAAATTCATATTACGGTTTCCGTATATGTCTTACGTAAATTTTCCAAACATTTTCCGCAACTTAGAAAAACCGGCCAAAAATACTAAGTATATTTTTGAGTAACTGTGAATGTAAACTAACAGAAAAACATCATCGTTTGGAAAGTTGTAGAGACTAAGGGTGTTTAGTATAACAAATTCATATTACGGTTTCCGTATATGTCTTACGTAAATTTTCCAAACATTTTCCGCAACTTAGAAAAACCGGCCAAAAATACTAAGTATATTTTTGAGTAACTGTGAATGTAAACTAACAGAAAAACATTATTGTTTGAAAAGTTGTAGAGACTAAGTGTGTTTAGTATAACAAATTCATATTACGGTTTCCGTATATGTCTTACGTAAATTTTCCGCAACTTAGAAAAACCGGCCAAAAATACTAAGTATATTTTTGAGTAACTGTGAATGTTAACTAACAGAAAAACATCATCGTTTGGAAAGTTGTAGAGACTAAGGGTGTTTAGTATAACAAATTCATATTACGGTTTCCGTATATGTCTTACGTAAATTTTCCAAGCATTTTCCGCAACTTAGAAAAACCGGCCAAAAATACTAAGTATATTTTTGAGTAACTGTGAATGTAAACTAACAGAAAAACATCCTCGTTTGAAAAGTTGTAGAGACTAAGGGTGTTTAGTATAACAAATTCATATTACGGTTTCCGTATATGTCTTACGTACATTTTCCAAACATTTTCCGCAACTTAGAAAAAACCGGCCAAAAATACTAAGTATATTTTTGAGTAACTGTGAATGTTAACTAACAGAAAAACATCATCGTTTGAAAAGTTGTAGAGACTAAGGGTGTTTAGTATAACAAATTCATATTACGGTTTCCGTATATGTCTTACGTAAATTTTCCAAACATTTTCCGCAACTTAGAAAAACCGGCCAAAAATACTAAGTATATTTTTGAGTAACTGTGAATGTAAACTAACAGAAAAACATCATCGTTTGAAAAGTTGTAGAGACTAAGGGTGTTTAGTATAACAAATTCATATTACGGTTTCCGTATATGTCTTACGTAAATTTTCCAAACATTTTCCGCAACTTAGAAAAACCGGCCAAAAATACTAAGTATATTTTTGAGTAACTGTGAATGTTAACTAACAGAAAAACATCATCGTTTGAAAAGTTGTAGAGACTAAGGGTGTTTAGTATAACAAATTCATATTACGGTTTCCGTATATGTCTTACGTAAATTTTCCAAACATTTTCCGCAACTTAGAAAAACCGGCCAAAAATACTAAGTATATTTTTGAGTAACTGTGAATGTAAACTAACAGAAAAACATCATCGTTTGGAAAGTTGTAGAGACTAAGGGTGTTTAGTATAACAAATTCATATTACGGTTTCCGTATATGTCTTACGTAAATTTTCCAAACATTTTCCGCAACTTAGAAAAACCGGCCAAAAATACTAAGTATATTTTTGAGTAACTGTGAATGTTAACTAACAGAAAAACATCATCGTTTGAAAAGTTGTAGAGACTAAGGGTGTTTAGTATAACAAATTCATATTACGGTTTCCGTATATGTCTTACGTAAATTTTCCAAACATTTTCCGCAACTTAGAAAAACCGGCCAAAAATACTAAGTATATTTTTGAGTAACTGTGAATGTTAACTAACAGAAAAACATCATCGTTTGAAAAGTTGTAGAGACTAAGGGTGTTTAGTATAACAAATTCATATTACGGTTTCCGTATATGTCTTACGTAAATTTTCCAAACATTTTCCGCAACTTAGAAAAACCGGCCAAAAATACTAAGTATATTTTTGAGTAACTGTGAATGTAAACTAACAGAAAAACATCATCGTTTGAAAAGTTGTAGAGACTTAGGGTGTTTAGTATAACAAATTCATATTACGGTTTCCGTATATGTCTTACGTAAATTTTCCAAACATTTTCCGCAACTTAGAAAAACCGGCCAAAAATACTAAGTATATTTTTGAGTAACTGTGAATGTTAACTAACAGAAAAACATCATCGTTTGAAAAGTTGTAGAGACTAAGGTTGTTTAGTATAACAAATTCATATTACGGTTTCCGTATATGTCTTACGTAAATTTTCCAAACATTTTCCGCAACTTAGAAAAACCGGCCAAAAATACTAAGTATATTTTTGAGTAACTGTGAATGTTAACTAACAGAAAAACATCATCGTTTGAAAAGTTGTAGAGACTAAGGGTGTTTAGTATAACAAAATCATATTACGGTTTCCGTATATGTCTTACGTAAATTTCCCAAGCATTTTCCGCAACTTAGAAAAACCGACCAAAAATACTAAGTATATTTTTGAGTAACTGTGAATGTAAACTAACAGAAAAACATCATCGTTTGAAAAGTTGTAGAGACTAAGGGTGTTTAGTATAACAAATTCATATTACGGTTTCCGTATATGTCTTACGTAAATTTTCCAAACATTTTCCGCAACTTAGAAAAACCGGCCAAAAATACTAAGTATATTTTTGAGTAACTGTGAATGTAAACTAACAGAAAAACATCATCGTTTGAAAAGTTGTAGAGACTAAGGGTGTTTAGTATAACAAATTCATATTACGGTTTCCGTATATGTGTTACGTAAATTTTCCAAACATTTTCCGCAACTTAGAAAAACCGGCCAAAAATACTAAGTATATTTTTGAGTAACTGTGAATGTTAACTAACAGAAAAACATCATCGTTTGAAAAGTTGTAGAGACTAAGGGTGTTTAGTATAACAAATTCATATTACGGTTTCCGTATATGTCTTACGTAAATTTTCCGCAACTTAGAAAAACCGGCCAAAAATACTAAGTATATTTTTGAGTAACTGTGAATGTTAACTAACAGAAAACCATCATCGTTTGAAAAGTTGTAGAGACTAAGGGTGTTTAGTATAACAAATTCATATTACGGTTTCCGTATATGTCTTACGTAAATTTTCCAAACATTTTCCGCAACTTAGAAAAACCGGCCAAAAATACTAAGTATATTTTTGAGTAACTGTGAATGTTAACTAACAGAAAAACATCATCGTTTGAAAAGTTGTAGAGACTAAGGGTGTTTAGTATAACAAATTCATATTACGGTTTCCGTATATGTCTTACGTAAATTTTCCAAACATTTTCCGCAACTTAGAAAAACCGGCCAAAAATACTAAGTATATTTTTGAGTAACTGTGAATGTAAACTAACAGAAAAACATCATCGTTTGAAAAGTTGTAGAGACTAAGGGTGTTTAGTGTAACAAATTCATATTACGGTTTCCGTATATGTCTTACGTAAATTTTCCAAACATTTTCCGCAACTTAGAAAAACCGGCCAAAAATACTAAGTATATTTTTGAGTAACTGTGAATGTTAACTAACAGAAAATCATCATCGTTTGGAAAGTTGTAGAGACTAAGGGTGTTTAGTATAACAAATTCATATTACGGTTTCCGTATATGTCTTACGTAAATTTTCCGCAACTTAGAAAAACCGGCCAAAAATACTAAGTATATTTTTGAGTAACTGTGAATGTAAACTAACAGAAAAACATCATCGTTTGAAAAGTTGTAGAGACTAAGGGTGTTTAGTATAACAAATTCATATTACGGTTTCCGTATATGTCTTACGTAAATTTTCCAAACATTTTCCGCAACTTAGAAAAGCCGGCCAAAAATACTAAGTATATTTTTGAGTAACTGTGAATGTTAACTAACAGAAAAACATCATCGTTTGAAAAGTTGTAGAGACTAAGGGTGTTTAGTATAACAAATTCATATTACGGTTTCCATATATGTCTTACGTAAATTTCCCAAGCATTTTCCGCAACTTAGAAAAACCGGCCAAAAATACTAAGTATATTTTTGAGTAACTGTGAATGTAAACTAACAGAAAAACATCATCGTTTGAAAAGTTGTAGAGACTAAGGGTGTTTAGTATAACAAATTCATATTACGGTTTCGTATATGTGTTACGTAAATTTTCCAAACATTTTCCGCAACTTAGAAAAACCGGCCAAAAATACTAAGTATATTTTTGAGTAACTGTGAATGTTAACTAACAGAAAAACATCATCGTTTGAAAAGTTGTAGAGACTAAGGGTGTTTAGTATAACAAATTCATATTACGGTTTCCGTATATGTCTTACGTAAATTTTCCAAACATTTTCCGCAACTTAGAAAAACCGGCCAAAAATACTAAGTATATTTTTGAGTAACTGTGAATGTTAACTAACAGAAAAACATCATCGTTTGGAAAGTTGTAGAGACTAAGGGTGTTTAGTATAACAAATTCATATTACGGTTTCCGTATATGTCTTACGTAAATTTTCCAAACATTTTCCGCAACTTAGAAAAACCGGCCAAAAATACTAAGTATATTTTTGAGTAACTGTGAATGTAAACTGACAGAAAAACATCATCGTTTGGAAAGTTGTAGAGACTAAGGGTGTTTAGTATAACAAATTCATATTACGGTTTCCGTATATGTCTTACGTAAATTTTCCAAACATTTTCCGCAACTTAGAAAAACCGGCCAAAAATACTAAGTATATTTTTGAGTAACTGTGAATGTAAACTAACAGAAAAACATCATCGTTTGAAAAGTTGTAGAGACTAAGGGTGTTTAGTATAACAAATTCATATTACGGTTTCCGTATATGTCTTACGTAAATTTTCCAAACATTTTCCGCAACTTAGAAAAACCGGCCAAAAATACTAAGTATATTTTTGAGTAACTGTGAATGTAAACTAACAGAAAAACATCATCGTTTGAAAAGTTGTAGAGACTAAGGGTGTTTAGTATAACAAATTCATATTACGGTTTCCGTATATGTCTTACGTAAATTTTCCAAACATTTTCCGCAACTTCGAAAAACCGGCCAAAAATACTAAGTATATTTTTTAGTAACTGTGAATGTTAACTAACAGAAAAACATCATCGTTTGAAAAGTTGTAGAGACTAAGGGTGTTTAGTATAACAAATTCATATTACGGTTTCCGTATATGTCTTACGTAAATTTTCCAAACATTTTCCGCAACTTAGAAAAGCCGGCCAAAAATACTAAGTATATTTTTGAGTAACTGTGAATGTTAACTAACAGAAAAACATCATCGTTTGAAAAGTTGTAGAGACTAAGGGTGTTTAGTATAACAAATTCATATTACGGTTTCCATATATGTCTTACGTAAATTTCCCAAGCATTTTCCGCAACTTAGAAAAACCGGCCAAAAATACTAAGTATATTTTTGAGTAACTGTGAATGTAAACTAACAGAAAAACATCATCGTTTGAAAAGTTGTAGAGACTAAGGGTGTTTAGTATAACAAATTCATATTACGGTTTCGTATATGTGTTACGTAAATTTTCCAAACATTTTCCGCAACTTAGAAAAACCGGCCAAAAATACTAAGTATATTTTTGAGTAACTGTGAATGTTAACTAACAGAAAAACATCATCGTTTGAAAAGTTGTAGAGACTAAGGGTGTTTAGTATAACAAATTCATATTACGGTTTCCGTATATGTCTTACGTAAATTTTCCAAACATTTTCCGCAACTTAGAAAAACCGGCCAAAAATACTAAGTATATTTTTGAGTAACTGTGAATGTTAACTAACAGAAAAACATCATCGTTTGGAAAGTTGTAGAGACTAAGGGTGTTTAGTATAACAAATTCATATTACGGTTTCCGTATATGTCTTACGTAAATTTTCCAAACATTTTCCGCAACTTAGAAAAACCGGCCAAAAATACTAAGTATATTTTTGAGTAACTGTGAATGTAAACTGACAGAAAAACATCATCGTTTGGAAAGTTGTAGAGACTAAGGGTGTTTAGTATAACAAATTCATATTACGGTTTCCGTATATGTCTTACGTAAATTTTCCAAACATTTTCCGCAACTTAGAAAAACCGGCCAAAAATACTAAGTATATTTTTGAGTAACTGTGAATGTAAACTAACAGAAAAACATCATCGTTTGAAAAGTTGTAGAGACTAAGGGTGTTTAGTATAACAAATTCATATTACGGTTTCCGTATATGTCTTACGTAAATTTTCCAAACATTTTCCGCAACTTAGAAAAACCGGCCAAAAATACTAAGTATATTTTTGAGTAACTGTGAATGTAAACTAACAGAAAAACATCATCGTTTGAAAAGTTGTAGAGACTAAGGGTGTTTAGTATAACAAATTCATATTACGGTTTCCGTATATGTCTTACGTAAATTTTCCAAACATTTTCCGCAACTTCGAAAAACCGGCCAAAAATACTAAGTATATTTTTTAGTAACTGTGAATGTTAACTAACAGAAAAACATCATCGTTTGGAAAGTTGTAGAGACTAAGGGTGTTTAGTATAACAAATTCATATTACGGTTTCCGTATATGTCTTATGTAAATTTCCCAAACATTTTCCGCAACTTAGAAAAACCGGCCAAAAATACTAAGTATATTTTTGAGTAACTGTAAATGTAAACTAACAGAAAAACATCATCGTTTGAAAAGTTGTAGAGACTAAGGATGTTTAGTATAACAAATTCATATTACGGTTTCCGTATATGTCTTACGTAAATTTTCCAAACATTTTCCGCAACTTAGAAAAACCGGCCAAAAATACTAAGTATATTTTTGAGTAACTGTGAATGTTAACTAACAGAAAAACATCATCGTTTGAAAAGTTGTAGAGACTAAGGGTGTTTAGTATAACAAATTCATATTACGGTTTCCGTATATGTCTTACGTAAATTTTCCAAACATTTTCCGCAACTTAGAAAAACCGGCCAAAAATACTAAGTATATTTTTGAGTAACTGTGAATGTAAACTAACAGAAAAACAGCATCGTTTGAAAAGTTGTAGAGACTAAGGGTGTTTAGTATAACAAATTCATATTACGGTTTCCGTATATGTCTTACGTAAATTTTCCAAACATTTTCCGCAACTTAGAAAAACCGGCCAAAAATACTAAGTATATTTTTGAGTAACTGTGAATGTTAACTAACAGAAAAACATCATCGTTTGAAAAGTTGTAGAGACTAAGGGTGTTTAGTATAACAAATTCATATTACGGTTTCCGTATATGTCTTACGTAAATTTCCTGAACACCACACCCAACCCATTTTCGAACTATCCATGAAGAAGTTTAAAACTTCAGGGTACAAGATCTCTTTACTAAGTCAGTCCTCTCTGGAGGGAATATCAGTAAGAAATCATTCCTCAAAAGATGGTAATGAAATCAAATAATCGGTGGTACCAAGGAAATCTCTGTTACACAATAAAGATGAGTGTCCTGTATTACTACAAGTACACATAGAAATGGATTTGATCCTTAATGCCTGAGTTGGTGTACTCCTGAGTGCACCACTAATACACAGGGTAAAAGTACTCTAAATTTTCATCAGCAACTTTTGGTTAGCCTTACTATTGAAGGCTGGCCACCAAACAACAATCCCATATAAAAGTACACCAGGTATTTCGCTTTATTTTTATTTATTATTCAAATGATGTTGTTATCATTTTAGGAAAGTCTAGGTTTATGCTATATAAACTATGTAATTCGAATCGCGTTTTCTTCTTTATAAAATGCTGATTATCGATTAATTCGAATTAAGTATATTATAATCACGAACACATGCAAAGCTATTAAAGTTTAGGAAAAACTTCACACATTTGTGCAAAGACGTGAAGTTTTTCCTAAACGATCCTAATTTTTTTTTTTTTTTTTTTTAGGATAGTTTAGGATAAACTTCACGCGAATAAAAAAGCGCGGAGCCTGACGATGTTTGAGAAGAAAAATCAGTTTACTAAAAAGGCAAAATTGTGAATTAAAATTTTATTACTTTTAATTTAAATTGTGGACAAGCTGCAATTCGATATATTTAATTTAAAATTATTTATAAATAATTATTTAATTTAAAATTATTTATCAATAATTATTTTATCATCAATAAAAATGTTCATTTAAATTGAAAATAAAGACAACACAAAATAATTCCCATATGATTCTGTTTACGTTTCATAGGAAAATAAAAATCTTTATCCACTTTTGATATATAATAGCCCGATAACCATGCTGATTTTAAATAAAGAAAATGTAAAATAACCCATTGTTATTGTATAACCCACGCTGCTAGGAGCAACATGTTGAGTAGTCATTGGAAAATTATTCGTAGTCAAATTGAAAAAAACTATATTCCAAAAATTAGTTAAATTAAAGTACACCATGACAATTTAAAGAACGGTCACTATGATAAAATATATTTCAAATTTCCATGCTCCACTGTGAAAACACAAAATGGAACTATGTATTTCTTATTAATTTACGAAATTTATTTCAACAAAAGTGGATAAAACGTTGCATGCCACTCGTGAGCAAAGAGATATTATCCACTCGGGATAATATCCCACTCGGCTATCGCCTCGTGGGACAAACTTATCCCTCATGGATAATATCTCGTTTTGCTCACTAGTACCATAAATAATTATTATTCCCCTCTTTATATTGGGGATTTGACTTTTGTAGACTGATGTCACGGCTATTTATGTAGTGGCATTGTCCTATCGATTTTATGACGATATGATTTTAGATCATATTGTCGTACGATACTATTATTTTATGATGGTATGATTCGGTATGACTTGCGTACCATTAGTATTAGCCACCTGTAACGGTATATAAATCTAATTCCAATTACAACACGCGACATTTAAAAGTACATCCCAAATTGTCAATTAGTATTGTAGCTATTACCCTTATTTTTAAGAAAATAATAAACATACTGTCACAAGCAAATAGGTACCCTTTGTTTGTGGTAATAAAATAATAAATATTTAGCGAGATATAAATACATATTATTTTTAACCACCATCAGAAATTATTGAGTTTTATGAACTTCCTTATTATGATTTAATTAAAACAAAAATCTAAATGATTTCATTACGAAATGCAATAAGAAACAAAAAAACCATTCGACAATTTTAGTAACGTTCCGTTGCGAAAATTTTCGTAATCCGCATTTCAAGAATACCAATTTAGGAACTGACATTTTCATCTTCTCTCTCGAAATTTTATTATTTCTTTTTTCCTCTCTTCGTTATATTCGTAATGGTTTCAAGAATACTAAATTATGATTTCACCATTACTATTACGAAAATAGCATTACGAAAATTTTCGGTTACGAAACTTTTCGTAATGGTTGAAGAATAGCACCCCAAGTTCTAAAAATGAATTCGGTATTCCGAATTTAACTTGCTGAGCATCTGCTTGTGTTAAACCAACATGTGCTGATTCTTGATTCGACAACTCGCTCGCAAAATTACGAGGGTATACTTGTTCTGCAGCTAACCTTCTCCAGGTGTCTTCTATGTCTACGCATTGATGTACCAAATCTGAAACAGACTCAATTCGACGATCAGCTAATTTATGTTGTAAAGATGGGTTCATGTTGCGATGTAAAATTAAAATACAATTTCGAATCTAACAACGGTTGACTAGTTCTAATGTTGGCTCAAGCACATTCATATAAAAATCTTTAAAATTTTCTTTAGGCATTAGCTTTCTCGAAACAATTGTTTGCTTAATTTCAGCGTCACTTAGCCGATCTTGAAATATAATCATCTCTTGTTTTAAATATTCCCATTTAACATTCCCGTTTCTTTCCAAGGACGACTAATACCACTCTAATGCAGGATTATATAAATGTAAATCATTTACTAATAAATGTAAATCATTTACTAATTTGTCGGTTGAAATAAGATTACTCCATTCTCTATGAGTACAGAAAACGTTTATTTGGTTGATTTCCGGGAGAGCCAATGCTCGATAGCTTTGGTGTACTGACGGTAACTTGTTTGTTTCCCAAAGGCTTTTGGTTATCCAGAATCACCACACTAGAGTCTGTGACGTATCTTCTTGCAATTACGCTGATAGGTTCGTTACAATTGCTAGATATGACAAGTAGATCATTTTTTGGTTGTAGTTCCCAAGTACGCCCACAGAGTCTCTGACAGGCCCAAAAAGCCTTGGTGGCTCTATTTTGAACTATCACTAAATGTTGTTTCTAGTTTAATTTTTGATCTAGGATGACCCCTATATATTTAATCTCTATAGAGGTTAAAATAGCGCTATACGCGTTAAAATAGGAGCTATACGCGATAGCTTTTTCATCCTCGTAAAAGGCACAAGGAGAGTTTTGTTAGATTGACACTAAGTCCTTCCTGCTGACACCACTGCCGTATTAAATCGAGTGCATTTTGCATGAGCTCAGAGATGACCGCATCAAACTTGCCTCTACTCTAATTGTGATATCCACATCATTCGCATAGCCCTGGACATCAAACCCATGGCTACTCAGAAGGATCAGTAGTTTGTCAATAACCAATGACCGTAAAAGAGGAGACAGTACACCTCCTAGGGAACAGCCCTTTACGGCCCAAATTTTTACTGACTAACCACCTAACCTGGCTGTAATCTCGCGATGTTCCAGCATTTAGTGGATCCACCTATTTGTAGAAAGCGGAAAGTCCTCCTCCTTTTCGCTTAACCGAGCAGCTGCTCTCGTAAGCCAAGTGTATAGAATTATGCAGCTGATTTGAACAGAATTTGGAACCTTCCAAAGACTCTACATATGTTTCCCATAGACAAGGATATTTCTGATTCGAGTGAAACTCTATAAAGGCCCCAGTCGGTCAGTTTTCGAATTCTAATCTCCTGCCGCTTCAGGGTCTCGGCCGCTAAATCGAATCTGATGTGAAAGTGATCCGATAAGGAGGCCTTTTCAGACACATGCCAGTTATTAACTAAATTGCTAAAATGTGGGCTAGCGAGCGTCAAATCTAGGATCGCTTGCCTAATCTTATTTATAAAAGTAGGTTTCCTTCCCCTATTGACAATATCTACATTATTTGTAATGAGAAATTCAAAAAGGTACTCACCCCTATTATTGATGTCTTGCTGCCCACACCGTGTGATGCGTGTTTGCATCGCATCCTACCAGGTGGGCCAGCCCATTGCGCTCGCAACGTGTTATGAGCCGGCTAACTTCAAGTGGTGGTGTAAACTCTGAGTCTCCAGGAAAGTTGGCGGAAGCCAATATGGTCTTCTGTTTGCCTCTTTCCCCAAAAACTCCACCATTACTGCAACCAAGTTCCTGAAGATCAACTCTGAAATGGGAATAAAATTAATTTGCGAGCTGGCCAAAATGGCCGCTCTTGGACTCTCAGTTCCATTATGAAAAGTCAACTTTGTATACCGTTACCTATCACCCATGGCTCCTGGATGAGGAACATGCTAATCTTTCGGCAGATAAACCTGCGACAAAGCACGTCCGAAGACGTCTTTGCGTAATGCAGGTTTATCTGAGGTGGGCGATGTGTGCTTTGACTTATCCGGAGATTTTTTCCTTCAGAAGGCCCAGATCAGCCTTCTTTATCCCACGCTTTAGAGGCGTCACCATCCTTGTTTTCTTTAATGTTTGAAATGTTTTGATTCCCCCGAGTTGCGAGTAAAAGAAAGTTGCCTGTGGGACTCCCAGTTTTACCACAGAAAGGTTAAAATAAAACTTTAGGGTGCCTGGTATCCAGAGTCCGCATACTTTGGACTGATTAACCAATCAGCCATTCATCCATCGGCATATGCTGTTCCACCTTAGATTAGGGTTTTTTGTCAAGGGTTTCTCCTTTAGCGCCGTACTTTACCCTGTGCCAAATGGTGAAAATGTACCGAATGGTCTCAGTTATCAGTTGTTGTCACGCGGAGGCAGCACGTTGACTTGCTAATTGTGACCAGGTTACCCCTTACTCAATCGTACCCATCGTGGATGTTAGGCCCATTGGCGGCCGACAGAACTAGATTCGAATTCACTTTTGAAATAATAAACTGGAATAACCGAAAGGTCAGCGCCAGTGTCGACTAAGTAGGTGATTCCGTTTATTCGGTCATGTGCGAATAAACGTGAGTATAAGTGTTAGGTTTTATTGGGATCCCGAAACTGTGTTTTGGCAGTTTTGTGAATTATTATCAACAACATCAACTCTGTTGGTGTTGTGAGACGTTGATTGTTGCGATCTTGAGAAGTTGCATGGTGGAACGCACTTCTGCGCAGCTCTACCGAATTTAACATGTTACCAGCATCGAACGTGACGGCGAGAATAGTTGCTGGTGCTACGTGATCATGATCGTGGACGAGATGATTCTCTTTGTCCTTTTGATTGACTTCGTAACAAGTCATTTATTTTGTTTTCTAGCCGAGCGATGCGATTTTCCATAGTGCCTTTATGTTGGTTACTCGAAGAGACACGATCTACGCGCACAGTGGGACGGGATTGCCTGTAACTAATCTGAGACAAGTTTGTGTTTTGGCCGATGTTGATATAACCTCGTACATTTTATCAGCTGTTCTGGCAAGTGCATCAGTCCCCATTGAGTCTGCCTGAGCGATAAAGGTGAACTTGATTACCTCTGGCATCTTCCTGATCCAGAATGACTTTATGATTTTCTCAGTAAAGTTCTTTCCCACCAATGTACGGATATGACGTAGCGCGTCTGACGGAGTGTTCGCGTCTATCCATCCGGGCTGTGCCGGATTATTTTCCGGAGATTTGTTACCATTGCCCATTTTAGTCATTTGAGAATAAATTGTTTAATTGAAACAAGTGATCAAAATATGTAACAAACCCAAATACCCAAATGATTGTTAAATATAACCAAAATACAACGAGTGCTTATAATTTACGACCTACCACCAAATTTAATAATCTGTATGTACTCGTATGTACATATATAACAAGAGAAAAGAAATAAATGTTTTTAAAAGAACAATAAATAAAGAAAATGAAGGAATGGTTACCTTGAAGCTTATGGCTTAAAATGATCAGCACTTAGGCCTCGAGATACCCTCCAATTGATGATAAAACGTAATTAGCGAAAATTCTCAACCTTGAGAAAAAAACAAATTTAAACGAAATTTACCCGTGCAAATGGTGAATAATTTACATTTAAATAAGATTTGAAAATAAATCGTAAAAAAAAATTTTTTTTTGAATTTAAGTGTTAAGTTAATGAAATAATGTAAAAAAATCTTAAATATTTCAAAAAATATATATGTTTGAAGAACCAAAAAAAAATAAAACACTTAGCTGTTGCTCTTATTGTCGTTGCCGCTGCTGTTGTTTTTGGTTTGGGGTTGCCTTCTTTATGAGTCGTACTATATGTGTAGGTGCACTCTCTTTTGTTTCGTCGTTGGATAAATTGTTGTTTCCGATGGTTCGCTGATTGTTGTAAATTTAAATTTAAATTGTGGTGATGTTTTTCGTTGTGACAAGATGAAACAATATATGGTATGTCAGCTTTGTTATTTCACTTGTCTGCTTTATGTGTAAACCACTCGTGTATCTGTGGCTGGGTGTGGAACCCTGTTTCCGCTGCGTCACTCTGTCTGTGCACTCTTTGTATGCAATTACCGCTATGATGGTTTGCCAAAGTATGCTCGCCGATTTTTCTCGACGTTTTGAAGGCCCCAGCAAAAAAAAAATGTCAGCCCGTCTGTCTGGATGTCAGTACCCATGGAATCTCGAGAACGGCTTGTCCGATTTGGAATTTTTTTTCGCCAATCTGTTTCTATGGTCAAGGCGGAGATTTGAAAAGCTTTTGGAAACTGTTCGTCAAGAGGGTGAGGTACCTGCCATAAGAATTAACCCAAAACACTTGTTTATATGTAGACATATTTGCAAATTTTTTATTTATGTTGGTTTGAAATATTAAGTTGGGCATTGAGTTTGGGGCTGAGTTGAAGGTTAAGTTAGGGGTCAATTTGCGGTTTGAGTTGAAGTTGAGTTAGGGTTTGGATAGTATATAGTGATTTGTTGGCCAATTTTTTATATATTAGTTTGAGGAGTGAGTTTGGCGTTGTGGCTGAGTTGCGGGTTAAGTTGGGTTCCGTTTACGAGTTGAATTAGGGTTGAGTAGCGGTTTAGTGGGAGTTAGATTAGGGTCTAGTGAGCAGTTGTTCAATCTATATACAGGTATATCTCACTACAACGGAAATCGACGGGACCAAAAAAGTTGTCCGTTGAAGTGACGTGTCCGTTAAACTGAGGATTTGTAATTTTTTTTTTATAAAAATTTTATTGGGATTCTAATATATGAAATTATACCGATTATGATGAAATTTGACAGGTGCGTTGAAAATGGGATTCTAAAATGATTTTTGGATAAAGCTCTGGAACATGGTCAGGTCAAATGGAACTTGGCTATTCCTTAACCGATTATGACGAAATTTGACATGTGCGTCTAATCGGGATTCTAATTTGACAAATCCAGAATTTCCAATGGAAATAGGATTATCAAATGATTTTTAGACGAAGTTCTGGAATATGTCCAAGTAGGGTAGAACTTGGCCATTCCTTGATAAAGTTCTGGAGTAGGGTCATTGAGGACGGAACTTGGTTATTTCTTAACCGATTATGATGAAATTTGGTGTGGGTGATGGAAATGGGATTCTAAAATGATTTTTGGATAAAGTTCTGGAATATAGTATGGCCAAGTATGATGGAACTTGACTATTCCTCAACCGATTATGATGAAATTTGACATGTGCGATGGAAATGGGATTCTAAAATGATTTTTGAATAAAGTTCTGGAAAAAGGCCAAGTAGAATGGAACTTGGCTATTTCTTAACCAATTATGATCATATTTGAAATGTGCGTTGGAAATGGGATTCTAAAATAGTTTTTAGATAAAGTTCTGGAATATGGCCAATGAGGACGGGACTTGGCTATTTCTTAACCGATTATGATCAAATTTGTTGCGGGTGATAGAAATGGGAATCTAAAATGATTTTTGAACAAAGTTTTGAAATATGGCAGGATGGAACTAGCCTATTCCTTGGCCGATTATGATCAAATTTGACAGGTGCAATGGTAATGGGATTCTAAAATGATTTCTGGAATATGGCCAAGTATGATAGAACTTGCCTATTTCTCAACCGATTATGATGAAATTTGACATGTGCATTGTAAATGGGATTCTAAAATGATTTTTAGATGAAGTTCTGGAATATGGGCGATTAGGACGGAACTTGGCTACTTGGCTATTTCTTAAGGGATTTGAATGAAATTTCACATGTGCGATGGAAATGGGGTTCTAAAAAGAGTTTTAGATAAAGCTGTTGCCATATTCCATAACTTTATCTAAAAATCTTCAGAAACCTATTTCAATCAGGGATGTCAAATTTCACTAACACTGGCTAAGAAATAGCCAAGTTCCATCCTAATTGGCCATACATATGATTTGCTAGAGTTTCAATTTGAAATATTAAAGGGTGGTATAATTTCAATTTGAAGTGTACTTCAGTTTGTCGGTTGAAATGAGGATTTCGCTAAATTGAGTATCCGTTCAAATGTGAGTGTTTATATATATATATATATATATATATATATATATATATATATATATATATATATATATATATATATATATATATATATATATATATATATATATATATATATATATATATATATATATATATATATATATATGTACAGTATATGTGTGTGATATTTGAACAAATGCACACGCATTAAACGATTTGAACGAAACTTTACACAAATATTGTTTAAAATTTAAGAAAACTCACTGTTAATATCTCCAACATCCTTCTCCAAAGGAGTATCACGGTGCCAAATTACTAAAATGGAGTTGATTTGTGAGATATAAGAATATAAGAATTGTGTGATGGTAAGATGGTATGATGATATGATGGTGATGAAATGATGGTATAGTGAGTTGTTCGGTTGGGGAATTATTTAAGAATAGATTTGGAATTAGGTTAAGGGTTGATTTGGGGTTAATTTGGTGATTGATTTGAGAGTATGACCGTAAACCGAACATTTCGTAAATGCAATTTTCTTTTGTATTTATATTTTGTTAATATTGTTACGGTGACACCTAGGGTATAATAGAATAAGTTATATTAAAAGCCCAAATTTACTTTTAGTAGCGATTACTAGTGACACCTAGGTTAGGGTATTTCATAATTTCTTTATTGTACTGAAATGGAAATTTTCCATGCTACAATTTTCTACCAGATATAAGATATAGAAAGATAAACTATTCAGAGCAAATGTTTGGCCCGCGACAGTGGTTCCACTTTTATTTTGAGTATATATTATCAGAGCTTATTCCTATAACGCAAAACTGGCCATCTACTTATAAATGTATTAAAACCAAATCAAATCAGATTTTCTTATTTTTATTTTTTTATATAGCTACATATGTGTACATAGGTTATATAACATAAAATTTTTGAACTCAGTATTGGGCTCAATATACCATAATTAAAACACAAGTAGGAAAGTTTTAATTAATATATAATATATGGTGCTGAACATTTGAACTACTCGTAGTATTTTTCCGAATGAATTTATTACCAATTTATCAGAATACACTATTTTTCACGTAAATAAATCCAGTTAGTTTATTTTTAATTTCGATATAGGACTACCGAAATCCTAATTTAAATTTATTATTAAATAATAAATTAAATGTGTTTTTTTAGTAATATGGGGAAAATAAAATCTTAAATGATTTCGAAAACGGAAAAATGGATGCTTATCACGAACAAAGGCCTAAAATCCGAAGCCCATGCAGATGATAAGCGTAAAATTATTCATCTTCCCACCAATTCTGCTCCAAACTTTAAAATTACGAGACTTAATAACTGTACCAAAAATAAACATAAAAAAATTAATTGGATGAGCCCGAGGGTTATAATTATTATTTAATATAATAGTTTGTGCTAAATCAACATGATAGAAAGATAGAAGGAGCATTTTTTATTATGGCGGTGTCGAGTTAGTTTGGAAAATCAAAAAAACTGCGAAATCTTATATTTCAAATTTGCAATCAGTTTTCACCAAGTTTCAACAGCTGTTCGGACCACTGAAGTCTATTATTTAATACTAATAAACCTTTCGTATCGTTTAATTTTGTTTGTAATGTGTAAAAAGGGTCTATGGTGGGGTAGTGTGTTCTTATAATATAGGGTTACTTGCTTAAACTTGGGCATACATCTTTATCAAGAATTTCATTTCATTTAGTTTAAGAGGGATTAGAGTGGTTAGTAAAGGGAGGAAGAAGTGATTGAGTTTACCCTTATTTTAATTTTCTTTACATTTATATTTTTATTTAATTTTCAGGTTTAATATATCTTCTTTGTTTTACTAAGAAGTTAATTTTTGATTTACTTTATTAATTTATAAATTGAGCTAACATTTATAATCCGTATAGTACAGGTATTATTTTAAGGTTGTTTGTTAAGTGGTGTGTAATAGGTATTTAGAGTGACTAATTACGGTCGAAGGAAGTTCCCCAGAAACCTGATTTGGCTGTTATTTAACGTGTTCAGGTCGAATCTAAGTTTTCATTAATTTTATTAAGCATTAGGAACGGTTATTAATTATTTTAATTTTGATGTTTAGAAGTTTCTCCTGGAAGTCATTCCTAATTAATTTATTAACTTATTTTAGGTTGCCAAGGATTGAAGCTGGTTTAATTTAAATTTAATTTAAGCCAATAAATACAAAAGTTTATAAACATGAAGAATTGTGTTATTAATCATATTACTAACTATTGACCGCCCAGGTGTTTACAACCGGACTGATCTCAATCATATTTCAACAACAAATTTCCAATTATGTTTAGGAATTTGAAGGAGCCAAGGAATACGGATTATAAATATTAAATTTATTTCTAGTACATAAAGATTAATTTATAATTTGTTTCAGAGAAATAAACTTAAACTTAATTAATTTAAGAGTATGAGTAGTTAAAGAATTAGTGCAGGTTTGAAATTTAGGAGGGATGTATTTGAAAAACCTGGATTAACTTTCCCAGAACTTCCGGAGTAAATGAACTTGTAAAGGGTGTTCAAATTAGAGGTATCTTTTGAAATTTTAAATAAAACACATAAATTGTGTAAAATCTTTATTTATTGTTATTGGAAATTGAAGTACATTGGTTCCGGTTAATAATAAAAAAGAATGTCATTCAAGTGACCTCCTCTTCTAGCTAGGCAGGCTGTCAATCTTTTACCAAAATTTTGAATAACTTTTTCGCATAATGATGGTTCAATTAGTGATATTTGCTCGATGATGTTGTCTTTGAGGTGTTGAATAGTTTGAGGAATATCCGCAAAAACTTTACTCTTCAAGGAACCCCATAAGAAGAAGTTCAATGGCGTTAAATCGCATCATCTTGGTGGACGATTATTCGATTATTAAACTTTTCTTTCAAAAGATTGATTGATTCCGTTGCTGTGTGGCATGTTGCACCATCCTGTTGAAACCCTGCACATCAATATCATACAATTGACTCCATTCACAGTAATTGCATTGCCATTTTGATATAAAATAAGT
Organism: Tipula vernalis; assembly: GCA_958295665.1. NCBI lineage: Eukaryota > Metazoa > Arthropoda > Insecta > Diptera > Tipulidae > Tipula > Tipula vernalis. The sequence goes on from OY282558.1 coordinate 247,316,862, forward strand.
TTTAATAATGAAAACACGTTGTTCACTTGTGTAGACGGACTAACCGGAATGTTTGTAATTGTCATCTGTGAAATAATATATGGTATTATAGTAAAAAAATATAAATGGCGGCATATTTAAAAAGATACCTCAAATTTGAACACCCTTTAGTTAGAAATTATGTTGTCTTGGGCTAACTAATTTACTAAATATATTACTAACAAAAACTATTTTTTTTTTTAATCACTGGCCCAATGCGAAAAACTAGCTAGTGTCATAACACCATTACACATTGTCTTTTGAGCAGTAGCTCATTTAAAATAAAATGTACAGCAAGATGTGAAATTCGTAGAAAATAGATAAACTACATCCTAAAACAAGGCTAGAGTAGAAAGAAATATGATTGAAATTCCTAATACCAAAAATAAACCCAGTACAAGCATTGAAATATCTTTGGAGAAATACCGAATAAAACTATGTCACCGTAAATGAAATGAGACAGAAGACTATCAGAAAATTCTACTACTTTATATTCGGTGTACAAATAAGTTTTGAGGAATTTGTAACTATTAAGTAAGTTTTTTAACTATATTCATGTTAAAGCATCATCACTTCCCTCTAAGTGATACTGATATTTTTTTGTGCTCTAACCTCGTCAACCTTTGTTGCTACAAAACACAATTGAAGAAAAAAGCAGCCTGATGGACATCGATTGCTGTGCGAAGTATATGGGGAATATGCTACATCAATAAAAACATGTGAGTACTGGTTCCGGCGTTTTAAAAGTGGCGATTTTGACACCAGTAACAAGGAACGCGATGACAAACCCAAGAGGAGCTCGCTGAAACTTTGGGAGTAACTCAACAAGCGATTCAAAACCGTCTCAAGGCCATGTGTTGATGCAAAAACAAGTAACTTGGGTTCCGTATGAACCCAATCCAAGAGACGTCGAATGCCGTTTTTCACGTGCGAATAACTGTTCCCAAAGACAAAATCGAAAGGCTCTTTTGCATCGAGTCGTGACGGAGTACGAATAGTGGGTGTACTACGACAACCCAAAGCAGAGAAAATCATGGGGTAAGCCCGGTCATTCATCAACATCAACGGCCAAACCGAATATTCATGGCAAGAAGCTATTGCTGTGCATCTGGTGGGATCAGTTAGGAGTGCTCTACTATGAGCTACTCCAGCCTAACGAAACCATCACTACAGAACGTTATCAACAGCAATTGATGCATTTAAGCCGAGCATTGAAGCTCAAACACCCCCAATATTCCAAAAGACATGAAAAAATGATCTTTCAGCATGACAACACTCGGCCACATGTTACAAAAGTCGTCAAGGAATCTTTGAAGGCGCTTCAATGGGTTGTCCTACACCACCCGACGTATTCACCAGACATTACTCCTTCCGACTATCACTTGTTTCAAGCAGCACTTCACTGCTTACGAAGAAGCCAAAAATTGAGCCGATTCTTTTCGACGCAGAATCCGTATGCTGCCTGAAAGATGGGAAAAGATCGTAGCTAACGATGGAAAATACTTTGAATAAAATACATTGTACCAATTTAAGTTTCGAAGTTATAAAAAAAACCTCAAAGTTTATTTGTACTCCCAATACAAACAATTAATTTTCGGCCGAGCGATCTATACGAAGGCGTTCTAATGTTTTCACGTTTGCCACGACCCAGTTTGTTGGAATTTTTGCACCAAATGGCTAATTATTATACATATATGCATATTTTTTATACCAAAAAAAAAAACGCGCCGTGCGGGAAATGTATTTATTACAAAATAATCTTTTTATAAAACGTTTGCATCGCTTTTAGGCGTTGTTCAATGTGTATAATTGCTCTATGACTTAATTTTCCAAAGCCTACAGATGGCATTTACATAAAAAAAATACAAATACAATGCCATCTTAGAAATAATCGCTGTCAAAATCTACATCTTGTTGAATCACCCTTTATTAGAAATTTATTCTTTTTATTTTGACTATAAGTTTTTTACCTATGAAAAGATCTTACTACATATTACAAGTCTATTGTTACCATTAATTTTTTTTTTTTTTTTAAAAATGGACTTGCCCCACTTTTAAAATTAACGACTTAAATGTACTTTTTTTGCTTATTTTTTTATGATCTTCAACAGGAGCCATTCGACTTAGACGAGCTGCTACCGGCTATTGGGGAATTCGGTCGATACCAAAAGCTGCTAGTTTGGTTTATATGTTTACCCGCTTGTATACCGTGTGGTTTCTGTGCTTTTAATCAACTTTTTATGGCTGATACACCAACTGAGTACTGGTGCAAAATTCCCAATTTACTAAATTTCACAGCCGACGAAAGGAAGGCACTAGGGATTCCAAAACATCAAAATGTTAGTATACTAAATGGACCGTGTTTTAAAGTACTCGAACTTTAATCAAGTCAGTTTACAGGAAGATGGAAATGATGTGTATAGTAAGTGTCTACGGTATGCAGTGAACTGGGAAGATATATTACAATCGAATACAACAGACTATCAACAATTATCCAGCGACAGGTGGCCCGTCGAAAAATGTTTCGATGGTTGGGAATATAATACAACCGATTTTAAACATACTTCAATTGTAATTGACGTAAGTAAGTAAATCCTCACTCCTCTTAAAGTAACAGGTTTTCACGTGGCATCAACAAAATAAATTTGACACATTTCAGTTTGATTTGGTGTGTGACCGTGATATATATCCAACTATTGGATTGGTGGCGTTAAATACTGGAGGCCCAGTTGGGGTATTTTTATTTGGTATGCTAAACGATCGAGCTGGACGAAGGACGTCGTATTTTTTGTGTTTGGCAACATTGCTATTTGGAAGTTTTTTAACAGCACTTAGTCGTTCATTTGGAATGTGGGCTTTTAGTCGACTAATTGTGGGACTAACAATTCCGGCTGTTTATCAAATTCCATTTATTATAGGTGACTAAATAATGTGTTATGTAATATGATTTTAACAATATATTTTATTCAAAATTTTAGCACTAGAATTAGTCGGGCCAAACTATAGATCATTTGTCACCGTTATGACATGTACTTTTTACACCTTTGGCTTAATGGTGTTGGCAGGTGTTACATATTTAATTCGGGATTGGATCACACTTTGCTTGTGCACTTCAGTTCCATTTCTGCTGTATTTTTTTTATATAAGTGTGATGCCAGAATCACCTCGTTGGCTTCTAGCTAAAGGTAATGTTGAAGAGGCACTGAAAATATTAGAAATAATGGCTCGGGTCAATCGCAAAGAATTTCCCATTATAATTCGTGCGAAATTGGAAGAAAAAGTTAAACTTGAAAAGGCACGAAAAAATAAGTATCAACATCAGAAACAAATCGGAGCCTTTGATTTATGTCGCACGCCTAATATGAGGCTGAAAACCATTTTGATTACCCTAAACTGGTTCGCTAACGAAACAGTTTATTTAGGACTTTCATATTATGGACCATCTTTGGGTAATAATGAGTACCTTAGTTTTTTTCTTTCTTCCGTGGTTGAAATACCCAGCTACATCGTGTGCTGGTTAATAATGGATCGTTGGGGCCGACGATGGCCATTATGTCTCTTGATGCTTATAAGGTATTGTACTTGTTTCAATTTAGATGGGAAATTATTATTAATATTTTTGTGTTTACTTACAGCGGAATTTTATGCATAGTAACAGTCTTGTTACCTGAAGATGCCAAAACAGAAACACTGCTTCTTTATTTAGTGTCTAAATCAATGATCTCAGCGTCGTTTTTGATCATTTATCCATTTGCAGGTGAATTATATCCGACACAAGCACGTGGCGTAGGAATTGGAACCTCTAGTTACATAGGAGGGTTAGGGCTTATTGTGATACCATTTATCACATATTTAGGAAAAGAAAATCTGCGCCTTCCACTGGTTATAATGGGCTTTGTATCGGTGCTTGGCGGTTTTACGGGACTACGACTTCCGGAAACGCTTCATTACCGCCTACCACAAACACTCGAAGAAGGTGAAGAATTTGGAAAAGATTGGGTAGCAAAAGATTGTTGTCGATGTATACCGTTAAACCCGCATGTGGAACAGTCATATGAAAATCTTTCCAAAACGCCTTCTGATGCCACAATACTAGAAATGAGAAGTGGAGAACCACTCGTAAATCGGATACCCCAATATTCTGGGGACGCCGAGACAGAGAGAACAGCACTTGATGCAGCAAGAGCACGACGGCAATCGATGAAAAGGCTTGTTCGGCAATCAAGTGTTATGGATACTCAAAAAACAAGTGATGGTGCAATGCAATTGACGTATTGGTTTTGATATCTTATTTTCATTTTTAGTTTAAAGTTAGTTAGTTTAGTTTTGAGAACATTATGTACAACTATGTAAATGTATTAGGGTGGTTAAATTTAAAAAAAATATAATAATTTGGGAATTAAATAAATTTGAATATTGAGGAAACTGTAAATAGATGAAAACCAATAGTTTTATTTTGCTGACCTCTTAAATAAAGGACAATAAAGTACCACCTGCAATTTGGCAAGTAAAGTTGCCTTGTGAAGATAATTTAACTAGAGTAGTAACAATAAAGATTAGTCACGGTTCTGTATTCAAAATATCTATTACAATGATAAGTTTTCTATTCCTGACTCCGACAACCTACAACAAAATAAGTCAGAAAATAAATTTCATAATGCTACCGATATCTTATTGTACTTCACCATGTCCTGATAAATTATGGCCTTTTTAAAATCGATATAATTTAGTTAAATATATTTATTCCTTTTAACATTTTAAATTTTTTCAATAATATACTATTCTACATGAAAATTGGTCTTCATTTTGTATTACCGCATACCTAATCGTAACCTGGGGCGCAATTCTCGTTCAATGATAAATTCATATGATGGGTCTGTTTGACAATTAACACGGGACTACGTTCATAAACTCTACATTGTAACAATAGTTGTATTGTTTCACCAAAAATAAAAAAAATACAACAACAATCATCCTAGATTGACCAAAAATTAGTTTAGCTAACCCAAAAAAATTTAGTGGTTTAACAAATCTTAACCAAATTTTTAGTTTTAATAACTGCCACAAGAGTCGAATTGACAAGCAAATACACGAAAAAAAATTAGATCAAAATTTGGTTAATTTTTGCTGTTACTTTGACCAGCCGTTAACCAAAAAAAATACTTAACTCATATTGGTCGAAAGCAATACACTTAATATTGTTAATGACAGTTCTAAAGCATTCCTAAACCTTCTTAGTTACAACTGGCAGGTGCGATTTGTCGTTCACAAACATTTTCTACATTGTTACAAATGGCATTTTCAATTCTACTCAATACTGCCTTTCTACCTCTCAAATGTAAGAAAAAACAAAAATTAAATGGAATTAACGAAATCAAAAATGTATTCATTTGCTTTGGACGAGCAAAATAATTTCATTATTCAAAATAATGAAATTTTGTGTGTTGATAACGATACTGGTAAGACGATAATAACATTACATCTTCAATTGTCTTTGTTTCACGTTTTTATTTTGATGCTTCTATTTTGATGTTTTTACTTTGACGTTTGTAACTCGTTGTAAGTGGGGATGTCAAAATAAATTTTCTGGACCAAGGTAGTGGCCACTTCCGGTTAGCGGATTTGGAGTAAAATTCACTGGGACCTCCCAATTTATCAAAAAAGCTTAAATCTGAAGTTTCAGTTCGATTGGTTAAACCATCTGGGCTGTGGTGAGGACACAGACAGACTGACAGACTGACAGACTGACAGACTGACAGACTGACAGACTGACAGACTGACAGACTGACAGACTGACAGACTGACAGACTGACAGACTGACAGACTGACAGACTGACAGACGGACAGACTGACAGACAGACACCATTTCGAAACCCACTTTTTCGGACTCAGGGGACCTCAAAACAGATAAATCTCTAAAAATCTCAAGGCCCAAAATTTTCATGATTACGATACTTTATTTTACTAGAGTAAAAGAAAGTAAAATCTGTATAACCAATTCTTGCATAAATGCGTCCAGACATTTAAACAAGTCGCTTAATTGTACGCAAAATTGTATTACAGATCATACTGCGCATCAGTTGCGATTGAATCGTACTGTTTGTTGTACGAAAACTGTACACACGTTCAGATTATCGATTATCTCGCCCAGCCCGATCTGTGCTCCCACCACCCGACGCAGGCTCCCCCTCTCGCACTATCAAGACCCCGTCTGATTGACAGGGTAGCCGCTACGTTTATTGAAGCAAGCACTAATTTCGTTCACACTACCTGATTAAGCCACAAACAACCGACTTTTAAGAATGAAGCAAAATATTATCTGCTCCAATAACGAAATGCTTGTAAAATTTTGTATGATACCAAAGCATTCCTAAATATACAAGCCGTCAGGTTCAGACCAATTTTAAAAGCAGCTAAATTTACGGGGGATACATTTTACGATTTTCCGATTAAATTGTATGAATGAAAAATACTCGTAACAGAAAATATTTTTAGGTTTATATTTAAATCAAACCTTTGAGTATAACATATTTTAAAATCAATTATTTAAATTTAGTAATTTGATTAATATAATTAAAATAAAATTGTACAAATCTACTTTTTCTATGTACGAGTATGTACATATGTCTATGTGAAAAATACAGTATACAATTATAAAAACGAAATCAATGACGTAAGATCTTATTTACTATTTATCAAAGACTTTAAAATACAATAGACTAGAAATAAACAAACTATGCACAACCACTCTTTAATAACAATAAAAACTGAATTCTGTTTACATAAAAGTAAAATAAGTGTGCCTCCTCTTTAGTTTAAAAAACTCTTTGCTATTTAACGACATTTTTTTATTGTGAAAAAAAAACATGAACGAAAAGTAAAAAAAAAAGATGAGTTTGTAAATAAAGGGGTTTTAGTAAAACATTCATTAAATATCTATAAACAAAATTTTATTAATTGATTTTCAATTCATATATATTTCAATTATTCTTCTTGGTAACGTATAAATCAAAATTCATTTTTGTAAGATTTTTCATTTAAGAAAAACGATATTAAAAAACATAATTTTTCATATGATTTGTATGAAAAACCCATTTTTTGTTTGTCTTTCTTTCCCCTTTATATTATGTAAGTTCGAATTTTATCCTGACGGCTTGTATATCTAATGCGTTGATGATACTAGCAACATTTTTTCCCTTTTATTCCTTATTCTAGGTTTATTTATCAACGATTTATTTCGGATTAAGAAAAAAGGTTGTGTGAGTAGAAGACGAACTCAAGTTACAACTTTTAAAAAAACCGTCGGTTTCACTTTTTATTTTCAACGTTCTTTGGTTTAATCATTCTTATTTTTTTATTTGTACAGTGAAAAAATACTGTTTGGGCTCTTCAAAATCTGCAATTGAACCCATAATTGGATAAACATCATAACACCAACAATTAATTTACCCTGTTCAATATCCAAACGGAAAAATAAACGAACCTGGAAATAAATCACATGCATTCATATCATTTTCTGAGCGGATTTGATCAGCGCCTGAACATCAAGTAACAACCAGATAAATTTTTAAATACTTTAAATCATTTATACTAACTCATATTGTATTCCATAAATTTTTCCTATATTAAGTTCTTCACGGTAATTCATATTTTTCCCATGTAACTTTTGACATCCAGGATCATAATCTAAAAAAGGGAAGAGAACACAAAGAATCGTTTGATCACAATTTAATTACTATTTATAATTACGAACTATAAAATTGGTATGAATCCATTTTTATTTTCAATTTGCCGTGGCTTATATCACTTATATATTATTATGATAATAAAATACTTATTTTTAATATTTTATTACAATATAAACTTGTTATTTATTTTATTTATAAAAAAACCTTTTTTTACAAAACTAACAAATAACAATTTAAAAAACTTCCTTAATGTGATATTAAAAACAAAAAACATTTTTATGTTTTATATTTTGGAAGACCGTTTTCGGATGTTCCTCCTTCGTCAGTTCCTTTAAAATTCCAGAAAAACAAAAAACATTTTTATGTTTTATATTTTGGAAGACCGGTTTCGGATGTTCCTCCTTCGTCAGTTCCTTTAAAATTCCAGAATTTTAAAGGAACTGACGAAGGAGGAACATCCGAAACCGGTCTTCCAAAACATAAAACATAAAAATGTTTTTTGTTTTTAATATCACATTAAGGAAGTTTTTTAAATTGTTATTTGTTAGTTTTGTGAAAAAAGGTTTTTTTATACAAATAAAATAAATAACAAGTTTATATTGTAATAAAATATTAAAAATAAGTATTTTATTATCATAATAATAAAATATTTATAATTATCTGAAATAATTTGTCAATCAGAGGCTTCTTTGGTTTTCTTATCATTTAGCAAAGAAATGTACAAATTTTATTTAGTTTAAAGTTTTGTATTGTATCAAGTAGTTTAAACAAGTTTGAATACAAGCCGTAGAATATTATATTATGTTAGATGTTACATCGCCAAGAAAATAGTACTAAAACTGTATATTGCTCAACTAAGTTTATAATATCTATTAACAGATGACTCTTTATATAATTGAGAATTTTTCCGTAAATAAGTGTATTGCTTTCAACCAAAATGAGTTAGGAATTTTATTTGGTTAAGAGCTGGTCAAAGCAACAGCAAAAATTAACTAAATTTTGATGTATTTTCTTGTCAATTCAACTCCTGTAGCAGGTATTGAAACTAAAAATTTGGTTAACATTTGTTTTACCACTAATTTTTTTTGGGTTAGCTAAACTTTTTTTTGGTCCATCTAGTACGATTGTTCTTGTAACTCTTTTATTTTTGGTGAAAGCAATGACTAATAATTGCATTGTATAGATTGTGAAATTAGTTCATAAATCTTTCGCTAGTTTCGCTAGTCGGTGTGCAAAGACGTTTGTTTACGTTTTTTCTATATGAAGTTTTGCTAAAAACAACTATAATAAAATTGAGATAAATTGAATAAAAAATACCACGATATGAAACTTAAAGTAACAATAATAATTTTCAATAGATTAATACATTTATTTTGAAGAGGGAATAATCCACAACTCTTTAATATCCAGGAAATCGATAAATTAATACAGCTAATTTTGACCTATTTATAACTGATTTATCAATTAATTTATATTTAACATTCAACATTCTCTTTATTTTCCATTTTTAAACACAAAATTTAGCTCAATTCCCATATTTTGCTTGCTTACCTCATTTTTATTTACAATTTTCTTACAGTTTAAAGGGTCAATGGATTATTTAATTTAAACAAAATATGTTAAACAGTATTTTTAATTTTTATTATAACAAAGGTTATACTTTGACGTTTTTTTCTGAAATTCCATTTAAAAAAAATGTAAACAAACAACTTTGTACATGGACTAGCGCCTCTCGGTCTATATACCATGTTTTAGTACATCAGCTTCACATACATTTTTGTAAGAGGTGCTAGTCCGTGTACAAAATTGTTTGTTTACATTTATTTATATGGAGTTTCGATAAAAACATGTCCATTAAAATTGCAAAATTGTGAATTAAATTTATGTATATTACATACATATTACTGTTCATGATTGACATGAGTGAATGTAGTTATTTGAATTTTTGGTAATTGGGAACGCGACCGTCCAAATTCCAATAGGACCATTCGGTTGGAAATTTTATAATTGCCGAATTGGAATTTTTTTTCAATTTTAATGTTGGAGTGAGACGGCTGTATTTTCATTGTTAAAAATGATTGTGTCATGCTCGCGCTTGTTATTGTTTATTACTATATAATGAGACAAAATAATGTAAAACGTTTTTGTCTTAGTGCGTTTTGCTCGCTTTACGTTTATTTATTGTTTTTTTTTTATTACGTATTCCTCCGAGTTTGAACGCACAAAGTTTTTTTGTATTTGAAATTAAAAAAAAAAAAATGGAACAAATAAATATCGCAAAATATATTGAAAGAAATAAAATTATTTTTGTTTGGATTGAGTTAAATTACGTTCGAAACATTTTAATCATAAAAAATTGGTCCTTCGAGAGGGATATTTTTGAGCCGGTTATGAATCGTAAATAATGAAGTGTATATTGTTATAATATGGTACATAATTGTTTTTTCAACGTGGTCAACAAATTGTAAGCATCGTATATACATACATACAGTATCATACAGTATATCACTCTAAAATTAATCGAGAACGTTATTGTTAATAAATTTCATCGTTTCGTTAATATCGTGTCGCCATTTTCGAGAACATTATTGTTCATAAATTTCAACGTTTCATCAACATCGTTTCGCCATTTTCGAGAACATTATTGTTCATAAATTTCATCGTTTCATCAACGTCATGTCGCATATTTCATCGAGAATTATTTCGACCATCTTCGAATTGTATAATTGAAATCATACAATATATCGGTGTAAAATTATTCGAGAACATTATTGTACACAAATTTCATCGCTTCGCCAACCTCGTGTCGTATATTTTTATATTAATACAAAATATCATCATTGCATCAAGCTATTCAATAAGCAATTTTATCGGCAATTTTCATCGTTGCGCCAACCTCGTGTCGTATATATATATAGTATAAAATCGAAATTCCATCGCAATTGTCATCTCATCACTGTAAATTAACACAAAATTTTCATCGTTCAATCAAGCTATAAAGTAAACAGTTTTTTGCGATCGTTATACTAAAAAGTTATCGGGAATGGATGATCATCGATTTATGATCATATTCACCATCTGAACAAGTCATCATTGGTAGTGGTTGCTAATCACTTTATCATTAATATAATCGAGTTCATCTCTAAATATTCAAAACACAGATATTGATTAAAAATTTGTCAATTTTTAAATTAATTATTTTTTTTAACGGCGCATGCAATTATGGCCAACGCCGACAAACTAAAATCGTTGATTAAAAAACGTGGTGGATACAAATCCCAAATTACGTATTTTAAAAATAAAATAGAAGGAGACAGTTTTGGTTTGACATCGGAGTACAGGTCGATTCTGGGACGAGTTCGCTCGGTATACGAGATGTTCGATCTGGTTCAGTATGATATCGAAGCGCTGTCGGATGATCAGGTTGATGATGACAAGAATGAAAGATTTGAGTTTGAAGACTCTTATGGAGAATTAGAATCACTGGTATTAGATAGATTAGGGAAGTTAGAAATAGAGAAGAAAAGTATTAATACAGTTAAAGTGAATGAGTGTAGCAAGAACGTGAAGTTACCAGAAATCAAGCTCCCGAAGTTCGATGGACAGGAGCTCAATTGGCTAAACGTCAAGTCGTTGTTTTTAAAAATAGTAGAGGGTAACAATACGTTAGATGATATTGAGAAGTATTATTATTTAGTGTCGTGTATTAGAGTAAGGGAGGAATACTATTCCAAAGTGTGGAAAATATTATGTACCAGATACGACGATGAATCCAATATACAAGACATTCATGTCAAGGGTCTATATGAGATTAAAAAACCCGAATGCTCCTCGCAATCGATACAAATTTTCGTAGATACCATAAACAAACATTTGTTGGCATTACAAGCGTTAGATCTAGTATTAAATGTATTCAACTTATTTCTGATGCACCATCTAATAGGAAAATTGGATGCAGCGTCTAAGGTTGAGGTATTTAAAAGGTATAATGAACAGAAGAAAGGTTTGTCGTTTGATCAGTTCATTGAGACAATACAAAATCGTATCAAGATTCTTCGCTCAGTAAAGCCACTTTCCAATCCTAGTGTTTCGTTGAACAAGGCACAATTGTTGTATATATGTATATATTGGGCCGACCTTGAATTAACACAATTTTTATTCCATATTAAAAACAAAACGTAATAGTAATCATTCTTTACACATTCCATATAAGAATCCCCAACAACAAAAAAAAGACAAATTAGCGTAATAACATTTCTTCAATAAAACTAAAACAAAAACATGAAATTGTACAAAAAATTATGAATAAACAAACCAAAATGTATACACTGTATCAAAAAATTGTCCGTATAGCACTCGGTTAAGAAAACATTGATAAATAAAACTATTACAAAACCAACAAAAAATTCAGTTTTTATTTTTTTAAAACTCAAATTACATTTAAGAACCGGAAAAAAATAATAATCATGATATAAATTAAGTTACTTTCACATTTAATAAGATTTACTATTTAAACTGCCTAAAATGATCTCAAATAATTGTCCGTGCATACAAAGAAGTTGAGGGAATTTGGTAAAAAAGTTAGGTCTAATATTTCGTTTTGTAACCTATTCATGAAATTACACTTTGCAACCTTCTTTTCATTGAGAAAGACAACTTCCGAGTTATTTCGGGGGGAATTTTTGGCCCATTCCTCCATAATGACCCGTTTTAAATGTTCCTTGGCGCTAATTTGGTGTTCACGGATCTTTCGCTCAAAATAATGGCATAAATTATCAATAGGGTTGTGATCTGGTGGCTGGGGAGGATGAGGAAGTATTGACTTTACATTGTACAATAACCATTCCTTTATCAGCTTTGACGAATGCTTCGGGTCATTGTCATGTGCGGAGCGAAAATCTTGCCAAGTCCCATTTTCTCAGCACTTATTACCAAATTACCCTTCAAAATATCCAATTAATTAAACCGGTTCATTTTGAAGGTCAAATGTCCTACACCCCTTCAGCTAAAAGCTCTTCAAACCATTATACTTCCGCCACCATGTTTTACTTAGGTTCAGTGTTGGGTTTCCGCCACACCATAACTCGCCCATCTGAACCAAAAATGTTAGATTTCTTTCCATCTGAGGGAATAACATTTTCACAGAACTCTTCGGGCTCACTCACATATCCCAATGCATATTCCAAGCGCTTTTTAATTTTTTTTTTATCGATAAATACATTTCTTGCGTGCCGCACATCATCGATACTCTTGTTTATGCAAAATATTGCGTATTGTCTGAGGTTCTATCGCTCCTTTTTTGCGTTGATAAACTTTGGCTGCGATCGTTGGAGCGATAAGCTTTCGATTCTGTTTTATTGCCTTCTCTATTAGATGTATTTGAGGTGTGTTCAACTTTCGGTTGCGACCACGCTCAACAACCATCTCTAGTGATTTGGTTTTTTGGGAGTTCTGGATGATATATTGAATCGAAGGTCGCGGGCAATTAGTTATTTTGGAAATTTCTGTAAACTTTTACCTTCACTCTCCAATTTAATGATCAATTTTTTTAATTTCTACACGATTTTTGGTACGAGAATAACAAATTTTTAATTAACTGGACAATATTTAATTCCCCATGAAAAAAGTACGACTAATTAACTTTTACGCAAAAAAAAAGTTCGTAATTTACGGTTAGTTAAAAATAGGAGTACAACAAATAAGAAATTATTAATGTGCTAGTGTTAATTTTCACAAAAGTGCAAGTGTACGGACAAATATTTGAGATCGTTTTAGGATGTTTAAATAGTAAATCATATGAAACGTAAAAGTAAATTAATTTGCTTCATGATAATTATTATTTTCAACTTGTTAAATGTAATTTGAGTTTAAAAAAAATAAAAACTGAATTTTTTGTTGGTTTTGTAATAGTTTTTTTCATCAATTTTTCTTTAACCGAGGGGTGTACGGACAATTTTTTGACACAGTGTACATATAAATTAAACTTGAATACAAAAACCCAACATTTAGGCGAATATTACAGTTGAGCAATTCCAATATAAAATGTATAAATAAAATAAAATTTAAATATGCAAGTTAGCAAAATAAAATATAGAACATTATAACACATTGAGTTACACAAACAACACCACATTACATTAAATTACACAAACAATACATTGAATTACACCAACACAACATAAAATATATTGATTTACAAAAACAATTATTCGAACGCATCAAAATTATGAAACCCAAAATTGAGTTTTTTTAACAAATTAGCGAAAATATAATATTTATCAAAAATATGTCAAAAAACCCAAAATACTGAATAGCAAATTTTTCCAAAAGTCAATACCATCAAAATTGTTAGTGTAAATCAATAACAAAAATTTGTATATAAACCAAACAAAGTTTGATCTAAAACACAGTCCAATTCAATATATAAAACGGAAAACAGTTCAATTCAATATATAAAACGAAAAACAGTTCAATTCAATATATAAAACAAAAACAGTCCAATTCAATATATAAAACGGAAAACAGTTCAATTCAATATATAAAACGAAAAACAGTCCAATTCAATATATAAAACGGAAAACAGTCCAATTCAATATATAAAACAGTCAATTCAATATATAAAATAGTTCAATTCAATATATAAAACGGAAAACAGTCGAATCCAATATATAAAACGAAAACCATTCATTGATCAGAGACAACAAAATACTAATCTTGTATCCAACCAATCCAATACCTGCCATAATAAAGAAAATTCAACCACATTAAGGAAAAAGATCTTTCAATCAACAGAGAAAATTAGCAGAACAACGTTAAAAATCCATCATTTCATGTAAGTATAAATAATCTCAACCTACTAACACCTATCAGCAAAGGTTCGAAAGAAATTTGAGCTTAATCTACGCACGGCAAAGCGTAGAGGGTGATAAAAAAGTGCGTACGCACATACTCACCCATGACTTACTTGTCTCTTCGGATATCCGAACAGTGATTACTAATATCGTGCAGAAATCTGCATTCTCCTATTTACTACATCGAATAAGCATTAGTTTCGGTAATAGCTCCCACCCGAGGTAAGCTCGGAACTATTGCATAACTCGATACGAATCACTACGTACCTCCTCTTAAATTAAAGTAGTAGTAAAACAAAAGCGACATTAAACAAAAAAAAACAATACACCACAATACAATCGAATACAAGTTATTCCAAATCCGCAGAATATAGATCTCGTGGTTCGTTCGTTGCTAGTCTAAAGTCAAAGTGTGAGTTTTGTGGGGGAATCCACCAATTGAAAAATTGCAGTGAATTCGGAAAGGCAGATATGTCTCCCAAGCAAGGTTCCCGGAAAGACGCCGGGTCCACCGTACACCCTTTTCACATATAACAAAATCGAAGGAAAGGAAAGGTATGTTAGTAACAAAGAATCGACCCGGTTCCAGACACCTAAGTAGTCGATAGTTAGTATGTTTTTGTTAGTAATATATACGATAAAATAGTTAGCACAAGACAATACAATTTCTAAACTACGTGATTGCTGGATGCTCGATGTTTCTGGAAGCTGAGCGAGGTTGTTCCGGTACTTTTGAAAATCCAAATCTCAATTAATTAATTATCGCTATCTGCTACTTTAAAGTTAAACTAAAGCATTATTTAAACTATGAAACCCTCATTCATTTCTCTGAAATAAATTATAAATTAATCTTTATGTACTACAATTAAATTAATATTAATCTTCCGAATCCTCACATCCAATAAAATATATATAAAAATAAATAAATATCAATTTTCATAAATTATTTTGTTGTCACGGCTCTCGCCATCTATCCATTTCCAGGAGCACACCAAGGAGTAAAACCTAAAATGCAAAATAATGCCGCATCCTACCTTGATACCAAAAAAATTCCATTAAAGTTTTTTAACGTACATACATTTAAATAAATAAATAAAATAAATCAATAAAATTAAACAAAATATATTAAATTAGTCACAAAGAAACAAGCCGGTTCCAGACACCTAAGTAGCTGATAGTTAGCAAATCTGTAATAAATAAATATAGTAAATAAGCTATTTTTTTTTTTATTTTTTAATTTTCTTATTTTTTATTTATATTTACAAAACAAAACCTTTTCCCAGTAAACAAAAAAAATATTCTTAAATAATACTTAATTCTAATAATGTGAATAAACGAGATTTATTTAGCAATGATTACCAGAGTGGTGCGGATCCAATCGGTGACCGTTTTTCTAATTCCTTAGTGTCAGCAAAATTCCACTAGGAATAAACTTTTTGAATAATTAAAATTTATCCTCATCCGGATTTGAGTAGAATGCCCGCTAGCTGTTTTTTTTTTCTTTTTTTTGTATTTTTGTTTTTTTGTTTTTTTTTGTTTGAATACCAACAATGAGCCGATTTAGACGTGTTTTCTTGCATCAGTTTCTTTCCTCGTTTCTTTACCCCTCTCTCTATAAATTGATTTCGAAGGTCAAATTTTTGTAGAGAGAGGGGTAAAGAAACGAGGAAAGAAACTGATGCAAGAAATTTGGCGTGCGAAATTTCGTTTTGATTTTGTTATTTTTTTATTTGTTTGTTTTCGTGATAACTTTATCAACGCAAACACCAGTTATTATTTGATATTTTTTTTTTCTTTTAGTTATCAAACGTTTATTTTTAGTATTATATATTATTTAGATTAATAATTAATTTTTTTTTTGTTATTTATTATTTCTCCATACGCATACTATGTGATCCCCGTCAAAGTTGATTTCACTCTCCTCGTTTTTCGTTTCTTTTACTTTTTTCCCATTTCCGGCATCTCCAATTCAATCTCGTTTGTTTCTTCCTTCTCTTTTATTTTTATTTTTTTATTTAAGTCCCAATATTTATTCTACTACAATATTTTTTGTTTTTTTGGTTTATTTATCTACATATTTTTAGTATACAGGTTTTTTTTTCAGTGTAATATTTATAAATTTTAAATGTTTTTTTTTCATATACAGATTTAAATTACAGTATGTCAAAAAAAAAATTAAAAATAATAAAGTAAATCTTTGAAAAAAAAAAAAAAAAAAATGAAATTGTAAGATTGAATACATATATTATTATTATTTTCTTTTCAACTTCGAAGGCCTCAGAACATTACACAATTGGTAATGCCATAATAAATTTGCTAAATCATACAAAAAAAATAAATAAAACCTTGCTACAATCCTCTTTGACGAACTCTCGCCTACCGGAATAATGTGATTTTCTCCGATGAATCAAAATTCAAGCTGCTTGTTGGAGATGGAAGAATTCTCGTAAGAAGAGAATCTCGCAAAAGGCTTAGCAACGAATGTTTTTTAAGACTTTCACCGAAAAATGAAGGAGTTATGGTCTGGGGATGCTTTTCCGGAAATGAAACCGGTCGATTGTGCTTCCTTAGTTCCAAAATTACAGCAGCTGTTTATCTGCAGGTCATACATAACGAATTTGAGCCTTCTGTGTTAAAGATTTTTGGCGAAACTTGCAGATTTATTTTTCAACAGGACAACACTCCATGCCATACCGCCGAAGTTGTGAGTTATTAATTTTGAATTGTAGATAGTACAATTGGCTTTCAGATAAACATAAATAATTTGTTAAAAACTTGTTTTTTTTCTTATCTCTTCATTTAAAGGTAAAAAAGGTACTTTGCAGAAAAAAATATCGATGTGTTGAGCTGACCCCCGTACTGTCCAGACTGAAATCTCAAAGAAAATATTTGGTCTATAATGAAGCTAGAAGTAGTAAGAAAGCGCCCAGAATCAATTCAATCTTTAAAAAGTTTGATGATGACGATTTGGGAATCCATACCTCCTACGACTTTGAAAAATTTATCAAATTCAATGAATCAGAAGTGTATCGCTGTAATAAAAGCAAATGGCGGTCCAACAAAATATTAATACTTAAGATAGAATTTCTATAAATCAGTAAAAAACCAAAAAAAAAATTAAAAAATAAGTGTTTAATTTATTCCATTACTTTAACTCCAATCAACGTATTTTGAATATTTTGGCATTTTTCGGGGTTTCCCCCTAAATTGCAGGTACATTTTTTTTCTTCAAAAAATTAGTTTATACATGTATTTAAAATGAAACAATAAGCCAAAAGTTTTGTAATTTTAGCAAAAAAAGACTCCAATTTGTAATAAAATATGTTTGCCCAATTTTTTTTCCCAAAACTATCTATATATATATATATATATATATATATATATATATATATATATATATATATATATATATATATATATATATATATATATATATATATATATATATATATATATATATATATATATATATATATATATATATATCTATATCTATATATATATATCTATATATATATATATATATATATATATATATATATATATATATATATATATATATATATATATATATATACATATATATGCCTGTGTTCAAAAGCAAAAACCACATAAGTGCACTTAAGCGATTTTATTAGTTTTAGCTCATTTAATACAATTTTATGTCTGGATTATACCACAGAATACAACCAGAAGGACATAACGCTGTAAGAGAAAGTTGGGTTATGTATTCTTTGGTTTACTGGTTTTGATTTGAAATAATAACAATTGAGAATCCTTAACATTGTAGTTAGTGAAATTATTTGACAAGTTTTGTTTTCACAGCATAATTTGTATTATTACTACTATAATACGTCCACGCAATGTCTATACTGGTTAATCTTTCTTCTGTGATTATACTGTCCAATTTTTAAAGTCGCTTATAAGTCAATAATTTTGAAAGAAACACTAAACCAGTTTTTCCAGAACCCGATTTAAATCTTTATTTGCTTCTGCTGAAAAGTAGCTTATTTTCACTTAAGTGGTATTTGCTTTTGGACACAGATATATATATATATATATATATATATATATATATATATATATATATATATATATATATATATATATGGCGTGATGATGCCGCACAGTCTAATAATGGAAGTAAAACATTGTACGGGGATATCGAGCTTTAGTAACAGGATCATGGAAGTGGTGATTTTACAGCAGTATTTAATCATATTCCGATATAGCAAAAAAAATTGGATATATATATATATATATATATATATATATATATATATATATAAAAAATTGGATATATATATATATATATATATATATATATATATATATATATATATATATATATATAATATTAATATTACAAAGTGCATTTATTGTTATATTTAATGATAATTATTTGCTTTTAATTTTATTATTTGTATTGAATTAATAGTTTTTTGAATTCGAGAAACAAATGTATGTACATAGAAAAACAAATAAAAATAAAAAATCCAAAAAAACTAGAAAAAAATATACACATGTATATATATCCGCTCCCGCCCTCACTCACTCCTTTATTCTCATTCCTCTCTCAGGATTCAAACATCCCTACAGTTTCCGTACTCATAAATGGATAAACTTCTCCAAAATCACAGCCTTGACGTGGCGGAGCAGCTTGCGCGTAGTAATAATAAAATTAGCAATACCAGATAGGGTTACCCATACTCGACTGATAATTTCAAGAACTACCAGACTACCATATTAAAACATGTTTCAGATAAAGCACGGAAAAAAGTTCATGAGCATAAATGAACTTTAATAATTTTTCATGACTTTGGAGAATTGAACACCACAATGAACAAACTGTTATGAATCTCACAAATATTTATTGAAAAATCGCATAATTAAACTGTCTCGGTTTGGAGGGGTTTGCCAAAGTTTTGACATGGTGATAGTAGTAATAATGATAATAATTTGGCATTAAAAAGTGATAAATTACGGCACTACTTTCAGGGTTCGTTGCATCATTCGTTTTGGATCACCACGCATAACGAAACGGAGCCAGCGTGATTTTATTTCGTGTACGAGTCTACATTAGACCCCTGAATTCGAAGTTAACAAGAACTCGGTATATGCCATCATCGTTGCGTAAGGGTCTGTAAATCAGAAGCATGATTATCGAATAAATATTTCTAACACAGTAGTGTTGGCTGAACAAACCATAATTTCAGCCGTTAATACTAAAAAGTATAAAGCATTAAAAATTGCTAGTATTGTACTAACATAAAAAATTTAAAAACCAAGAATATAAAATTAAAAATCGTAAGCTAGAAAACACAATAACAAACTAAATCCAAAACCAACAAAAATGTATAAACATTTTTGTTGGTTTTGACATATCCTATACCATAATAAAATAAGTTCCCCCTACATAGAATGAAATAAATGAAAGAGAAAAAATTATTCACATGCAAAGGAAAATATAATAAGCAACAAAAACACAAATACGTATGTATGCCTCGAGAACCCAGTATTGAAATTCGGGAACCCAATTTTTATTTTTACATTTTACACTGAACGAGTTATCTCTATTATATTATATGCTGATCTCTGATAAAACACATCATAAAATTCCGATTTTATACCCAAAAAATGGGTAGATTGTCATACTTCGTTTAAAATTTCATTTGAGATATAAAAAAATTTGTAGATTGTCATACTTAAACGTATTTAGCAAGTAAACGAAACGAGATTTTGCGCTGATTTCTTAATAATTCTAGTAAAACATTCTAAATTGGGTTAAAGATAAAAAAGAAAGAATAAGAAGCACATGTTAGAAAATTCAAAAAGAACGTTCCGACGGCCATTTTGAAAAAGAAGTAAATGATGGTACCATTTTTATAATTATTTTATAATCCCTATTCATCTATTCATCTTTAAAATCAGCGCAATTTTATTTATTCCGGATAATTTGTTTTTTTCTGTAGCAATAAATACAATACTAAGTGCATGAAATTTTTAAATATTTGACATAAGTAAAAATCTAAAAATTAAAACATGACTTTCCAAAAAAAGTGATTTGACGTATTTTTCACCATCGATCATTCCATTATATTTCAGCATTTTTTGTCATTTTTTGAACTCAAGCTCACCGATTTGAATTTTTTGCTTTTATCGTGTCTCTTGAACCAAAAAAATAGACTCTTAATTTTTTGTTGAGTTCGGTGACCATCGGTTGTCCCTTATACCGCTTGGAAATTGGTCATTTGTTCACAATTTTAATAATTTTAGTTTTAGTGCTTACATTAAAGTGATATATTTCCGGTTCTATTTAAGATATCTTTTGGAACTTGTAACACGATCTTAGATAGCAAGATCTTAGATGGTCTTACATTATTCAATAAATAATTTCATAAAAATACCATCATTATAAGAGTTTTAGTGAAACGAATGTAAACAAATATCTTGACCTGTAGATGGCGTAGCTTTCAATCCACAAAAACGGTTGATTCACTATTGGAAAGGTGAAGGTTCAGCCTTTCTATACATACACAGTTGAAAAAATATCTTAAATTTTTAATGTAAGTCTTGCATTACGACTTATGTAATGCAAGTTATTATTAAATTGTAAAGTATGATTGCGTTAAAATAAATTTTAATGCAATTATAAGGATTTCTAAAGCAGTATTTGCATTAAAAAATATTTTTAATACAACTATTAGACATTTTAAAGCAACCTTCTCAAATTTAAAAATTATACCAACATAAAATTCGCTAAAACAAGCGGACTTAAATGTATATATGAATAATAAGATACATGACATATAAGCAGCTTAATAAATCTTTAATAATTTAGTTTTCCGAATTCAAAAATATCTATTATGTTTTAAGGTAAGCTTTTCAGTTCTTAATTTATAGGTTATTATCTCTCTGAGATTTCGACCCTCAAGGCCTCAACCACAAGGCACCAAAAACAATGAACAATCCTGAAAAAACAAAAAAAAAAATCGTTAAAATTATGGAGCTTTTAATGCAACTTGCTTTAAAATTTAAAACTTGTAAAATATTTTATTAATGCAGTCTTTGATAAATTTTAATGCAGTTGATTGACGGTTCTTCTACAATTTGCTTTATATTCTAATGGAATGTTGCACTGAAATTTAATCTAATTGTTGTATTACAAATCAATGCAAATTGTATCAAACTAATTTTTAATGCAAGCTTTGTATCATTTTGTAATACAGCCTTGCACTGGACCTACATGTAATGCAATTTGCATTACATAAGCAATATTTTTTCAACTGTGTAGATACTATACAGGTATATAAGATATAGTTTAACCAGTACATTGTTTTAAATTGGAAAAAATGAGATTTTTGAAATTCTGGTCACTATCGAAAACAGGTAAAATGAGGAAAATTTACAAAACTTCTAACGGTTAGAAACAGGGTTTTAATAGATAATGAACTCATCTTTAAAATCAGTTTATGTAGTTTTCAAATGTACAGTGATTATTTCCAGCGGTACACGGCTTCAAACGTGAAATAAACTGATTTTTATAATTTTTACCATTACACAAACGTCAAGTAAAAATAGTGGATTTTAAAAAATATTCTATTTTCTATAATATCGTGATAAATAGAGCGAAAGAGGTGGATAGAGCGAAAGAGATGGAATCTTTCAAATGAGTACATCTTCTTATATATAATCTTAAATTTGAATGTGCACAGTTACGGGCGATACATTTATTAGATCGTTCCACACGAGCTGTTTTTACATGACGTATAATCCTCCGGAAATATTTTTGTTGCACTGTTTTCAACAGCAATTGGGTGGACTAAAATGTAACGTAATATGACTAACTGTACAAAAGGTACATATCTCGTTAGTTTTGTAATGTTGCAATAACTCTAGACGCAAGTTTGCTAATTCTCTATTGCCAGGGCCAGCAATGAAATTGGACCCATTATCACGATCGATTAAGCATACAAATAACATATACTGGACCCGCGTTATCAACATTTCCAACATTTAGGAATGGTCGTTTTTCGGTGGCTCGTGATGATGGAAGATCACGCATCTTTTGATCTAATGAATTAGCACGATATTTGACACAAACGATGCAATCTTTAATTAGTTTCTTGTCGGACTGTGTTAAGAAGAAGATTTAAACCACAATAAAAATGCGATACATGTATTTCCCGAATTATCAACTCATTGATTCTATATTGTGGTAATATAACCGGATGTTTAACCGAAAATTTCAACTGGACATGTTTAAGCCGTCCTCCAAATCGAATAACGCCATCTTCGTCAATGAATGGATCGATACCTGATAATTTCGATTTAGATCTCATTTCTTTATTGGTTTGTAACGAATTGATTTCCTCCTTGAATGAAATCCTTTGTATAAATGACCTTTATAAATGTTCTTTCTAAAAATGACCACTTCAGCTCGAAATAGTTCGAGGAATTATATTGGACCTCTTATTTGTAATTTTCTACCATTTCATCGTTTCGCAAATCGAAAGATAATCACCACAATCCTGTAGTGATTCACTCATGCAATGAATTTATTATATTCATTACCCCTACAATTATTACATTCATTTATCCCTGCAATTATGACTGACAAACCATTTCAATCGACCGGCTCAAACCGGCTTACGGCATACTGTGTTCCACTGATCAAAAATCAGTTTGCAAACCCCAAAAACTGTTTATATTTCAGCCGGATAAACATTTTGTTGTGGAGGAATTCAACTTGCGGGGGAGTCATGTAGTGATTCACTCATGCAATGAATTTATTACATTCATTTATCCCTACAATTATTTGAAATGTAACTCATTTGGACTGAAAATATAATTGTACTTGAATAGCCTTTTTACAGCTCAGTAGTGACAACTATGGAGTATATTTTGACTTACTCTATGGTTTGAATCCGAACTTTAAATAAATACATTCCACATATGTATTAGTACGCACATTCACTACTTTGTACTGAATATCTTGGACATCTTCGTACAACAGCAAATCAGCAATTTTTGCTTTGATTGTACCATTTACGTTTTATCATGCTGTCTTAGCTATAGACACATACATTTTATATAATACACTCACTCTCGTTCTATTGCTCGCAAGCGTCACATCGTTTAATAATACAAAATTAAAAAGCATAAATAAATTCCGTGGCGTATAATTTTCTTTAGCGGATATTGATACCGATAGTCTTTTCAATAAAATTTATTAACGTAGCTAAAGACAGTGTTAACGTAGTGGTGAATTTTAATTACTTAAACGTCTGTAATATTTTTTATATACAAACTCAAATAAATACATATCGGCCGCATATAAATAGTGAATTGCGCGGCCGCAATTAAATTATAAGTTTGGGCGTTATCATTATATACAATGTATGGTACCTGTCCGGTACAGGTACGTCGACGATATCATCTTATTATTTAATGGTTCATCAAGCCAACTAGACAAACTACATCAGCACATAAACAATAAACAACCAACAATAAAGTTCACTTTAGAAACTGAAACGCACTAACTTTTTAGATCTCACAATAAAAAACAATAACTCCAAACACTCCTTCAGAGTTTATAGAAAACCGACTCAAACGGACCATACAATCCATTACGATTCACACCATCCCTACCAACATAAAATATCAGCTTACAACCACATGATACACAGACTTAACAATATACCAATGTGCAAAAACGACTACGATAACGAACTAAACATTATCAAACACATAGCAAATAGAAATGGATACAAATCAACCTTAATAGACAAAATTAACAATAGAATTAGAATGAAACTAAACCAACAAACAATGACCACATTAACCACACTAGACAGGAACGAAAATAAAAAATACGTCAGTGTAGAATATAACAAAATCACAAGCAACATAATACACAAAACATTCAATAGGCTAGGATACAAGGGCTGCTTACAAAACCAACAATAAAATAGAACCAAAACTAAAATACTCTAAACAAGGACAACCAACAGATACTGGGGTATACAAAATTAAATGCAATAATTGTCACAAATTCTACGTTGGTCAAACTGGCCGATCATTCGAAAAGAGATTCAAAGAACACATTAGCGATATTAGAAAAACAGAACCCAAATCCAATTACGCACAACACATAAAATCAGAAAAACATACGTATACAGATTTCAATTCAAACCTGAAAATATTACATAGAATTAAAAAAGGACAAACACTAAATAGGCTAGAGGAATTAGAAATATATAAAACAAAGACAACAACAACTTATTGAATGATAAAATCAATACAAAAACCAATAAAATCTATGACCTCATCATCCATAATATTAACAAAAGTAGAAGGGAATAAATAATAAACAATTAAATTAAATAGTTCATAAGTAGGAGGAGCTAAATAATACCGCATCTAAAACATATATAAATAGTGTAATTTTAAGAATAAATAATAGTTGTTAAAAAAGAACCGAAGAAGGAGTAAATCCGAAATCGATCTTCTAAAAAATTTTTTTAGAAAATATTGTTACTATAAGGAAATTTTTTTTTCAATTAAAATTATTTAAAAATAACTTAAGTTGTTTTATTATAAATGAAAGTATAAGGATTAAAAAGTGATTTAAAAGTGATTTAAAAAGTGAATTAGTGAGATATAAAAAGTAAAAGTGAGCAATAAAATTTGTGCGAAAATTAAATAAAGTGATTTTGGAATTATTGTTAATAAATTGTGTTATATTGATTTTTGAGTTCAATAAATAAATTCGTTTACGTTAAATTGAAGTGATTTGTTTTATTCACAATCCAGTGATTCGAACCTTGATTGACAAGGCCAAAACGTAACAATATGTATATGTTCATGACCGATATAATATGTATGTGTTGTTGTTGTTGTGACATCCGCGATGTCGTAACTCATCGCCTCTAAGGATAAAGCGAAGGCCAACTGAGTTGAATTGGTTGTGGTAGGTGGAGGATCTAGGACCGGTTCCATTATTGTTTTTTTTTTATCAGTTGTATCAACATAATGATTCCTATTATACATGAAATTGTAACCTATAATGCTCCTATATATGATTATTATTATTTCGTAAATTTATTATGTTAATCTCTTCTGTGTTTTTACTGTAAATAAATTTAACTTTCCCAACGTTAAATTTTTTGTTGTTATCGATGTATTAATCTCGTTGTATAATGTTGAGATTATTTGTACAGAATCCCAGAATGTTGCATATTTACTAGAATATTGGATGTTGTTTATCTTTATTGCACAGTTTTCGAGGTATATTAACGCTACTCTCTTTAGGACTTTATTTTGTGTGTCCTTATTACATGTACAGTGAATCAAAGTCAAACTCATAGACTTAAACCATTGAGTAAGGACTTTATTCTATGCTTAAACACTAAGTTTCTTTTTACGGAATGCCTATTTTCCTGGCGTTTTTCTAGAAATTCATTTATGAAATTGTGTCGCCTACGCCTTTGACTATTAAACGCAAATTTAAGAAATAAATACCGTTAAATAAAATGAAAACAGCATTTAATTTTTTGTAAATTTTGCATTATTGGTGACAAATTTAAAATTTAACGGCTTAGTCTTCGAGCTTAAAAATATATAGGGAGAGTGTACGTTTCAAAATATATAAAAAGCCAGTAAACAAATTTTATATCATTCCATAAAGAGAAGGTTCAGAACGGCGGATATTGTTTAAAAATGTAATAATTTTTTGTATTGTATGAGTTTGTCTTTGACTCACTGTAGTTTCCATCACGATTTCTGTGTGAGTAAGTACGAACAAGTAGTTTTGTTCAATTGGTTCAATGGTATCTTCAATTATCTCGTCAATCAAACTGCAATGTGCTGGTTTATTGTTGATCAAATTTGCTATGCATGCCTCTGGTGTGTTTCTTTATACCTTTGTTGTGGAGCAATATCTTGTTTGCTCAATTTTCGTACATGGTTCGTTGACAAATTGATAAAAATATTTATTGAGCAAAAGGAATTGGGATTTCAATTCTAGAGTGTAAGTGTTATTGATAGGTAATTGTTTAAATCTATAGAATAAGAATGATTCTGGATAAAAGATAGGTATTTGGACAATGAAGATAAAATTGGATTGGTTAAAATATACGCTTAATTCTAAGAAGTCGTACATATTCTCGTCGACCTTAACATCAATGTTTTGTTGATTGAGCTTTTCATGAATATATTCTAATGTAGGATGTGTTTTGAAATTTTTTTAATTTAGCTAAGTTATGGATTCTAGAATGTCTTTCAAATGATCATTCAATATTTAAATGTCAACGAATAGATCAAAGTATTGGTTGACTTTTAACATATCTCCCGTGATATGATAAAACATAGTAATGGCTTTTGCTATGTTTTGTAAAATTATCGATATTCTGACTTAAAATTTTACGCTCTTTTCAAATCTGTAATCCGTTTTCGTACCTATACCACTTTTAGTTTTTGAGATACGTGTGTGCTCATTTTATAGTAAGTGCACCATTTTTATGAAATTGCTTTTACAAAACATAGTATGCCACACATTCTTTTACAAAACATAGCATGTTGTGTATATACTATGTTTTGCAAAATTGTTGATGATTTATATTTTTATAGTAATATCACCACAATCATAGTATCTGATGAATAAAGAACAAAACAAAGTACTTCAAATTTTTATACAAATGGCTGAACAAAAAACATAATAGTGCATTTTTCTCAAAACTAAGAAAATGCACTTACTATTACTAAAGATACATGTTAAACCGAAAGTGGTCTGACTGAAAATGTCCGAGATAAATTCAACATGTAAAGGGCGGCTTGTTAATAATCTTTGCTTTCAGTCAAGCTGCCGTGTACATGTTGAATTTATCTCGGACGTTTTCAGTCAGACCACTTTCGGTTTAACATGTATCTTTAGTATATGTTTTGTTATATCACGGGAGATATGTTCTACGTGGTTTAATTTATCTACTATGTCATTTTGAAATCTATTTAAGTGCTCTTCTAAAGTATTTTGCTGGTTGTTAATATGTTCGGAAATGTTATTACGTTCTTTAATTAATATTTGGTTATTTATTTTGGTGTGGAATATTTCAATTTCATGAATTGAAATATGAATAGATTTTTTATAAAAAAAATGGAAATATGCATTTGTATAATTTGTGAAATATGATTTTTAAATAAAAAAATAAATTATTTAGAATTTGCATTTATAATGGAAATATGTATTTATAATATGTATATGTTGATGACTGATATAATATTTATGTGTTGTTGTCGTTATGACATCCTTAATGTCGTAACAATAGCGCGCCAACATTTAATTATTTTTTTTTTATTTATAATTGTGATACTAAACTAAAAAAATAAAAAACTGGATTTTTATAAAAAAAATACGAATTTTAACAAAATGTATTTGGTAAAAATGGATAAAGCAGGGATCTCCTTGAACTCATTGAAGCATATTCCCAAGGGACAAAATCCCGCGGGACGTAATCCCAAGGGACAAAATACTGCAAATCGAAATCCCCAAAGTACAAAATCCCGAGGGGATTTTCATTTTTGCAGAACCAGGAGTTTTAAAGCAGGATTAAGAAAAACGGAATTCTAAATGATTAAGGGGGATTTTGAAATGCGGAATATCGTTACGACCCCGTTATAACCGTCACTATTTCTGATGTTCGATTTTTCGTGTGTATACATCTTAAATCAAGGGAAAACTGCACCAATTGTGCAACAACTAGATTTTGGAATTTTCGGGATAGTGCTAAAACCTTGTAACTGAGCTCCGGACCACGGAATTGACAAAAAAACACTATTGAGTTGATGTCAGCAGATTTAGATGGCAGATTCGTTCACTAAAGGGAATTCAACGAACCAAACACAAAAAAAATAAAGAAAAACCAACAAAACAAACGAATAAAAATCGAAATGAGGTGACATAAAGAAAATAATGCAGAAATAATTTCTTTTTCGATTGGCATCGAACAACGGCGGTCACATTCCGGAATATATGTACATACATAATCGATCCATATGTGTTCAACCAAACTATAAAACATAACATACAGAGGCAAACAAAATCCACATATCTCATCTAATGCCGCGGAGAAGTATACAAAAAAAATCGAAATTTTATTAATATTATTCGATAACAAATTAAAAATTTCAAAAAAAAAAACAGAAAAAGACATCTACATAAACTGTTTTTGGTGTAGTGCATAAACCAATAACGAAAACACATTCGAGTTTTTATTGTTTCCTTAATTTCTGATCAGTATACAGTGCGGTTTTTTTTGTGTGCCAATCTAAAAACAATTTCGTATATAAACAAAAAAATAAGACAACGAAAAATCATCGCATCAGAACGGTTAGTTCATACACAAAACGTTCAACGTTGTGTGCTGTACTCGCTACGGTGTGTTTTCTTGCTCGAAGTCGAAAGGTGTGTTCCTGTAAATAAACGAGTAAACATCACCGGTGCCTATGGTATTTACTTGGTCCTCGAATATAATACGCGTTCCTGATGATATTTCTTATAATTACATTAGTTGCGATCTTTTTTTTGCTCATAGTTCAGCGACGGATTGTTCGTCAAAAATCGCCGATTATAACATTAAATTTCATTGCAGGTCTGACGGGGTACGTCGAGCTCTTCTATTTCGGTTTATATATTACGACGTTGAACGATCGGCAGTTGTACTGTGCGCTAAAAATGTATATTTTTATTGAAAATTAACGTAGATTTAATTAATTAATTGTTTTTTGTTGATTATTTATTCTCAAAAACTTTTGTTTGGTTTATTCAAACCTTTAAATATTTGCTACCATTAATATGTTATCATTAAAGAAAAGTTTATTGTGTAAATCACTTTAAAAGAATTGGGATTTTGTTTTAGTTGATTTTTTTTTCTCAGGTGTTGAGTATCATGGGTTGAGTTAGATCAAGGTGTAGATCTTTGTTGTTGCAGCTTTCATGACCCCGTTAGATCCAGCACAATCCCACCCCAAGACTGAGCCTTAGCCGGCAAAATGCTGCAGCTGGGTAATCTACCAGGGTAATTCTGTTAACGCTGATAAATTTTTGATAGTGAATCTCATGGTTAGGTCCTCCTTACAACCTCGCAAAATCAAAATATCGAATAAAATTTTTGATTCAGTTTCATAATATCGAATTTTAGAATATCGCTGAAAAATTAAAATCTTTTGTTGAATTTAAGTAGAAAATATATTTTTGGGATTACTACATTTGCACAAAAAAATAAATCCAGAAATTTTAAAATCCAGAATAATTGAAAAGAAAAATTCAGAAAAAAGTTAGAATTTACCAGAAAACCAATCCAGAAAAAATATTTTGTTTAAAATAAATGAAAAAATTCCATTTTACAGGCAGCCTTAGACCTTTTTCACAACTTGAAACATTTGTGGTACATTTATCAGTAGAAGCGATACGAGCGATACAATTCCTTTGATCTGTGCCTGCAAGGATGACGAAGCATCAATCAATTTATCACGAATCCGAAAATTTTGTAAAATTATTTGCAAACAATTTTACAAAATTATATTAATTATTCGGGATTCGAGATAATTCGCGATTTTGATTTGGAAGTTTTAATATTTCGATATTTCGAAATTCGGGATTGTGAAATTCGAGATTTCGAATTCGAGATTGTGATTTTGATATGACGTTTGTCGAGATATTATACCCAACCTGAATTTTCATAGGCTTTCGGGATTTTGTACCCTGCGGATTTTGTATTTTCGGGATTTAGTATCCTCCGGATTTTGTATGCTTGGGATTTTGTACCCTCGGGATTTTGTACCTTTCTGGTTTTTGTATCCTCGGGATTATATAACCTCGAAATTTAGTATCCTCGGGATTTTGTACTCTCGGGATTTTTTGAAACTCTTGGGGTTTTGTAACCTCGGGATTTTGATTCTCGGAATTTTTTCTCTCTTCCATTTCGGTAGCTAGTTTGGAGCACTCCGGAAAGTGGGTTATCCGTAGTAACTCCAAAGATTCAGCAATAGTTGTGGTCTAAGAACCATCCGGTCGCTGGAGATGACTTGGGATGATAGGACTTGAAGCCAGTACTTCGCATAGCCTCGCAGCATACGAGGAGTCCTGCATTTTACTATAGTAGAGCCTCCAGGCACTTGTTATTTCATACTTGTATATTCTGAGGACTTCCTTATAGCAGTCCCAATCCACAGTAGGCCTTGTTTTTTTGGATTTTCTAAAAAGCCTTTTGCATTTTTGACGAGAGCTGTTTCGACCCCCAAGGTCGCCTTTGTTTACCCAAAGCTCTACTTAGAGGAGATGCTCCCAACATAGCTACACGAGCATCTGATAGCTTGTCTACTAAGTCGCTCCTGTTTACATACAGGGGGTTTTGGAATCGGTACTGGCAATGAATTACCTACAATGGCAAGAGACTATATTATATTCGTTTTAATAAGATAAAATTTCTAGATAATATTTCATAATAATGGAAGAAGGGACTACTAGATAAACTAGCAGTGAATAATAGATATAACTATAATGAAGAAACAAACGTATAATGAGTATATAATACGTTAGTCATGGACAAATCAATTTAAGCGACTCTATTTACCACGTTTTCAAACAAAATGATGCACATTTACTTAAAACAAAATTCATTCACTTTTAATTTATACTATTGAAATTAAAATTATTTAAATTAAATTAAATTAAAATATATATTTTACACTTCACTTCACACAAAATTAAACATTAAAAACCAATAAATAAATAAAATTAAATTAAATTGTCGAAGAAGACGACAAAACACGCCTTTCTTCTTCGAGCGACAACGACTTTGTCCTCTTTTAAAATGGCGACAATTTTCACAAATAAAAATATTTTTGTAAAAACCACAAGGGTAATGGTCCCATTAAAATCTGTCGATATATATCTAAAAAGCACAGTACAAAAATGGCCAAAATCTCTCTGACTTTTGAGACGTTAATAGTTAGCTTGGGTGTAATTTACCACAACCACCTATTCTTTCCTCTATCCAACGGTAAATGTCATCATCTCTCAGGCTCTTCCGAATTCCAGCAAAAAAATTAGATATTTTATATTATTAAAACGATAGTAGATTTCATATAAAAAATGTACAAGAAATCCGAGCACCGTTTGTCTAATCCGGCAATGGTGTTATTACTATAATACTTTTTAATTAATCCAGTGAAACCATATAACTATATGTACAGAACTGTGCAAAAAAAATTGGTAAAACATATTTTATTACAAATTGGGGTCTCGGTTTCTAAAATTACAAAATATTTAAAAGCAATTGGCTTATTTTTTTATTTTAAATACAT
Organism: Tipula vernalis; assembly: GCA_958295665.1. Taxonomy (NCBI): domain Eukaryota; kingdom Metazoa; phylum Arthropoda; class Insecta; order Diptera; family Tipulidae; genus Tipula; species Tipula vernalis. The sequence continues at coordinate 247,348,783 of OY282558.1, forward strand.
TTATATATTTTTAAAAAAGTAATTTTACCTGCAATTTAGTGGGAAAACCGAAAAAATGCCAAAATATTCAAAATATACTGATTGGTGCTAAAGTAATGGAATAAAGTAAACACTTTTTTATTCTTTTTTATTGTTTTTTATTGGTTTATAGAAATTCTATATTAAATATTAATATTTTGTTTGACTACATGTTGCTTGATAGAAAAATTGATAAATTTTAAAAGTTGCTGAAGGTATGAATTCCCAGATGTTCATCAACACACTATTTAAAGCGTGAATTGAATCAGGGCGCTTTCTTGCTATCTCTAGCTTCATTATAGACCAAACATTTTCTATTGGGTTTTAGTTTGGGGTACACGGGGGCCAGCCCAACACATCAATATTTTTTTCTGCGAAGTATTTTTATACCTTTAAATGTAGAGATAAGAAAAATATAGGTTTTTAACAAATTATTGTTGTTTATCTGAAAGTCAATTTTATTATTTACAATACAAAATTTATAAATGGTAGTCTCACAACTATCGCAGTATGATATGGAGCATTGTCCTGTTGGAAAATAAATCTGCAAGTCGCGCCAAAAATGTAGGACTTATGTAGGACGCCGTTATGTAGGACTTGTAGATAAACTGGTACGGTGACTTTGGAACTAAAGAAGCACATTCGACCGGCTTCTTCTCCAGAAAAATATCACCAGACCATAACTCGTTCAGTTTTCGGTGGGAGTATCCAAAGACATTTGTTGCTAAGACTCTCGCGGGTTCTTTCCATGCGATTATTCTACCACCTCTAACATGCAGTTTGAATTTGGTTTCATCGGAGAAAATCTCAACATCTCTTGAGTCCAAGAAACATGCTCCTAGGCCCATAGATTTATCAAGTCTTCTTCTCATTAAGCTTGATGCAATTCGTTTGAAAGTTGCTCGTTCAAAATCCCCTCTTATGTCCGATGACCCTTGGGCGTAAATTGCATCGAACTTACGCTGATGTACCGCCATAATGAAAGCAAAAGGCTATCCAACAGAAAGTTAATATTAAAGATAAAATTTCTATAAACCAATAAAAAACAAAAGTGTTCAATTTATTCCAATACTTCTGCGTCCTAAGTCCCAAATAGAACATTTTGAAGATTTTGGCATTTTTTTCGAGTTTTTCCCTCCCCCTCAATTGCGGGAATATTTTTTTTTTTTTAAAATTGAAACAATAAGCCAATTGCTATCAAATGTTGTGATATTTTGGCAAGCAGGGCCCCAATTTGTAATAAAATATGTTGAACCAATTTTTTTTGCACAGTATTATTTATTTATTTATAGTATTTTTATAAATATTTAGTATTAAAAGGAAAAGCACACATGGAAACATAGCAATCGAAACAAAAAAAAATGAAGTTGCTTCCATTAGCAGAGCCTTCTAGAGTATAGAGCCATAATCAAGATGACGTATTTTTTAGAAGCTTTTTTAGTGGTATAACCAGAGCCTTCTAGAGTATAGAGCCATAATCTTAATGACGTATTTTTTAGAAGCTTTTCTAGTGGTATAACTTTTCACTGATTTCCATAGGAATCCATAGTAAAAATGGTGTTTTTTAGCTTCAAGTTTTTCAATGAAAAAAGCAAAAATATTATAAAATGTTTATATAAAAGTTTTCTACATATCTTTAAGAACAATATACAACAAGGCCATATTGGTATTAATTAAATATTAATTGCAGAAATATTAAAATTAAATTATTTCTAAAACATATTTTTCGAACTTTAATTTTGAAAAATACATCAAAGTTGGCTCTGACAAATTATAATAATACTTGCTAAATTTATCTTTAGTTTTACTAGTGTACGTAAGATCTCTAAAATGGTTACAGAAAAATACGAAAAAAAATTATTTAATCATAAATTTATCACACGTTTCTATATTTTGTGAATTTGCTTTGCTTTTCCTACAATTTTTCAACTTGAAATTTCCCCGGGTGGTAATTTTTGGTACGATTTTTTCAAATTTTTACGGCCATCACTGCCATCTATGTAATGTATATTGACTTAATGACCAAACGAATCGCAGTAAGCTTTTATTTTAATTTGACCAGAATGCTGTTGTTAAGAATTTTTTTTTTTATTTTGGTTTAAATAAATCAATTATTACAAGAAAATGAAAACGATTTACTTAAACGACATTTATATATGTTGAAATTCAAACATTTATGAAAGTATTTCAGAAATCATAATTAAGAATTTGTAACGTTTTCATTTAAAACTTTGTCTTAGGAAAAAAAGTGATTTCCCATATGTTTTGTGTGTTTTACTATGAAAAGTTCCGTTTTTTCCTCGTTTCTAATTCCCTTATAAAAGCTCAGATTTTTTGATTATGGCTCTATAAAATACAGGGTGCTCTGGTATAACTTTTCGCTGATTTCCATAGAAATCCATAGTAAAAATGGTGTTTTTTAGCTGCAAGTTTTTCAATGAAAAAAGCAAAAATATTAGAAAATGTTTATATAAAAGTTTTCTACATATCTTTAAGAATAAATTACAAGAAGGTTATATAGGTATTTAGAAAATATTAATTGCAGAAATATTAAAATTAAATTATTTCTAAAATATATTTTTCGAACTTTCATTTTGAAAAATACATCAAAGTTGGCTCTGACCAGTTAAAATAATACTTGTTAAATTTATATTTAGTTTTACTAGTGTACGTCAGATGTCTAAAATGTTTACAGAAAAATACGAAAAAAAATTATTTTATCACAAAATTATCACACATTCTTAAAATTTTATGACTTTGTTTTCCTTTGTTTTGTGGACATTTTTGGTACGATTTTACCAAATTTTTACGGCTATCACTGCCATATATTTAACGTTTATTAATGTAATGACCAAATGAATTATAGTAAGCTTTTATTTTAATATGAGCAGAATGCTGTTGTTATGAACTTTTTATTAAATTTTGGTTTTAATAAATTAATTATTAAAAGAAAATGAAAACGATTTACTTAAACGACATTTACGAGGGCGGATTGAAAATGAAGCTACCTAGCACTAGATGGCAGCACAAACACAAAATTTTTTTAGATTAGTTTTTTAGAAATTGCGATCTGTCAAACGTCAGCTGTTAAAATTTCACCCAAATTCATCGATTATTTTATTTTTGTAGTCGTTTGAAGTAAGCAACTTTTGTGTTTCTTAAAAAATGGAAAAAAACGAATTTCGTGCAGTGATTAAACACTATCATTTGAAAGGGAAAACGGCGAAAGAGACAAAAGAAAAGCTCGATAAACATTACGGTGAGTCTGCTCTGTCAGATTACATGGTAAAATATTTAATTACTTTTAATACTATCAGCAGGAAGGCCAAAAGAGGTGGTTACTGAAGAAAATATCAAGAAAATCCTCGATATCGTTATGAATGATCGCCGAGTCAAGTTGCGTGAGATTGTTGAAATGGTAAACATATCATATGAACGTGTGTTCAACATTTTGCATGAACATTTGCATATGAAAAAGCTATCGGCAAGATGGGTGCCGCATTTGCTCAGTGTCGAACAAAAACGAGTTCGACAGACCACTTCACAGCGGTGTTTGGACATGATTAGCTGGAAATTAGAGGAATGAAACCTACTAAACATTAATTTCCTATATAGATAACAAGTCTCCTTAGCTTTGAGAAGTTTAAAAATAAAAAGACAAACGCGAAATTCATAAAAAATATGTAAACTACATTCTAAAACAAGGCTAGAGTAGGCAGAAATGTGATCGAACATGGTACAAGCATTGAAACATCTTTGGAGAGCATTTATATTTTTCTGAAGCATACCGAATAAAACTATGTCACCGTAAATAAAATGAGGACAAAAACAATTTTTTTCCTAAACTGACTATCAGAAAATCCAACTACTTTATACAAACAACTAAGCATGCCAAAATACCCTCTTACTAATAGTAACTAAATGGTCACCCCAACTAAGAGTTTTATTAATAACTAAGCCTAAACCCCCTAAACAGTTTTTGAATATTTAAGTAGCGAACCCTGCAGAAAAATTCCAGGAAAGGACGAGGTATCTAACGGTTTTTTATAAATTGATTTGAACTATTATACCACTTCTTAATATATTGGACCAATTAATTATTTCTAAGGGAGGTGACATGATGCATAATGATGTGAACCTATAATTATGAATGTCAATAGTTGTCAAGCAACTGTTGACTGCGATCCTTTGCGAAATAACATTACACCTTTAAATGATTCGAGACTTCATTCAGGTAATTAATTTTATTATATTCTTTTCATGTGATATCTATATAGAAACTTAAATGCAGATGATGTAACTTTCGATGAATTGGATATATTAGAGTCGAAAATCATTTTAAATAAACGGAAAAGGACGGCAAATCCTGTTGCCAATGGCTTTATTCTTGAATCTTTCTACATAAGAAACTCACAAGAAGTAATCAAATCTTAAGCTAAAAATTATTACATATTTTAAATTTTACCAATGTTAATACTTATTGTTAGTGCTCATAATTTTAATAATTTTATACTTATAAGTATAACATAAACATTTTGTAAATTTACAGGTTCATCAGTCCGAGTGGATCTGTTCTTCTCAGTCGCCTAAATCGCGGCTGTTTTAGTATCTCCCTGGCCAATTCGTTAAGATGTGCTTCTTGTTTTGAGTAATATTTCGAAATGAATTCTTTAATTGTTTCTTTAATGGTTTTAATCCCAAGGTCGTCATGTACATATATTACTATTTCAAATGTACCAAGGTGCATTGGTAATACTGCGAAGTATTTTCGCTTGGCCTCGTTGCAGGAGTTCTCTGTTTGGAGCGCTGGTGGATCCCCATAACTGAATAACATATGTCCATATGGGTTTGATTATCGCTTTGTAAAGTAGAAATTTATTGGCTAATGACAACTGAGATTTTCTTCCCATCAGCCAATACATTTTGGAAAATGTAATTTTTATTTGGTTGCGCTTTGTTTCAATATGATTTTTACCCTCGCTCGTTGAGGAATATTTGTATCGTTTAATTTCACTGATGGGCAGGTGCGTTTGTACGCGTGAATGTGACATCAGTTGATTTGTTTTCGTTCACTCTTATTCGCCATGCCTCAGCCAGTCCGTGACTTTGTTTAAATGATTCTGTAATTCCTTTGAGGCAATTTCAGGATTAGTGTGAGACACCAGGATGGCCGTGTCATCGGCAAATGTTGATATTATTATTTTTATTTTATTTTATTTATTTATTTCATTTTATTTCTTTTATCTTATAAATTAAATTTGTATACGCATGTCCTCTCTATTTTGAGCTTAGGCTCATTACAATAGAGCGGGCAGCAATAGGTGGTTAACATAACCAAACAAACATAATCTCATATAATACTTCGTGAAAATTAGATAGACGAGACATTAAATTTACAATGCACCATACCATCCAGAAAAGCTGCATGCCTTTTATTTTCTTCCAAGGGTTGTTTCTATATACTCCTTATTTTATTCGGTTGGGCAGCACTGATCATTGGATTCAAGTGTGTCCCGAGGTTGTAGCATTTCGCCATTTTAAAAAAATTAAAAAATTTCAGAAAAATTATAAAAAAAAAATGTACAACCGACTGACTCGAAAGTCAAAGCCATTACTTTGTTGGTTACAGGTATATCAGCTGTGTACAACAAGTATAACGCTGCCTTGTGGTACACCTGTATTAATATCATTTAAGCAAGTAGTTGCGCTGTTTTGTTTAACCATGTATTGCCTTTGAAGAAGATAGTTTCCCAAATCTGAGTGAAATTTCTTCGGTAGCACCTCTTTAATTTTGTAAATTAGTCCATCTTGCCAAACTTTATCGAAAGCTTGTGCGATATCCAAAAAGGCAGCAGAACAATATTTCTTTTCCTCGAAGGTGATTTTGATTGCATTTACAATTCTGTGTACTTGCTCTGTAGTACCATGTTAGTTTCGGAACCCAAATTGATGGTCTGGAATAACGCGCCGTTCTTCTAATATTGGTTTCAATTTCGTTAATAACATTTTTTCAAATAGCTTTGAGATTGTGGGCAGCATGCTTATTGGATGATATGATGAGTATGTATAATTGTGATCAAAGATATCTTCCATTTTTGAGGAATATAACTGGTTCGCATGGTCGCTATGTAAACAACACAGTCAACATTTCCAATCGCACGATAAGAACAAGCTTCCAAAAAACTGAAAATGGAATCGTAGAGTCTGATAAACGGGGCAAATACTCGAATCATCGAAAGCTTGACGAATCAATAAAAAATGACATAATGGCGTATATTAACTCCATTCCACGAATTGAGAGCTACAAGTTGTCGATAATATATCGAAGGAGGCAAATCTTTAGCTGATCTGCACACAAATTATGTTAACGACTGTAAAAGCCAAGACAAATTATATGGAAACTACTTGATGCACCGGAGAATTTTCAATTCTAATTTCAATATCGCAATCAATATTTTTTTTCCCCTAAAAAGGATCAATGTTCGGTAAGTGCGGAAGCAACAAATAATTTTAACGCTGATAAAAACGTTGAAAAATATAACCAACAATTAAAACCGCACTTAGAAGCAAAATAATTTTTCAGAAAAATAAAAGACAACGAAAAGTAAAAAGCGAAAGATGGCCTTTGCATAGTAGCTGTTTTTGATCTACAAGCGGTACTATCTACTTCTTCCGGTGTTATTTCAACCTTTTATTACTTGTCTAAATTAGCAGTGTACAATTTCACGGTGTTTAATTTGGGTACCAATCAAGGAAACCGCTACGTATGGAACGAATCCGAAAGCAAACGACGAGTTAATGAAATTGGTACTTGCTTATAAAAATTCTTAGCGACTTATACTGGCTTAGATAAACCTATTGTCCTATTTTCGGACAACTGTGCAGGATAAAATAAAAACCAGCTTATAGTTTCCTTGCTACTTTATTGTGTTCAAAAGCTTGACATAAGAAAATTACTCACTATTTTTTAGTAACGGAGCACTCACAAAATGAAGCAGACAGCAAGCATTCAACGATCGAACGTAAGAAAAACGGATATTGAAAACTGGACCCATTTATAATCCAGCTCAAATGGTAACCGTTATTAAATCAAGTAAACAATTCAAACCGCTTTACAATGTTAATGAAATGGAAAACGAAGATTTTATCAATATTAAAGATTTACAAAAATTCTTCGCTAACAATTTTAAAGTTGATACACTCAACAAGAAAATCAATTGGCATAAGATCAGTGTTGTGGAAGTGCGAAAGGTAACTCCGTTTTAATTTTATATTAAGGAGTCGATTTCAGATGAGTTTCGAGTCGTATGCACAGATAAAGCGAATAAAAAAAATGTCCTTGATATTTTGAATTATGGTATGTCTCAATAGAAATTTGCTCAAAGAAATTAAAGGGTCTAAAGAACCTACATACATATGTGATAAAAATTTAATTCTTCCTAAATACAAAGAATTTTATTATAATCTTGAAAGTAATTAATTTAAAGATTTATTTTGTCATCTGTTAATACTGAATTGAATTTGAAATTTAATTGAATTGTGATTTTTGTTTTGTTAATACATTATTTGATTATTTTTAAAATTTGAAATAAATTATATTTTATTAAAGTAATTCAACCTTTTCACTAAAAATTTGTTTTATCCTCTAATATTTTCATTGTTCATTCAAAATATTTCACAAAAACAGAAACATTTGAAAAAAAATTTCTTATAAAGTGTTACATTTTCTAATTTTCCTAAATACGATAATTTATTGAACTAAACCGAATGAAATATTATTCTACAGTGTAACAAGAACAACAAAACTGAACATTCCTTTAAAAACATAAATAAGATAATAGATTTATTGGTAGTTAAACTTTCCACTTCGATTTACCGAAAATTAAAATTTTTGAGATGTAACAGTCTTTGGGACGCGTAGCGATTTGTAATCGGCGGATTCCAGTGTCGTCATCGGTTCGACAAAAGATACATTTTATTTCTGTTATTTTCACAAACAGACTTGTATACTATTAAAATCGTTGTCAAATGGCTTAATTTGACAAATGTTTTTTCCTGTTTTCCAGTTTTCTATGTTTTTTCGATGTTCGTGAACGTTTTTTTTTTGTTTCGGAATAGGAATTTTACAAAAAAGAAATGTTCACGTTTAGAAAAATTACTTACCCGTCACGTTTTAATTTTTTACTTTTCAGAATGGGGTGGGAAAGGGGGCTTAAGTAATTGGTCTACAAATAGCCCAAATGTCATCCTAACCTGCACGTGGTGCACCCTGATAGATAACTAACAAGGCTCTGGCGATCGAGACACGGCGGTGTTACCGACTATCGAGAATTTAGTAAATGATGTTCTCAAACCAGACCCACTACCAACTCGTACTGGTTAGTGTGGTAGATGCTTTATGACCCCAGGTGGTAACCCAGATAATCAGCTGGCCAATCCACCCTCTAACGAGGCTGGCTCAAACGATTCTGGAGTGAGCCAATCATTGTTTAACAGCCCTTTTGGGCAACCCAACCCATTTAAACAACAATCCAGGGTGGGTAGATCACCACCACCAATAGCGTATACCTTAGAAAGGGATAACGCAGAACTGCGCAATAAGATTTACGAAATAGAAAAGTTAACGTTAAATCTAAACAAAGATCTCAAAAACTTGAAACGAATTCCCTCAGCTTAGCTGAGGCAACCCGCTTCTCGAATTTATTATCACTGGTGGCTACATCCCCTGCGGCTTAGCTACCTGCAGCTCAGTCTGGTAGGGGTAGCTTGGTCGTGGGTGGTTGGGGTGTACCAGTGGTAATCTTGATTACCGCATCATTTGTTTGGAAAGGGACAGTGATGACATCATGCCATCAAGGAAGGGAATTGGGGTTAGGACATATAATGTAAAAGGACCCAAATTAGTGGTTCATATGCCCTGAATAAGGTCCGCGCCCGCGGTTGTTTATCGTGTTGTTTAAGGTAACATGACTACCTTAAACTACACATAAATGGAACAGCGATATTTCGGGCAGCAAGCCCACGGGTTAGTATGAGACTAGTTTTGGCTAATTAGATATTGCGACTGTTCGGAGGTGGCTGGTTTGGAAAGGGAGTGCAACGCCTATGGCGTCGAAGCACACGATGCTCCCGCCTCAATAGAGGCAAACCAACCAAGCTCCTTTCAGTCTAAACGGGTTCTTAAGAACCCAATACTTACCCAGTGTTGTTCTCCACAAAGCAGCCAAGAAAAAATAAAAGAAAAAACACAAAATTACTTTGAAATTCTACTTTATTCCAACTGAAAATTTTTTTTTACTGCTTTTACTTTCCCAACACCCCTTTTGGTTCCACAAAAAGACTGACCTCTTTCAAAAAAAAATGTACATTATTTATACCAATTTTTCTTGTTGATTCGTCATAAAAGTGCATAAAAAATGTCCAACAACGTGACATGGACAACGTGACATCGCCATCATCAAAATTTATGCACTTCGATGACAACATATTGGTAAGACGATAATGGCAATTTTCATAGGTTTTTGTTGTTGTACCTTTTTTTGTTAAAACCCAAATTACAAAAACAACAAAAAAGAAAAAAAAATGAAATTCATCAAAACTAAGCGGTAGCTTCGAGTAACCAAGTTCATTACTCGTGCTACACTTTTGCCTTGAAAATTATTTGTTCTTATCTACATAAAAACAAGGATCGTGTTACATTATTTTTGTATTTACGTTTATTCAACTACCGTATGAGCATATACAGTAATTGGAGTGACGTAAACACAGAAAGAATGTGGAATCTCGGCATGGTCGTTTAATGAGATAATAACCGATATTATTTGTGATATCGTTTTGAGGTTTTACCTCGAAGTGTATGCCGATTTGTCGTTTTGAGAATTATGGTTTGGATTGGTAACGGAATTGTAAATTAATTCCGTTACAGCGTGGGGAAAACCCAAACCCTGAGATAAAAAGGATCTCATGCCTTATTGATGGGAAGGACGGGTGGAGTTGATCAGCCTTTAAGTAGTCCAACGTGGCGGACGCCCCACACCCTGAACTAGTCTCAGAGCCGGGCAACTGTATTTTATACAAGAATATCTTTAATTACTAAACCTACATGACTAATGTTGAAAATTGGGACTTGTTTTATTATTTTTATTTTTTTACCCTTTTTTTTTATGTTTTTTTTTTTCTTCCAATTTTCAACCTAAACTATTACGGTCTTACACTATGGGCCTATCCTAATAGGGGAAGGTTTTCCTTTTTTTTTTTTTTATATATTTTTTTTTATTTTTTTTTTTATTTTTTTCTTATTACCTTTCCCTTATACCTTAATGCTATCTAATGGACCTTCTAATTTTTATTTTACGGGTGGCGTTGAGTCAAACCTGTTTTACAAGTGTGAGGATTGAGTCAACCTCATTCCCTACTAACTCATTATGAAAAAAATATTTGTCTTGTAAAATTCAACTTTACATTTACTGTGTCCTTTCTTTTCTAAGTTTTGAATATTACACCTAAAACGGCAAGATCTTTGTGGTCGCTGAATCATGACGAAATTGGCTGGTCGGTTCTGGATGATAGATTGTAGAGCAACTGTACCGGCTGTTTACCCCCTCCGCCAAGCAACGACTAAGATCACGACTGAGATGATGACACCGCTGAATCAATCATACTGCATGGATGTGGTGAATATTCAACCAGTTGACTGTAGTTTTCAGACCGTCTCGACCATATTGTGCACTCCTACCTCTAGGTTGTTGGCTTCTAGTTTCATTGACAGTGTGGCATATTTCTCAGATTAAATTGATAAAACGGAAAAACAACATGATCACCCAGGCTGCTGTGACGTGCTGGGGTTAATACCCCGGTGTATTTATTCTTTATTTCCAAAAAAACTACTGTGGTCCAAAGTTCAACCACACACTTCCCGGTAAAGTGAGGTGTTGTAACATATTGTTGCCAATGATGCTCCGGATCTCTAGTTTTTGTTTGGCTGAAAGATATTACTTATGTGTTCAACTAGATCCTTTTGCGTTATTATGAAGTGTATCCGCCTCTGCTCAGCTGGTCGTAAAATTTGCCCCACAACGGTTTAGCACCTCCTCGGTTATCCTCATCTGATAATACCATCTTTCTTTGAGATATACTCGTGTTATATCTGAAGTAGGTTGTAGCATTTCATCTTGGAGTATTGTTGTCATCAATGGCATCTTTGATTCGAAACTTAAGTATTTATTTACTAGGTGTGTCTCGCCCGCAGGATGTCAACTAGTTATAACCTTATTCGAAGTACCCATTAATTGTGCTCAAAATGCGTTTGCTTCAGCTGGATTGGAATTAACAGTTCTCGTCTTGTTCTTGTGTGTTCACCTTTACATCGATGTTCGCCTGTCGTATTTCTTCGGACATCATGGTTAGAGGTTGGTTAGAGTTCGATGACAGCTAATTCGGCGTGATTAGTTCGTGATCTTATCATTGTTTGGAACCGGAAGTAATACTGTTGTCTCTGCTCTTGTTACTTCCAGGCCACGTTGGTTGTCATCTTAGCAGGTACACATGAAGTGATTTGGTTTGTATTTCTTCAATCTGCGGATACCCATCTACCAAATAGCACCACACAGATATTATCCCTACTTGATTTTCAAAACAAAACAATGGTGAACCAATCCTAGTTAATAAAACCTAATTCATTATTGCCTAACTTATTATTTACATTAGTATCCCTACTCTATTTCCTATGTTATGTTATTATTTCTTCGACTCCCTCTCTAAACTTAACTAATTCCTAATTCTAATAAACTCTTAATACTAAGTACTGGTGTTTCTTGGTGTATGGCGATAAACCAGAAACATACCAGCCTTCATTTTACCTTTACATCACCTAAGTACTAGTGGGTAGGTATTGTAAAAGTAAAATGGTAACCACGAAAAATTTATATTTTTGCTGAAACCAGTCGCCGATTCGACCTGGCCAGCACCTCATCCTCTTTATTGGTTTGCAAGATTAGTTGGTTTACTTCTAATATCCTTTGCATGGTACACGCCCAAGATTTTACCATCATTATCCACTAATTCATATGCAACTTGGCCAACACGCCGGTGTACTCTTGCAGGTACGAACTTCTTGTCCAACTTCACAGAGTAGTTCTGTGCTGCCTTGCTCTGTGAGAAATTTCGCACATACACCTCCTGACCCACACCCAATACACGATCCGCCGATCGTAGGTTGTACTGATGTGTGATTTTCTCGTGAGCCTGCCGGAGGTGTGTTAGAACTAACTCCCTAGCCAATTCCAGTCGATTGTTTTTAGTATTTACCGTGAAGGTATCTAAACTTTGATCGCCTAACAGACGCAGTAATTCATACTGTGAACCGTGGTTAACCGTATGTTGACCGAATACTAAGTAGGATGGTGCATAATCCGTGGAGGAATGTGCTGTATTTCTCAGAGCACTCGCAATCGCACTCAGATGCTCATCCCACGTACGCTGGTCTCCTTTTATATAGGCCCGGATTGCCGCTAGCACCGACCTATTTACACGTTCAGATGCATTGGCTTGTGGGGAGTACACTGGGGTGAAAACGTGTTTAACTCCCAAATTTGCTAAACAGTTCTCGAACAAATTCGACTTGAACTGTTTGCCATTGTCTGTGTGAATCACTTCAGGCACTGAAAACACTGGGAACACTTCCTTTTCCAAGTACTCCACGATCTTGCTGGCCGTTGCTTCCCGTAGTGGCTTTAGTAGAAAGAATTTAGAATATTGGTCCAGTATGATGAGGATGTAAGTGTTTGCCCCTCTTGGACCTGGGGTATGGTCCTAGGAAATCCAAATATAACTTCTGGAAAGGCCTAACGTATTCCACATACTCCCCCATTTTTGGTCTCAGAAGGGTATTTGTGGCTTTGGTCAGCTTACACATCTGGCACTGGCGCACGTAATTCCTTGTATCTTTTACCAGTGATGGCCAGAAATAATAACGTCGAATGAATTCAATCATTTTTCCTGTGCCCATGTGTGCTGCAATTGGTGGTTCGTGGGCTTGGGTTAAAATGATACTGGTTAGACTACTAGGAACCCAAAGTTTCCAACTGGGAATATCGGTCTCGGTATCTGGATCTTTTGGTGGCTTATGAATAAGTATTTTCCCATCCACAATCTTGATGTTGTCTGATATGGGCTTCGTGTTGGTCAGGATTTTCGCCAGATCTTGATAGTCTGGACTAGCAAAGTCAGGAGCTTGTAGGTCTAAGTGAATATGATTCCCCACTAGGTTTAAAGTTGCTACCTCATCGGTATGTATTCGAGATAGCGCGTCAGGAACCACATTTCGTGCCCCCTTGCGATACTCTATGCGGAACTTGTAACCTTGGAGTTTCAAACTCCAACGTGCTAAACGACCTGAGAGATCAGCTTGGTTCATTAGCCACTGAAGGCTGGCATGGTCTGTTATTAATACAAACTCATATCCTTCTACATAAGCTCTAAATTTCTTGATACTGAGAACTGCAGCTAAGCATTCAAGCTCGGTGACACTATAGTTTTTCTGTGCACCATTCAGTTTGTGTGAAAAGAAAGAGATTGGATGCTCTCCACCTTCCTCATCCTTCTGAAAAATAACACCGCCCACACCTATTTTTGATGCGTCTACCTGGATATAGAAAGTACTCGTATAATCCGGGTGCACTAATACCGGCGCCTCGGATAAACATGATTTTAATTGTTCAAACGATTGTTGGGCTTGCTCATTCCACTTGATACTTCCTTTAGATTTTAAAAGATCAGTGATCGGTGAAGCGATTGCCGAATAATTCGGAATGAACTTCCGATACCAACCACTCATTCCGAGAAACTGTCTGATGTGTTTGACTGTCTTCGGGATCGGGAAGTTTTGAATAGCCTCGACTTTTTCTGGATCCACCTTAATGCTTCCATCCTCGATAACATGTCCCAGATATTTAAGTCGTTTTAAAAGAAATTTGGATTTCTCCACATTGATGGTGAGACCAGCTTCACGCAACTGCCTTGCTACTAGTTCTAATAGGCTAATATGTTCTTCGAATGTTGGAGAAGTGACTAGTAAATCATCTAGGTAAACAAATACGCGGTCGTGTAATTCATGCGGAATTACTTTGTGCATAAGCCTACACATTGTTTGGGCTGCATTGCATAGACCGAAAGGCATTACCGTGAATTGGTATAGTGGTCTATTGGGAACAGTAAATGCAGTTTTTGCCCTAGCCGATGGATTTAGTGGGATTTGCCAAAAAGCATCTTTTAGATCGATACTCGAAATGTACTTGGTATTATCTAAACGACTGAGGAGCCCATCGATTATTGGTAATGGATATGCATCCTTCACTGTTACCGCATTTAACTTCCTAGCATCTAGGCATAGCCTTGTATTCCCATTACTTTTACGCACTATTGCCATTGGCGAGCTCCAAGGGCTGCAAGATTCTTCTATTACTCCTAGCTTTAGCATCCGCTCTATCTCTGAATCTAAATCTTTCTGTACTGCTGGTGATATCGCATAATACCGTTGTTTTATGGGCTTGGCATCACCCGTATCAATATCATGCTCCAGCAAATGGGTATGCCCTAAACCAAGCTGTTCCGACGAAGGGAACTTGACCTTAGCCTTGTCTAGGATGCCCTGTTGTTCCTCAGATAAGATGTGATGGCTGCTAGTCAGGTTTTTACTAGTTGATGTGGGGTCAAGTGGATTTTGGGGTAAGCTCTTCGCACTTATCTCTGATACAGATATTTGAAGATTGAATACCTGCCAGAAATCGGTTCCTAAATATAGTTGTTGTGATAACGACGGGGCAATGTATAAACATACCGTTCTGGATAGGTTGTTAAAAATGACTGGTAGATGTACGTAGCCCAGGACTTGTTCAGCTTCGCCACTAGCAGTGTGTACCTGGGACTTATATTGTCGGTATGTTAGTCCCTGTTCTTGTAAAAACTGCTCACTGCCTCTCCCCAGTATGCTAATATTGGCTCCTGAGTCAAGCAGTCCGCGAAAAGCTTGTCCATTTATTGTAATATTGGCATATGGCCGACGGTCTGGCCCAGATTGGATAACTGTCGAGATAATATTTTTACGCCTCTTACGGCGCTTGTGGAAATAGCTTATCATTCGAATCAAATATCTGTTATCCGTTTGACAAGAGATCGAATGAGAAGACTCCTTGGAGATGGTTTTTACTGTCGGGAGTGCCGTGTGTACAACTCCGGATCGGTGTTGCTTGCAGCTTCTTCCGTTGTAGTTTGAGGTCGGCGACTCGGCTGTGCTGATCCGAGATGAGGCTTCCGAGTGTATCTCATCTCGGATCTCCAGTTTTCCGTTTGGTTGCACTGGGTACAATCTGGTTTGAGAATATTTCTCGTACCACATCCGAAACAAAAAATGCCAGAAACCCTCCTATTGCAATCTGTGAAAGAATGGCCACTCTCCCCACAATTCCAGCAACTGGAATTGCTGTTGTATGATTGTGCTGGACTGGGGCCTCCTGGTTGCCCCCCAGTGGATTGGTGGTGTCGTTGCTTCAGTTGATGATTAATGGCACATACCTGCCGGTAGTAACCATCACCCTGCTCTTGATCGTCTAGATCATGATCTTCATCCTTCAACACATCGGACAGATGGACACTCTCTAGTACTTTTATGCGAGGTGGATGAGGGTCAAACCTTAGGTGTGGTTTTGGTCTAATACCCTCTGCCCCATATGACGAATTCCCAGCCTGATTGGTAAGACGTAACCCCGCTTCCGGGTTATGTCCAAATCTTTTCCATAACAGTTCCAAAGAACCTAAACTCGCAAACTCTTTCTCGTCATGTAGCTCCATCTGCAGCCCTGGCCTCATATTCCTTCTTATAACGGTATAGAGCACGTTATCCGTTATGGGCTTGCTTGACTGCAGTGCAATTTTCTGTACTGCTTGATAGAACTCTTGTATTGATTCTCTTGGATACCTCTGTTTTCGGTTGTTAAGTGTTCTTCTAACGTCATCATCCGTTGTACCTGACGCAAACCTAATGGTCATGACTTGCCTCAAGTCATCCCAGGTTATGTCTGGATTTCTGTCAACAGAGCTCCAAAACCATTCTAGGGCTTCGTCCTCTAAGCACAAATCTAGTACCCTTACTAGGTGGTCAACAGGAACACTTGACATGGCTGCGTGCCACTCCATTCGTCCCAAGAACCGTTGTATAGTTAATTCACTGTGCAGCCCCTGAAAACGCACCTTCCATGTCTTTACCTCCTGTCTTAACTTCGTGTTATTCCAGGAAGTTAGAGGAGGTAGCCTGGTCGAGTTTAGCACTGATTGATCAAATGATTTCCCCCGTGGAGGGTCTTCAGTCAGACTAGAGTCTAAATTCAACTGATGTAGGGTGAACTCTGTGTTGGCTAAAGGGTCTTCCCCTATATCCTTTAGAGTGGGTGTTTGGGATCCACCTGGGCGCGGATCAATTTCCTTGGGCACCTCTTTCCTAGTATCTTCAGCAAGTATTGCCGTCACCAGGTTTCCTAATTCCGTCTGGGCTTGTTCCAGTGTTAGCTTGCCCCGCTTCACTAACGCCAGCGTCTTGCCAAAAGTCGAAGCACACGATGCTCCCGCCTCAATAGAGGCAAACCAACCAAGCTCCTTTCAGTCTAAACGGGTTCTTAAGAACCCAATACTTACCCAGTGTTGTTCTCCACAAAGCAGCCAAAAAAAAAAATACAAAAAAAACACAAAATTACTTTGAAATTCTACTTTATTCCAACTGAAAATTTTTTTTTACTGCTTTTACTTTCCCAACACCCCTTTGGGCGCCACTTGAAACGAATTCCCTCAGCTTAGCTGAGGCAACCCGCTTCTCGAATTTATTATCACTGGTGGCTACATCCCCTGCGGCTTAGCTACCTGCAGCTCAGTCTGGTAGGGGTAGCTTGGTCGTGGGTGGTTGGGGTGTACCAGTGGTAATCTTGATTACCGCATCATTTGTTTGGAAAGGGACAGTGATGACATCATGCCATCAAGGAAGGGAATTGGGGTTAGGACATATAATGTAAAAGGACCCAAATTAGTGGTTCATATGCCCTGAATAAGGTCCGCGCCCGCGGTTGTTTATCGTGTTGTTTAAGGTAACATGACTACCTTAAACTACACATAAATGGAACAGCGATATTTCGGGCAGCAAGCCCACGGGTTAGTATGAGACTAGTTTTGGCTAATTAGATATTGCGACTGTTCGGAGGTGGCTGGTTTGGAAAGGGAGTGCAACGCCTATGGCGTCGAAGCACACGATGCTCCCGCCTCAATAGAGGCAAACCAACCAAGCTCCTTTCAGTCTAAACGGGTTCTTAAGAACCCAATACTTACCCAGTGTTGTTCTCCACAAAGCAGCCAAGAAAAAATAAAAGAAAAAACACAAAATTACTTTGAAATTCTACTTTATTCCAACTGAAAATTTTTTTTTACTGCTTTTACTTTCCCAACACCCCTTTTGGTTCCACAAAAAGACTGACCTCTTTCAAAAAAAAATGTACATTATTTATACCAATTTTTCTTGTTGATTCGTCATAAAAGTGCATAAAAAATGTCCAACAACGTGACATGGACAACGTGACATCACCATCATCAAAATTTATGCACTTCGATGACAACATATTGGTAAGACGATAATGGCAATTTTCATAGGTTTTTGTTGTTGTACCTTTTTTTTGTTAAAACCCAAATTACAAAAACAACAAAAAAGAAAAAAAAATGAAATTCATCAAAACTAAGCGGTAGCTTCGAGTAACCAAGTTCATTACTCGTGCTACACTTTTGCCTTGAAAATTATTTGTTCTTATCTACATAAAAACAAGGATCGTGTTACATTATTTTTGTATTTACGTTTATTCAACTACCGTATGAGCATATACAGTAATTGGAGTGACGTAAACACAGAAAGAATGTGGAATCTCGGCATGGTCGTTTAATGAGATAATAACCGATATTATTTGTGATATCGTTTTGAGGTTTTACCTCGAAGTGTATGCCGATTTGTCGTTTTGAGAATTATGGTTTGGATTGGTAACGGAATTGTAAATTAATTCCGTTACAAACTTACAGTGAGAAAACAAGGAGTTTAAACCACTAAGATAAACGATACCAATGATCATATAGAGGTTATGTATGAAACAGACGAGGAAGAACTCAATAGAGAAACGGGATGGATTCTGAACCGTAACAAAAAAAAAAAAAAATAAGAAACGTAAGATGAGTAAATCACCACAGATTCGAATCGAAACAATCAGTTGAGCAGCTTCCAACCGGAAGTAGGTACGTGCTACACGTTTCATGCAAACTAGAAGAGATAAAAGAGTATCTGTTGGAGAAAAAATACAAAATTAAAGAAGTTACACAGCTGCTAAAAAGAGGTGACAAAACACCTCTTCCATTATATATGTTGTCTTTTGAAATAACAGAGGACATTAAAAATATTTATGCAATCAGCGAAATACTCCATATGAAAGTGCAAATAGAAGCAGTTAAAAAATCTAACCTGATCCCCTAGTGCAAAAAGTGCCAAGTCTACGGACACACGCAAAACTTTTGTAATAAGGAGCCCAGATGCGTGAAATGTGTAGGAAAACACCGTACGGCTGAACGTACGAAGCCAAAGACACCCCACCAAAATGTGTCAACTGTGGAGAGGCAAACCCAACCAACTATAGAGACATACCCAGCCGGGAAAGAGCTTCATCAAGCAATAATTAAATACAATTGCAACTAGCATTCCACTGGAAAACCAACTTATTGGCCCAGTGATCAAAATAAAACACCAGACCTAAAATTGACTTCTTTATAACAAGGAAAATCCCGGTTGATTATATACAAGTGCAGGAAGGATTGGACTCCATATCTGACCACTCCTCTATTTTAATGATAATAAGTGATACAATAAATACTAATGATAAACAGCCACTGTTATCAAATAAATATACTGATTGGAAAAAGTTCAGGAATGAACTAAACAATAGCATCAATTTAAGCACACAACTTTCATCAGAAGAAACATTAGAACAGGAGGTGGAGAAGCTCGTCAAAGACATACAGCTAGCGGCGTGAAAAATTACTAATACAACAAACAAAAAAATAGCAGGCAAATGCTATCCAATGGAAATTAAATCACTAGTTATAGAGAAGAGAAGTACCCGTAGGGAGTGGCAACGTACACGAGACCCAACCGTCAAAAATAGGTTAAATAATTTAACATAACGAATACGTAGAGAAATACGGGAATTTAAAAATAAATCAATAAATTCATACCTACAATCTCTCACCTATGATAAAGGTAGTGATTATTTATTGTGGAAAGCAACCAAATATTTGAAAAGGCCAGTTATGCATATACCACCAATAAGAACAAATAATGGTCACCTGGCTAAAAGCAAAGAAGAAAAAGCAGAAAAATTCGCGGATCATCTCGCGCGTACCTTTCAGCCAAATTTAACAACACTTAACCAACAGGATATACTGTTCGAAAACCAAACAACTATCCTGAGACAGGAAATTCCATTAACTAATGCTAAAGAAGTTAAACAAGAAATAAAGCACCGTGTGGTACTTAAAAAATCACCAGTATGACCTGATAACTGGAGAGATTCTAAAACAACTACCTAATAAAGCTATTAAACAAATATCGGACATAATTAATGCTTCCTTCAGACTCCGTTATGTCCCTCAATCTTGGAAATTTGCTGAAGTGATAATGATACCTAAGCCAGGTAAGCCACCAAGTGAACTGGCCTCGTACATGCCAGTATCACTTCTTCCAACTATGTCAAAACTATTTAAGAGATTGTTATTAAAACGAATTAAACCAGAAGTTGTAAAATCAGGAGCTGTTCCATCTCATCAGTTTGTATTTAGAATAACAGATTTAATAGAAAAATCCTTAGAGGAAAAAAAGATTTGTTCAGTCATATAGTATTTCTTGATATAGCGCAGGCATTTGACAAAGTCTGGCTAGATGGTTTAATATTTAAATTGGAGAAAACTCTGCCATTTGAGTAATGCGAATTGCTAAAGTCATACCTGAAAAGGAGATATTTTAGAGTTAAAGAGGAAGGAGTTTACTCCAGCATTAAAGAAGCTAAAGCAGGAGTCCCGCAGGGGAATGTAATAGGGCCTTTAATTTTCGTAATGTTTACTAGCGACATACCGCAGACGAGCAATACAACTATCTACACGTTTGCTGATGACACTGCAATTCTAGCTGTTGGTGACACAATCGGTGAAGTCACATTCAAACTATAGCCGTAAATAATATACAAGATTGGCTAGCTAAGTGAAGAATTAAAGTGAATGAGTCGAAGTCTACTCACATTAACTTCACTAATAGATCAATAGAACTACTACCTGTGACTCTCAAAAATATCCCTGTACCACATACCAATCAAGCAAAATACGTTGGTATGAACCTTGATGCAAAGTTAAATTGGAAAGTACACGTGGAAAAGAAAGCAGAAGAGCTTCAGTTAAAATATAGAAAAATGTACTGGTTAATTGGAAGAAACTCTCAATTATCAATTCATAATAAACTTGTGATTTATAAACAAGTACTCAAGCCGGTCTGCATATATGGTATTCAAGTATGGGGATGCACCAAAATCAGCTATCAACAGATAGTTCAACGATTTCAAAATAAAGTTCTCAGAGGAATTGTAAATGCCCCTTGGTACACTCGTAATAGTGACCTTCACAGAGATCTCGGAATAGACACAGTCGCAAGTGAAATAAAGAAATGTGCGCAAAAATACCAGGAGAGGCTCCATCATTACCCTAACATCGAAGCTGCAAGACTACTTCATCAAGAGGGTTATGGTTTTAGTCTTTTGAGTCTTCTTATTATACCGTTAATATACGGTATAATAAGAAGACTCAAAAGACTAAAACCTTTTGAGTTACCTGAATAGTCCGCACAATGCAACATCAACCAAAACAACACTTTATGGAAAGAACACATATGAGAGCTTTATTATTATAGTGTCAGAGTAAAACGCTGTTAGTCAAAAATGACTAGTTACTTTGTAAAAAATTTTATTGTTATCATAAATAAAGTATTAAAAAAAAAAAAAACAAAAACAAAAACTTTTCAAAATACAGCAGCAGGTTGCATTCGGAAACCATAAGTTTTTCAGAACCGACATAACGTATCATGTGAAGAAAACTGGGACACTGAAGGAATAAGGCCCTGCAGATTGATTTTGACTGGCCAACGGCCGCTTCCAAATTATGTTAAATATGGAAGAACTTGGATCTATAAAGAAATGACGAACTAAAGTTAGCCCAGAAATTCTTATACGCTGGTATTTTTTTATTTGTATTGTAACGAACAAATTCGTTAAAATTGTGTTTGTTTTGTGTAAATGCACTAAGGCTGCGAAATTGACTACCATGTTGCTCTTCACCTGATACCAAAGTGATATTTTCCACCTCATACAGACGTAGTGATCACTATGAATCATATTTTGTTTATTTACTGTTATTTGTTGTACACAAATCATCTGGGGTTATTAAACCAGGTATGAGTGAGAAATCCAGAGTATTGCACCATATAAATACAATATCGATTAACTATGTACATATATCTCTTCTCTCTGTAATCTATAATCATCGGTAAGAATTAAATTTTTCGATCCTTAGTCCGAGCCAAACAACCAGTCCGGCAACATACTAGTATTAAAAACATCTGTTGTTGTCTAATTTTATTTTAGTGTAAATAAAATTAATTTCGAAGATCCTGTGGACCATCTTTGTAGAAGCTGTTAATCAACCAAGGCCGTTTAGTCAAATATTTATTTCATTGTATATACTATCAGATGATTTATTTACTTAAATTTTGGTCCAATTAAAAGTGGGAAACTAATTCTAAGCTTATGAAAATTTATAAATATATTATAAATACGTATATGCTGATGCAGGTAGGCTTCACCGTTTGTTGTGTGCCCAATTGCGGCCTTCAGTGATTCAGTTAGTTATTGACAACAAATTGTCTTTCGCTGATTTGAAAATTCAATATTTGAGTTTTTATTTATATTTTTGGATTAGCCACCAGGCTTAAATTACAATTTTTAATCACAGCAGAAACAGCGATCGTTGGTCACGCAAAGCAAGTTGGTCACACGAAACAGTTGGTCATGCATCAATGTTACGGTTTTTTTAGAACGTTGTTACGGGAAGTGATTGTAGTTTAATAAGTCGTGTTAATATAAATAGTTAATATTGTTTAAATAGTGTACATATACGATCCCTTCATTAAGGGGTTTGTTTTAAAGTGTATTTGCTTCAATTAATAAATCGTATTAAGTAGTTTTAAACTAGTTAAGAAAATTGATTTGCTTCTTATGAGCACTATTAATCGTTAGTGGTAAGTTTTTTTATATATTTCAATATAACAATTTTTCACAACCTTTTTATTGTACAATACGGTCGTCAAAAACCATCAATTTTCTGTTATTTACTATATATTTTTTAAAACGTTTGCATTTTTTTCGAGAATTCGCTTTAACAGTTAATCAACAAAATATCATTTGCTTGCTTTGCGTAAATTAGTTTAATCATTTATTTAGTTATAAAGATAAGTTTCAGATATCAAGCTAATTAATGGACTAGTTTTTAAGATTCAATTTATAAAAAAAAACCTAAATGTATACCAATACATGTTTCTTTAGAATATACTAAGTTTAGTAGAATGATGAAAACATTTTTTTCTTTGGGGAGGGATGGGATGATTATTCTCAGTGTTTCAGTCATGTTCGCTAACTTAATAATAATGCAGCTAATTCATATCCGTCGCTTACCGAATAACCCACGCCAACACTGACTCTAGCTAGCAGGTCAATGGCTGCAATTCGGATTCAATAAGCAATGGATTTATGTTAATGGGACGCTTATTTAATCTGCTTTTAGTTGATTTAGGTATGGTTCACACAATTACAAGTCAATCAATAAAACCAAAAATAATGAAAATCAGATGTGACGGGACGCCTGGCTTTCTCACCTTTGTTTGTGAGTTTTTCCCATTACAGTATACAGAAAAAAATCGTTAGATTGACCAAAACTGATGCCCGGCTCCAGCCGCTATTAACTAGAAGCTGAAACTTTCTAAACTTAGACACTTACCTCAAATATATGTATAAAGGCTGATTTACATTCAACGACAATCGACGTCTGCAAAAAAATTGAAATACAACATAGGAAAAAGAACAAAGACAAAAAGAGAAAAAACAATCATCTGCTTAAAAAAGTCAATTGAAACCCGAGAAACAAACCCAAAAAACCTCGTCTGCTTTTTTTGCAGATGTCGAGTTTCATCTTTTTTCTGTAAAATCGTCGATGCTTGGAAAAATAACTGTAATAAGGTTACATAAATAAGAAAACCAATCATTTGTATTGGTTAATGACATTTTTTGTTTAAATTTATTTCTTATGTGTAAAGGAAATGAATTTTTGATTTGACATCTGCATCTGCTAAAATTTTTGAATGTAAATCAGTCTTAATACAACTTCTGAAAGAAAGAAATAAATTTTTAAATTCGAACTGTTTTTTTTTTTAAACAATTAAAGAAAATATTTTATATATTTAACATTTTAAAATAATATTATTTCAATTGTAATGAATTTTTTGTAGTTGTATAGTTTTAAGAATATATAATTTTGTTTTGTTTTTAAAAATCCAAAATAATAATTATTATTACTTTGGATACAAGAATATGTATGTATACTATATACATATTTATGTATTTATTATACACATACATATTTAGATACCTTACACATAAATATTTATAAATAAATAATATATAATATGTATATTATACATATATTGTAAAATATATTTATTTAGTATTGTTTAGAATCAACTATTTACTGGTATAATATTATTATAAATTTAAAACACAAACAAATTCAAATTATACTATAAAGATATGTAACATTTAAAAAGAACTATATAATTTTTATTGTAATTGACTAATATTTAATTAATTTGTTTGTATTTGTTACTTTTGATTAATAGTTTAAGATGATAAGAGTTTGAATAAAATTGAGATATAAAATAATGATTTGATTTTATTAATCCAGTATTATAAAAAATTAATTATTTTATATTTTTTTAAAAATACATTTAAATGAATTAATAAAAAAAATGGAAATTGAAATGAGACGATATGTGTGTTTAATCAATTAAAAAATAAAGGATACAGAAATAAGTAGTTTAATTTATTTATAATCATTTATTTAATTATACGAACTAAGTTACTTAAAATCTAATCTTTATGATTTATATATTTGATTTACGTATATTCTTATTCATTCATTCTTCATTTCTTTTAAAAATTGTAAATAAATCACAAACGTTACCTGTTACAATGAATTAATTTTTTTTTTTCGTTTTTCTTTTTAATACATTTTTTTATTCCTAATTATCACATTCCAAAATATAAACTTTTTTTTTGTAATAAATTACATTTTTCTAAAACTTGTCCGGTAAAAAAATGAAAATTTGTCGCAGGAGAAAATTTTTCTTTTTTTAATAAAAAAAGTGTTTGTTTTACAAGAAGGCCCATGGTTGGTTTATTTTTAAATATTTTTTTTGAAAAATAGATTCTAATTTTGAAAATGGCACTTTTTGGTAAAATTTTTGTTTTTTGTATTCATGAAAAAACATTTAAAATATTTATTATTTTGACATAAAAGGTACATGAGTTTTAATTTCCTTTTGTATTTAATTTTTATTTAAGGTATAAATATGTTGTTTTTTATATATGTATTTAGCGAAAAAAAAGTGAAAAATAATTACAAAAATTGGACGCAGAATTTAGAACTAAAATAAATTGAATAAATAGGAACCATTCAATTAATAATAAATTAATAATATGGTATATGTATCAGGAGCGAATGAAACGAAAATTTTGAATTGTTTTGTTTCGTCACAAAACTTCGACTCAGTTTCTTTCGAGATCAGTTTCCTTTTTTAAACAAAGGTGTTAGTTTCGATTAAATCTATTTTAATCTAATGTTGGAGAAGAAAGAGGCATACTTGAAACTGCTCTCTCTAATTTTATTCCAAAAAATTGATTTATATCTAAAATCATTGAAAGATCTTGTACATTATTATAGATTTGTTCGAAATTAATTCATATAAATTAATAAAGAAAATTAACAATTAGAATATTGTAAAAGTTTGCCTTTGTTTATTAAATAAATATATTTAAAATAACATTTTAAAATTTGGAAAAAGCTAGAATCTTATTGAATTAATTTTCTTGGTTGAAGAATGATGATGTATGTATATTTTTTAAAGTTTGGAAACTTGCACCTCTATAATATAATCGTCTATACGAAAAATGTTAAATATTTAGGTAAAATTTGTATCGTAACCTTTAAGGTTGATTCACCAGATTTTTCCATTGTGCTCGTCAAGAAAATGACAACTTGAAGGAGTTAAAAACCGAGTTAAAAGTATGTTATCTCTCTTTTGTGTTTAGCGAGATAACATAATTTTAACTCGGTTTTCAACTCCGTCAAGTTGTCATTTTCTTGAAGAGCTCAATGGGCAAATCTGGTGAACCAACCTTTGCAACTGTTAACGTAGTGTTAAAAAAAATGATTTTAAAGGGTTTTGGTTCCCATTCAATTTACATAGATTCAATCTTTCATTGTCCTTATATGAAACAAATAAAACTTATACCTAATTATTAATAATAATTTTAAAATCACATCAAAACTAATTTCAATCTTTTTTTTTTTGTTATATATGAAACAAATAATCTCTATAGTAATAAAATTAAGAATGCTGAATATAAAAAGTATTGGCAAGAATTACTTTTAAATATTTTCAAGTTGTCAATGGCAAAATGGTAACTTAAATTTAAATAAAAAATATAGCACAAAACTGGCAGATATTATGTTATTTCTATTGTTTTTTTGTAATAATTAATATCTAGTAAAATAATAATAAGTAACAAAATAAAATTAATTTGTATAAAATATGTATATATATATATATATATATATATATATATATATATATATATATATATATATATATATATATATATATATATATATATATATATATTTAATTTTTCTTTTATAATAATATTTTTTTAAATAATAAAAAAGACTAGCATACGTTTATACTAAAAATAACTATAATAATTTTATAAAAGTAATCTAATCATATAAAAAAAAAATCTCATTGTTATATGTACATATAATATGCATGTAACGGAAAACAAGGCTCTTGCTGAAAATGGCTCGCCACGTCCCGATGTGTGGTAAGTGTGTATATGTGTGTGTGTGTGTGTGTGTGTGTGTGTGTGTGTGTGTGTGGGTGTTTGTATGTATGGGTGTGTGTGTGGGTGTTTGTTTGTATGTATGTGTGTGCGTGTGTGTGTGTGTGTGTGTGTGTGTGTGTGTGTGTGTGTGTGTGTGTGTGTGTGTGTGTGTGTGTGTGTGTGTGTGTGTGTGTGTGGGTGTGTTTGTATGTGTGTGTGTGTATGTGTGTGTATGTGTGCGTGTGTGTGTGTGTGTGTGTATGTGTGTGTGTATGTGTGGGTGTGGGTGTGTGTGTGTGTATATGTTTGTTAGCGTACAGAAAAAAGTATTTTTTAATATATCTTTCAATAATTTAATTTTATAAATATATTAATTTTGTTTTTTAAATAAAAGACAGATTATTATTAATAACTAGAACACCTTAGAGTATAATTTCTTAAGTCCAACATCTATAGCTAGTTGTTTTTTTTCTTTTTTTTTTCATTTTAAATATAAATATATATCACGATCAGTTTTATTTTAATTTCTTAATATGTTGTTTTAATTTTTTTATGTTTTATTTTTAAGGTTAGTAATTTTTAAGGTTAGGCTTAAAAATGCATACTTAAATGTTAAAAAGGATACCTTCGGTGTAAAATTAAGTACTAATATATGTTATGTAATTTACCAAAGAGAGCTTTTTTTTATTTAAATAACTAAAAGGATTTTCTTTTCTAAAAGCTTATTACGTATATGTTCGTTTAACTACATTTGTTTTTGATGAGGAATACATATTTAAAATGGTAAGCTAGCAACAAACATATTTTCTATTAGTGGTGGAGCAGGTACCAAATCTTCTAATTTTAAATAAAATATTCTTTGTAATCCTTCCACACTAAGCGAACGTAATTCCGGTAGCTTACCAAGCAGCCGACTAAAATAATGTTGCTTGCGTTGTGCCTCTGCATTATAGGTAACGTGATCTCGCAGGCTGCTTATAATTTTCATTTGAAGTATTTCCACTTTTTTCGCTTCCTTTAAACCATGACGTTCTGTAATCGAGTTATGATAATGTAAAAATATCTGAGTATCAATTCAAATCTATAGAATATATTACCTGTTACTAATGTTAGTGCACAAAGGCAAGCAAATGCAGATATATCAATTTCCATTGCATGAAGGCTTTTACTAAATTCTAAAATAGCGTTCAGCCAGTCTCCAAATGATCTTTGACACTGTTGCTTATGTAGTACGACACCATTACAGAATGTCATTTTTGTGTCATCAATGCGCGCACGATACGATAACCGAAGCACAAATAATTCAAGAGAAGCAGATTGAAATAGAAGGTCTTGATCCTCTAAACATAAATCCACATAACCAGGAATTTTATCGGCAAAATGTTTAATAACATCGACCGATGTAGTTAATAAGTTATAAAATTGTTGTACTTTATCGGCTTCTGAAATGGCCGGATCATTTGGTCCGGGCTCTTGATACTGTGTATAATCTAAACTAGCTAAATCAGGTGTGGTATCTACATATGCTCGTACTAGCGCAGTAATCATAGAAACCGGTGGACTTGGTGGTGACTCTTGAGGTGATTTTGGTTTCGATGGAAGACGGCCGCGGCGACCCTTTAACGAATCTGTCCGCACTACTTCTTTTACCATACCTACGGCTAAACATTTTTGGAAGCGACAAAATTGACATCGGTTTCGCCGCCTTTTGTCGACCGGACACGCTTTATCCGCTAGACAAACATATTTACTACCCTTTTGTACTGTACGCTTAAAAAACCCTTTGCATCCTTCACACGTGCGCACACCATAATGTTGACATGCTGCCGTATCACCGCATACTGCACACAATTGTGATGGACTTTGAGGCGTTAACCCCCCACTGTTTGTATTCCGTGCTGCAATCTCATTCTGATTAATTGCATTTGGATTATTATTATTATTACTTATGCAACCAGGTGAACTTGATGCCGAACTCGACGCACTTGGTGGTATACTTTTATGAACTCCTCGCAATTTTGGACTTTCACTACTCGATGTCGATTCAGATCGTTGCAATGGAAATGATGCACGCCTTTGACTTGTAGTCACATGCAAATCGGATGCTGTCGGAAATGCCGGTAGCGAATAGTTTTCCTGTGGCGTCAAAGCGGCGTATGGCTGTTTCAAATAATTAAAAATACATTTTATTATAAAAATATAACCGATAAATTTTTATTTTACAAAAGACTTACCAAGCCATGTGGCTCGTACGAGTGGGGGAAAAAACCAGCCCCCGTCGAATTATAATTTGTGTGACCATGCTGAGCAAAATCATAATGACCCTGATGATGTATATTCGGGTTTGGAAGCGTTGCAGGATGATGATGGTGGTGCGGGTGATGTGGATGATGATAAACAACTCCGGCGCCTGGATGGTGTGGTGATGTCATATTATAACAATCTTCATCCATTTTTAAGCCTAAACTAGCTAATTGACTATATTTTATTGAGTAAGTTTCTTGAAAACTCGGTAACGATGATGAAGGTAACGAGGATAGTGTTTGAAGTAGTTCCGATGGTGGACCGGCTCTTACAACTTGATGCTCTTGTCTTGATTGTAATGTGTGAAGTGCGATTGTTGGATCACTGCTCGAACGAAATGTTAAATTTCCTAATTCGTCGGTCGCGCCTGTTGAAACGGATTCAGATGAAGGAGTTTTTTGTTGATGGAATAAATCTAAATTGGATGCGGGAGATGATGAAATATTTTGTTGTTCACTGAAACTACCAATTAAGGTGTCGCTTGATGAGCTGGAATGTTGTGGTGCCTCTAAGAATGCGCTAACTAATTGATTTTGTGATGTATTAATGTTATTGCTACTAGATAATGAAGATCCGTTTCCAGTTGATAAATGGTGTTGTGGCGATGAAGGCGATGAATGCTGATCAGTAGAATATAGTGCCTCAGAAAAATGGTGACTTTGATGATATCCCAGATGGTTGAGATTTTCAATTGGTTGATTTGCTTGTTGAAATGATGTTGTTGATATAAAATCAAAGGAAGAAACAGAACTAAAAGGACTCTGAAAATATACAAGTAAATAAGGTCTCAATGTAGCTATATACATATAAAATATGTTTAAAGTATGGTGGACGGCAAACCCCTAATTAAAACACAATATTATTTCTACCCCATTTGTAGTATTCTTACATGAAAATTGTACGTAATCTGTATATGTACAAAAGGCGGAGCTTATTTATTTATATCGCATGCGTTAAAAATATATAGACGCCATATTTAAAAATTTTCCATATTCATTTTTCCCATGCCAATGAATTTAATTTTCCAATCAAATCATTGTTTACGTTTTTAATTACAAATTAAATTGAATAATAAATTTTAAACAATGATTACCATTATGATTTACGATTCGTATTGTGTAACCCTTCATGTACATGAGTTTTGATATAATTTGATACGGATTCACATAAATGTTGATTTATCTTTATGTTTTCACAATTGAATTTAATTTAGAAAATTTTAATTTTTTTTTCTACATAAATAAAGAAAGACTCCCTGTTGGGTGTTGTATAGTTTTCTAATCTAACGATCATTTTATTCTATCATGCATCTTTTTTCGATAAAATACACAATTTACTTTTTTGTCACGGTAAAATATTTATTTTGGTTAGAAAAGAAAAAAAAAAACAGCAAAACACAGTGAATCTTTTCGTTGGTAAAATTTGATTAGGCAAGATAAACTTTTTAACCCTTTTTGTATGTATTTATAAGAGAAGAAATTTAACAGGAAAATATTTACAAAGAATAATTTTAAAATATAATATATGGATTGAATTGATATTATTAATAGAACTTCGAATAGGATAAGGTAGGGTTCAAGGGTTGTTACTTTAAACACGCATTAGATATATTATTATGTTACATTTACCTGAGACTGCAATAACAACATACTTGACGTTATCGAATTGTCTCTAGTTGTTTGATTTAAGGAGCCCTCAATTAGGGCTCCTTCTTGACTTGGGTCGAGCGAGCCTTGCTGTGCTAATATAGCTGATAAAAGAGCCGGAGCACCTGTAATTAAATAAAAAATCACAAAAACTAATTTTAGTAAAATATATTTTTAGTGTTTTGTGTACAAAACATACAACCAAATTTCATTATCATTTTATATTATTAATAAAAAAAAAAAATAAAACTAGCACAGAATTAACAGTGATTACTATTATTAAGTACTTAAAAAAATCATGTTTGCACAACAAAATTACTTGCAAGAATGAAACTGATTATATGAATTCGTTTAAATTTATAAAAAGCGTCTTGTGTTTATTTTGTAAGGGGTTGGTTTAAATATTTACAATATAATATTTGGTAGAATGGATACACTTGGGAGCGCTAAAAATCAGTGATATTTAAAATTTGATTATTTTTTTATTTTCTAATATTAAAAAAAAAAAAAATAATAATTTTTTTTTTATAGATATTCTTACAAAATTGTAAGTGTTTGGCTAATTGAATTTTGTTGTCTTCCCCATAACAAACCGGCTTTCCTCGTTTAACCCATTTTCTCAATATGTAAACATTATATTACATGATCTCATTTTTAACTTATTTGTTAAATTTAATATAATAATTAATTATAATTAAAATATAAAATAAAATTAAAATGAAGTCTTATTGATCGTTTTACGTTAAATTTCAATTTTGCGTACCAAAAATGAGCAAAAAATCTGCACTGAATTTAATACATTTTTGTGCCCTTAAGGTAGAAACAATTTTTAATAAGTTGAAATTATTAAGAAAAATAAAATAAAATATTTTATATAGATTTAAAATTCTTGTTGGTAAATCTAAAGTGAAAATTTGTCGGATGAGGTTGACTTTGTTGTTTGTGTATCGTAAAGTGTAGGTATGTATAATATTTTTAATTGGATATTTCACCCGTGTTTGATTTATGTTATTTTATTGCATAAAATAAAATAAAAACGTTAGTCTTTCATATTGTTATTATATTATAAATAATAGATTTGAACTTTGACTACAATTTGACAACATCAAAGTGAATATTTTATCATAAATTTAAATATGTCATTAATGTAATTTTACAGCTCTCCATAATTATTTATACCGAGACATATTTAATTATACGAGCCGGTAATGTTATTGATAACAATTATTTTTTGCGATTGATTATATCCGATGTACTTTGTTACACGGAATATTCCATTTTCGTTTGGAAGACGAGCGGTTATAATTGTACATATTCAATTTTTTTCTTTTAATTTATATTTTAAGTGAAAGTAATGACCCAAAAAGAATCCAAATAAAATTAATAAGAAAAAATATATATATAAATTACATGGGTTGGTATCTTTATTTTATTTTATAATATTACCAGAAGAATAAAAATATCAAAAAAAAAAAAAAATCTCAGCTCTTTTCTTCTCATCTTCTTCGTATCTTATGTTTTGTGTTGTGTGTAGTTTCTTTTTGAAATTCTCGCGCGCTAAAAATTGATTACTCTAAAATAATATTAATTTAATTGTAGAATTACGGTTTTGTGACTACGAGTATGTAGGTAAATATATAGCCACATAGTGCCACACAGTGTCTCACTGGCATAATAATAAATTGCTTCAAAATTAAAAATAATGGATGAGGTACAAAACTGCGTGTTAAATGAGAATTATGTTAATTTCATTAACATAAGAAAATTGTTTATATAAAAAAATGAAAGTTAAGAAGACTTCCCAGTATGTATCTATATATAAAATGATTTAATTCGATCTCAATCGCGGATTAGGCGACAGACTGAGCTGTATAGTTATAAATAAGCTGACATTGAATGTAGTAATATAAGTATTATTATATAGGTGTACATATATCAAAATACAAAATAATAATAATTTCACAAGTTGAACACTAAATCAACTCTCTATGCGGACACCAACAGCTATTACATCAGATGATCAGAACACCCCATATTTAGAAATATATATATATATATATATATATATATATATATATATATATATATATATATATATATATATATATATATATATATATATATATATTTCGGTTTATTTTCCTAATGGTAACAAAAAACAGCAATTCGCACAAATAAAATAAAAGTCTCAAAATCTTGTTTTTTCTTTATAGATTCCGGTTTGAAATAGTAATATTTAATCCAAAAACTAATATTAATTATAAATAATTAAAAGTTAATCTTATACATATATGTATGTATATGTAGGTATGTAAAACATTTTAAATGCAGTGTTGCATCACAACCTTGATAAATTCATTTCTCATCATCATCACCATGGTCGTCGTCAACGTTTTAATCGAAAAGAGATATACAAAGTGACAATGTGGAGGTGGTTATTAATAATATTTTGTTTTTTATATCACCTTGTAAATTATATAAGAGTATTTGCAATAAATATTCGTTAAATGGGTTTGTAATGTGCAAAATGCGAATCATCTTTTAGGGTAGGTATGCCGTATGTGTATACAGAGAGATTTCGCTTATTTCAGAGAAATTTTTTTGTTTATTTTGTTTGTAGTGTGGGGACTTCCTTATATTATTATAGTATTTACCTTAAAATTACACAAAAAAAAAACTATTTATGGCCACCAAAAGTAGTACATATTACTCCGTCGGACCACTTTAAATTTCGTTAAACTTCTTGTTTTAGTGGGTAAATCCATAGTCAACCCTGATTAAATACGTAACAACAAAATATTTGCAATACAGGTAAATAAAATATCATTAATTATTACGGAAATTTTTTAAACGAAAATTAAAGTTTTGTCTATGCTTAATTAAAAAAAATTATATAACAAAAACAAAAAGTATTAATTTAACATCAAAATGATTACAAATTTTAATAATACGTACATAAAAATGTGCATTTTATTCATAGTGGGAATTATATTTTTTTTGTCGCGGAATTATCATTAAATTCTTACGTTATGTTTTTTTTTTTTTTTGTTCATAAGGAAGAAATTATTTATTATAATTTATGATCCTGCATTAAATAAGCAATTTTATATGTTTTGAACCTTTTTATATTAATACTGATCATAGCACATAACAAGTTCAAAGTGAAATTATATTTTTTTTTACATAAGGTCGGTTGAAAGGTTGTGTACCATAATACATATGTATATGTAAGTGTTGTGCGGTTATAATTTGTGTGTGATGTCGAAAGGTTAAAAAAAATATTAATATCTTAATTTGTAATAAATCTTTAAGAGGTACGATAGCATGCAATGATTGAATTTCATTTTTTATTATTTGACGATTTGAGTTTTTGCACTTTTGCAGCAGCGCTAATTATAAACCAAACCGATTTCGGTACGCATAACACAGTAACCAAAAATAAAAAAAATTTCTCCTTTGCGGTTTGAATTGACAAAATTTTTGTATAAACCGATTTATTTATAGACTACAAAGTATGTACCATAATCGAAAGAATATTATGTATAATAGACAAATTTGGATATATTTTAGACCTTGCGCGATTAAATAATAAATTAGCTAATATTTTTTGACTACATGTTAAACTTAGCAGAAAAAAAAAATTAAATCGAAATAGTAATCAAAATAATATCTCAATTAAAGTATATATTCAACTATAAAAAAAAACGTAATAATAATAATCGTATATTTAATTTTATGAATAATCAAAATATTATTAAAACGAAAACAAAAATCCAAAATACCACACGGCACATATTTGTTGTTGTTTTCATCTCTTAAAAGCATTACAAGTGTTGAAATTATTATTTTTATTATGTTCATTTCAAATAAATAACCATAATTTTTTGTTTAGTGGGTCAATTTGATGATTGCAAAAAAAAAGACGAAACAATTTTCTTTTATATTATTAAATGGACTCATCAAATATCTTAAATTAGAGAGAAAAATAATGATAATTATCCAATATTTGTTTAACATGCTTTTCTCTTTATAAACAAACTTAATTATTAAATTGTAATTTTATATAATAATAATTAAATAGCCCTGTCTTATTATTTTTCAAAGGTGATAAAAAATATTAACGTGTTATAATTGTTTAGATAAAATTAAATCGAATTATTATCGAGTCGGACGGAAAAAAACATGTCATGAGAATTTTGAAATTAGAATTATCGCAAACTAAACTATGCTTACTAACTACTTACATAAGTTAAATAATCGCTAATTTTGAAGATATTTGCATTTTACGTAATATACCGTCGCAAATCGAGTGTCGATGGTATAGGTACTACTCACTTATTACGTTTACAGATTTAATGATTCCAAAAATGTTCAATATGATTATTAATTATATATCCATTTTTATCATCAGTTGAAATGCCGACGCTCAATATTCAGCCAATTTTGAATTTCAAGAACTAAAAACATCAATTATCAGTTTATCATAAAAATCAATGTGGCTTCGAACTTATCCTGAGGCACTTTTAACTTCTTGCCGTGTTGTCCATCGTTATGTTTTAAATTATATCATTAAATTAGGAATTAAACATAATAATAATTGAGTATGAAGACATTCAATGTTTTTTTTTATATATAATTAATTTATATAATTAAATTATTACTTAAAAATATCATATTTAAAACGAACCTGTTATATGTAAGTAAGTATATACGACAGGTACACAAATAATGTTGATCAAAATAAAATATCTCACGGTTTGCTGTTAATTATTAAAGTAAAAATTATAATAATAAAATTCACGATAAAAAACAATTAAGTTTAATTTTCAGTAATCTTATTTTTTTGGATCGGAAAGTTTTATACCAAAACTGTGTTTTCTACAATATAATTATTCAATTATATATATATATATATATATATATATATATATATATATATATATATATATATATATATATATATATATATATATATATATTACTGAGTATGGATGCACTTATATAAATTGCATAAGGATTACTTAAATTAATTAGTATGTACTGGAATTCCACAAAATTTTCTTTTATTATGTAAGGGATGCAAACAATAATTTCAGTTTTAATTAGAGTTACGCGCCCGTATGAACTCCATGTTATAGCTTTACGAGACAATTAATTCAACGTGTGTCTTTATATACAAAATGAATCTAAAGAATACAACACACGAATAAGCGAGAAACATAGTTTTATAATTTTTTATTTATTTAAATATGATATTGAGATTATTTCTAACCAATTTATGAAGCAAGCTAATTTCCATAATTACATAAATTTTAAGTTTTTTCGGATAATTTATTAATAACAAATTAGTGTTTATAAAATTTAAATTAACATCGGAATTATTATCATTTGTTGATCAATATACGAGGTTAAAGCAAAATTATATTAAGATTACGACGCGATCTGTGCAAAAAATTCATTTAAGCTATTTAGACAAGTGCAAGTGTCGAAAATGTTATAATATTTACATAACATCATTAATCAATTCATAATGTCAAAATA
This sequence comes from Tipula vernalis, assembly GCA_958295665.1. Taxonomy (NCBI): domain Eukaryota; kingdom Metazoa; phylum Arthropoda; class Insecta; order Diptera; family Tipulidae; genus Tipula; species Tipula vernalis. Next base: position 247,384,610 of record OY282558.1, read on the forward strand.
AATAAATAAACATTAACAGTAGTGAGGTTTGTGTCTTATATACGGAGCATATAATGTATAATGTGCTCAAATTTCTCATGCATCATGATAACGGTTGAAAAGGTAATTAGCACGATTTAGTTTTCACAAAATCATCTAATATATAAGTTTTCCAATTTTTTTGAAGAAAATCTGTGCATCACGTTTTTCAAATGATAACATTATTAAAAATGTTAAACTTTAAAAAAAAAAAAAAAAAAAAAAATCGTATTTTCGATCTAACTTTGCAAAAAAATACCATAATAATAAAAAATAACAATAATACAAGAATGTATGTATATAAGAAGTTTTAAATTTTTGTTTTGTTATTAGAAGGTGAAAGTTTATTGCAATTTTTAATATTGTATATACATATGATATTACGACTAATTTTATTTTTTTAACACCATGAACGCTTTTACCCTAAATTCAATAAATTATTATTATTATTTATAATAATTGTTATTGTTACGACATCACAAAACTATATAATATTAATGGAGCTGCTAGGACACTAATCTCGTCTTTTCTGTTTTCCAAGAACATTTTTTTAAAAAATATTATGACATCTAATAATTTAACGTGAAAAACCCATGATCACACGTTGATTAATTTCCTTATAACAATTCAAGAGTTCTTAAGTCATTGACTTAATTGGACCTTGATGTAAGATGTGATTTACTTATATTCGTTTTTCTCTTTTGTAGCACTGTTTGTTTATTTATAATTTGAGTCATATGTACATACATATAACATGAAACAAAACAAATTAAATGTACATAATTATGTTTATTAATCAAATTAAATAATTGTTGTTTGAATTATATTTATGTAATGTGTACCTTTACCAAAAAAAAAAAAAAAAATTAAAAATAAAAAGTAAAATTTATTTGATCTAAATATGATTTTTGTGTGTTATGTATTATTTAAGATGATAGAAACACAAATTTCTCTTTAAATGATAATTTAATTAACAAAATAAGCGTTTATTGACATTCAAAATTCACAAAATGTGTCTAATTCCTTTTTCGTTTTTTTTCGGTCGGTAATACGTGTGATAAAAAAACCGACTTACCAAGTGTAGTTTTAATTATATTATTATTGTATTATTTATTTATTGTATTATTAGTTATATTCCGGGTTCCGTAATGCCGTTTAAGGCCATACATACATATGTACATACATTTACTGGGAATTAAATTTGTAATTTATTTTATTTTATTGAAAAGTGAAATAATTTTTATAAATTAAATCAATTTTTGTTGAATTAACGTACAGTGGTGTGTAACACTTTACAAGATGAGCAATCTTTTTTGTGTAGATACACACATAAATATTTGTGAATGTTCATTATGAAAATGTGTATAATATAAACAGCGGCGAGAGGGTATGTGGTAATTGCATGTTGTAAAGCATGGATTTAAATAAATGACGCCCGCAGGCTACTACACAACATAAATAAATGGATTGAAAAGCTTATAAATAGCCATACACCACAAAAGCTTATTGCGTAAAGCCATTCTTTAGCTATTTTATAAACGAATAAAAACATTTGAGCTGATTAAAACGACAATATAGTGATGTATGTACATATATACGCAAAATTGTTATGACGTGTTTGTGTGTCATGAAATATAATTTACTGATTGCATTGCAATTAAGTTATCTACTGTTCCATACCAAATTTCAAAGAATTTCTTTTAGTTTATATACCACGTGCGCACGATATATACATACTTGTACCTACGTATTCGCGAGATAACAAATCGGAAAAATGTTTAAGAACCTACACACAATGAAACCTCAAAGCGTGTGGTAAATAGCGTTAAGTTTGATCAGATATTGATGTAATCAATCAAATAATTGTCTGATAATTATAATATTGTTTGATAATTATAATTACGCGCGTAAGATTATTTTTAGATTATTATTATTTTTTTTTGGGTTATTTAATTTAGAATATTGAGGGTGTTATATAAATAGCCGCGCACGATAAATATGATGTACTTGCTTCAAAATAAAAAAAATAAAAAATTACTCAAATATTGAATATTATTTTTTGTTGTACAGCTCGTCGGTACACGCGTAAATATTATTTTATTTGTTTTGTAAAGTGGAAGAATCATATGGTGGAATGGACTGTGATTATAATCGTTTAAAATTTTATTTACTATTACGTAAAAACATATTTAAAATACGAGGGGATTACATCTAAAAGAAGAAGACTGAGTTGCCACCGCAGAGCTTTACAAAAAAAAGTCTTATGCTCAATTTACAATTATACGATTAATTTCGGTGTTTGAGGTAGGAAGCTTACTTTGATTGACACAATTTCAAAATTGAATTTAAAATTATAAATACTTTTTTGTTATATCTATTAACCATCTATTAAATTTATAGTATAATTATCCTGCAGATTTGTTTACGAATTTATTCAAAATAATTCAAAGTGAAACCTAAACTAAAAAAATATTTAGTAATAAATAATTGTCCAATTATAGGGTGCCAAACCATATTGTAGCGGGTGCCAAATATAAATACTAATTCAAACAGAAATTAACAAGAAAACGGGAAATAGAAAACAAAAATTGGTTGGTGTGTATTTAGTGTACCAAAAGCAAAAGCAAAATTCAACCGTTGAATAAAATGGATGAGAAAGAGTCCATTATATACCGAGGCGGAAAATATTCCATTGCTGTCGAGAGAACTTTAGTTTACCGAGAGGCGTAGCCTCGAGCTGAACTAGTTTTCGAGACGGGAATGATATCTTATTTACAATTAGAGACATTTAATAAAACAAGCAACATTATAACATAAATAAATAAAAACCTATCTCTATAATATTATCGTTTATTTTGGCAAAATATTAACACTTAGTAGATATAAATAATATGTGAATAAAATAGTATACAAACCACAGCAAAAAGTACCATTCCCATCTCGAAAACTAGTTCACCTCGATGCTACGCCTCTCGATAAAACTAAAACTAAAAAAACTATTTTTTTTCTTTATTTATTTTCAAAATTTATCAAAAATGCTACTAATTTTGTTTGCCCACCACTGAATTTCAGGATGACATTTTGTATTTCAACTTAATGCAAATATGAAAACTTACATTATATTTACTAAATATATTGAGAAAAGTATACATAATTATGTAGCTAAAAAATCGGATAGAACTGGATCTACAGTAAATCTAACGATTTAGCTCAAATCGATAATCTGAATGTGTGTACAGTTTTCGAACAACATACAGTACGATTCAATCGCAACTGATGCGCAGTAAGATCTGTAATACAATTTTGCGTACAATTAAGCGACTTGTTTAAATGTCTGGACGCATTTATGCAAGAATTGGTTATACAGATTTTACTTTCTTTTACTCTAGTAAAATAAAGTATAGTAATCATGAAAATTTTGGACCTTGAGATTTTTAGAGATTTATCTGTTTTGAGGTCCCCTGAGTCCGAAAAAGTGGGTTTCGAAATGGTGTCTGTCTGTCAGTCTGTCCGTCTGTCAGTCTGTCAGTCTGTCAGTCTGTCAGTCTGTCAGTCTGTCAGTCTGTCAGTCTGTCAGTCTGTCAGTCTGTCAGTCTGTCAGTCTGTCAGTCTGTCAGTCTGTCAGTCTGTCAGTCTGTCAGTCTGTCAGTCTGTCAGTCTGTCAGTCTGTCAGTCTGTCAGTCTGTCAGTCTGTCAGTCTGTCAGTCTGTCAGTCTGTCAGTCTGTCAGTCTGTCAGTCTGTCCGTCTGTCAGTCTGTCAGTCTGTCAGTCTGTCAGTCTGTCAGTCTGTCAGTCTGTCAGTCTGTCAGTCTGTCAGTCTGTCAGTCTGTCTGTGTCCTCACCACAGCCCAGATGGTTTAACCAATCGAACTGAAACTTCAGATTTAAGCTTTTTTGATAAATTGGGAGGTCCCAGTGAATTTTACTCCAAATCGGCTAACCGGAAGTGGCCACTCCCTTGGTCCAGAAAATTTATTTTGCAAATATCTTAAAAAGTATAAAATTTACAAAAAACTACTTAATACAAAATGTTTCTAAAAATTAAAAACAAATAAAAATAAAAATTAAAATTAAAAAAAAAATTAAAAAAAAAAAATTTAAAAATTTAAAAATTAAAAAAAAAATTAAAAAAAAAGTTATAAAAAAAAAAAAAAATTCTCAAAATCCTCTGTTCGTAAAAGAAAGTCGTGTGTTGGCCACACCTCAATTTTTTATATTCGTTTTAAGCCTAGCCGTACTATTCACAAATGTCTCTTTTGTTCAAACGCAACATTAAAGAATGATTTATTTCTTTAGAGACAATTTTTAAATTGAAGGAAGTAAACCCTAAAGCAAGTCTACACCTGATTGCTGATATTGGTTCGAAGATCGTTACATGTGAAGTTAAAACACTGTATGATAAATTCGACGAAATATGCAGTACGATAAATTAAAGCGTCTGTGAGGCCCTTCGAGGTAATTTTGAGCTTATTAGAGGTTTTCCAAATTTATTTATTTTGCCTTTAAATAAGTTGAGCTTAGCTTCAGGTTCCGTCGTGTTACTTGCACGCTATTACAGATTTATAGATAGTTCGAAATTTTTTTAAATTCTTAGTAAATTTGGATAGCACTAGCTTAACTTTTCCGATTATTCAAGATTTCCGAGCTTTATTTGAAATATTTCGACATTTGCTTTGCGTTCAGGTGCTACTTAGCATTTACACACACACACACGTATTTACTTCTAGATTATTCGAAGCTTTTTCGACAATCTATGTATGCTTTGATTGAAATGATGGAATTAAGGTGATTGAAATGATAAGATTTCGAGGATATTCCAATCACAAACAATAAAGTACCAAAACCATAACATAATTGATATTATTAACGTGTTGTGGTGTTGTTTATTTAACGGCCAAGTTAGAAAAATAGTTTTTGAAAGAATCGTTCGGATGTGTGTGCAAATCTGATAATGCTACCATGTTGTATGGGATTTAATGGTTACTTCTACAAAGCTTGTCCATGGCGCCTTGACGGAAAGAAACTTCTATTTTACAAAACATAAATCATCAGCGACGAATTCACAATTTTGAAAACGGAACACGCAAAACACATCATAAGTGGGGTTTTTATGATTATTATTAAAGTAATAGCCGATCCAATAGTAGAGTGCTTATAGATAATAGTAGATTACGTTCATAATGAGTTTAATGTTTTCATATACTATGTATGTGTTTAACGGCAAATGTCAGTAGGTACATGGGAATAAGAAATGCTGTATATTTGATTATTTTTCAAACATATCAAATGTTATTTAAGAAATGTTTTGAATTCACTTTAACAGTGCTATGTTAAGCTGATTATAAAAGTTGCAAAAGTACAGCACGTAAAAGATAGGTTATATAGCGATAATATTAATTTAAACAAACTTTTATGAAATTGTTCTCGAACACTGTTTGTGATTGTTCCACTGAAGAATACCTTTAAATTAAATTCATTGAAAACTTTGTTAAGCAATATGTGCACATTTAGTTTGTAAGTTAAGGAAACTTATTTAAACTAGATCATTTCAAAAATGAATTGTAACTAGACTACACTATCAAATATCTGCACCTACGTATTCAATAAGTCTGTTTCAATTTGTCGCGTCCCTAATTTATTCAAAGTTAATTATTTTGGTCACCGCCTTCACCAGTGGTTCAAAAAAAATTGTTTTACCACCACATAATTATTTACGCTCAAATTGAAAACAAACAATTATTAATTTTTAAGAATTTAGTTTGTTTTTTAGATGCTTTTTAATAAAAACTTTTTACCAACTTAAAAATTTTAAGACCGGATAAAATTAAAATTAAATTTCCTTGTCGCAGTTTAACATGTTTCCATGCATGCCACTATGTTACATTCGTTACGTTACTACAAAGTATTCATCATTTTCCAATTTTGTCACATCTTCAATTGGTGCTATACACTTAAAGATGACGACGACTACATGTAATTTTAAACAATTAAATTTTGTTTATTAGAAATTTTGTTTAATTTAAAGACAATTTTGTATCTGTATATTTGTACTAAAAGGAAAATTATAATCGTAAATTGTTTAAAACAAGTAAGATGCTGAGACTGTAATATAAATCCATAGCAAAAACTTGTCTCTTATGTATTATGTACATTACATGAAATATAATGTTAAGGTAGGTCAATTTATAAATATTGTTACATGCTCGTATATACAACATATTTTCCTTTATATTAGTTAAAATCTTTCAATTTTTTTATATTTTGTTATTGTGTGCTGTAACAATCTATCGATGGGAAAAAGATGAGAAAATTATCGTAAACAAAATAAAGCATGGACTAATGATAGATTGTATTTTAAAAAATTTCTAAAATTTATTTAATTTTAATTTCGTAGTTGTTTTTTGAAACGGAATTCGAAATGATTATGTTTCAATTGAATTTACTTTTTTTTTTGTTTCTTTCAACAAATCGGAAGAAATGTGATCAAAATATGTTTTTTAGACTTATCTTGGATTTCAAATGTTATGCTTGTATATTATTATTGACCTTGTTTAATTATAGTCTTTTGTCATCAATTTTATTTTTTATTTTATTTTAGATACAAAAGTAGTATATCGTCGTATTAGTATGTGGTTCTTTCCTAAAAAAAAAAAACTAAAACGTAAGATGAAATAAAAAAAGTTTTTTTATATGTTTCAAGACGTTGTTGAAGTTTATAGCTTTTTCTGGTTTACGTACGAATTTATTTACACATATGTATATGTATGCGTATTTGAAATGTGTATATGTTGTGAAGGTTAAAATATATTGAAAGTGTTATTATAAAATTTGATGAAATTAATCTTCATATTATCTTTGCTCGGTTAATTAGATTTATATAAATATTTTAGAGTACATTTAGTCTTAATGGCACTTTTAGTATGGTAAATTTAAAATTAATATCCAACTGCAAATATACAATTAAAACAAAAATATCTCAAACTTGATAAGTTGCAGTCGTTTTATTTTTTGGTTAATGCGACCGACCACTTCAGCCTTGAGAATTAGAATACATTTGTCTTTAAAATAATTTCAGCTCGTTTGTTGATTATATGGTTTGCGTAAGCACATTAACTAAAATCTCTTGTAATATGATTCCTCGCTTCTACGTGACCAACCCTAAAACAATTTACACTTGTAAATCATTAATTTCTGAGATCTATTTAAATTATAAATAAAGTGTGCCGCCTTTTAACAAGAAATCAATCATTCAAATCAATTAAGAGACAATTAGAATAAGAACAATTTTTGTTTTCAATTCGTTGGGTGTGGACAAAATCAGGATTATTATCAAAATCCTGTTTTTTTTGGACTAATGTTTGTTTGTTTCTTGAGTCAAAATCAAGATTTGATTGATTTATGAATATTTTGCTAATATTTGAATTTTGAAAAATGAGTACGAAATGGGAGAGAAATTATCAGAGATGTATACAATAGACTTTATATCGTTTCGTGAACAAAAACTTGTCACATTAAAAGCACTTGTACGTTCCAATTTTAAATTAAATAGTTTACTCGCATATATTCCAAATCCTTGAAACAAAAAATTTATATTATTTTATATTTTAACGTAAATTTTTTTTTTGTTATATTCAAAAAAGCGCGATTAAAATCGTTTTATATTTAGTTTATATTTTGTAGATTCTCTGCTCTTTTTTAGCTTTAATAGAAATTGAAAATAAAACTGAAAAACCAATAAAAATTTTAAAGTTTTGGCTTTTTTGAAGGTCGTTTTAAAGAATATATAATGAAGATTATATATTTTTATTTCGACATATAATATTACTGTTAAATAAAATAAATCAGTGACCAGACGTCATGCTTATTGTGCGAATCAATTTCTGTGTATTAGGTCTTTGAAAACAATGAAATCTGGTCAGCACAATGTATATCGATTATTAGAATAATCTAATAAACAACACACATCACACAGAATCCAAGTCCAATTTGGGCAGTCTGCGTTTCAGCTCAATATTCTTGTTTTGTAATCATCAATTTTAAAAAGAAACATACAAATAAATTTTTGATGGTGATACACGATAACAAAAAACAAAAAAAATATAAACTAAAAAAATAAAAACCATAAATATAGAGTAGCAACGAATAAATAATCAATTTAACTTGATAAATTATACGTTGAAACGCGTTCTTGTGTAATAGCCAATGTAGGTAGTCATAGATAAATAAAACAATAAAAATCAAAAAATCTTCAAGAATTTTAAACATTTTATATTAAACACACTGACATTAAATAAATAATCATGCAAATGAGAATATTTTAACACTTGTTTATTAATTAACTAATAGCGTAAAAATGAAATCGAAAGTAACAAAAAAAAAAAAAAATAGTAAGTGGTACATCCACCAAAAAAACATCATTTTGTTTTGATATATTTGAGCCATCATTAAGACCACATTATACCATTAATTTAAAAACAAAAAATAATAATAATAAATTTGTAATTGAAAATTAATCATCTCACAAGAAATTTTGTAAGTTTTGATTGATTGATTTTAAGTACATGTACGAGTGCATAACGTATTTTATCGTCGTTACAAAATTAATTGAATTTTTATTTACATTTCATTACAGAAATTTAGCGAATTTTTTTCATTACTCTCGCATTTATTCATTTATTAGTCAAATAGTTGGATTTTTTTTCGCTGCGTTTTATGGCAAATATTTATTAACAAATAGTACCGCGTACACCACACATACAGTAAAGAGAAGGATTATAGTTTTGAAGTGTATTTGAAATATTTGGAAAGTTGGTAGTAGTTTTTTTTTAAAATTTTATGTTATTATTAAATATTGAATTTGTTTTACAAGACTAATTCTGATGCATTATGTCCAAGGACAAGCAAATACCATTTCGGCTACTTGATGATTTACTGTGATGAAATTTGTGCCGAACCTCATCTAACTGAATAGTAAATTTATCTGTTTAACACAAATATAAAATTCACTTGCTTTTTTACTTGGAGATTAAAAATCATCTTGCTAATGATTGCTTTTGTATCTTATATGTACATATGTGTATAACATGGGAAGTTTTAATTTTATAATATTGCACCTCAAAAGACGAGTTTTTCGTTTTATAAAATTTTATTTTTATATTTCCAGTTTTTTTTACATTTTGTTGTTATTCTACTCTTTGGTCTTCTCTATCCGGAATTTTAGCATAATTTTTTTATTTTGATAGAAATGATAATTTTTTTTTATATAATAATATTTTTCTGTGTATTTCTCATGATGTCTTAGGTGTGTCTGGTGTTAAAATTTTAAATTATTATTATTGTGTTATTGTTACACATATTTTTTGTTTTTCTTATTCGCAACAATATATAATGGGTTTCTGTGATTATTGATGATGATGATGATGATGACCTAAATTAAATGTTGTTAAATAATCAATGTTCGATTCATCCTCTTCGGAAAACATAATATTATATTGCAAGGAGGTGTGTAACTACTTTTATATACAATTTATTGGGTATCACCTATCGGCATAATCTGATTGCCAATTTATTTTTTCTCAAAACTAATATTTCCAAAATGTAAGAAGAAAGTGTTGAAGACTTAAGAACATTCAGAAATCTGCAAAACTTTGAATATTCAAAAAATTTAAAAGGTGCTTTTGGCATTTAAGTAATTATTAAAGTCAGTTATAAAAATTATAACAATAAAAAATAGTATGTAAAAAAAAAATATTGGCATCACGTACATATTTAAAATGTTTAATACTTTAATACAAATCACTTAAAAATTCGAATGATTTTTATTCGAATAAAATTTTTCTAAATGTATTGAATGTTTTCCCAAAGTAATCCTTTTTACCTTATAAGTTAGTTCTCAATTAATATGCATGATTACTCCAAAAATACATGACGTTTTGTAATTAATTAGAAAATACTGCAAACTACTGGCAACGCTAAAAATACTAAACTACCCTCGTTCAATTTTCCACTAACTACAGTTGTTATAAAAAAAATTACTTTTGACGTAAATAATATAATTGTCACGTGATTGATAATTTTCCTTCAACATCCGTTTTTATCTATTTATAGTTTAAAAAATGAAAATTTGATTTACTCATCATCATCATCCAAATCCATATTCATACTGTATATTTATATATAAAAGGACTCTCTAATAATAATGCACACAGCAAAATACGTCAATCTTATAAATGGTGGCAAAAAAATAAACATAAATAGAACACGTTTGATTTTATGTTAGACCAATTTCACGTTTTATGCTTATTTTCTAATAAAATCACATGCTAAATTAAGTTATACAACATACAAATATATACATACATAAAATAAAATTAAACAAGCGTTTTTATTTTCTGATTGACGTCATTTTATCGTAATTTAAAAAAGGTGAAATTAATATATATTTTTTTAAAATAAAGGATAATAATAACAATTATATTATTAAAACAACATGTCAGTGTGCATGTATAAAAGACACATTTTTTTGGAGCGTGCGCTTACAAGTTTTTCTAATATGACGTCATATAGAAAGTGAGGACTATAACCTTTATATGTACATACACACAAATTTCATCACAAAACAGTAATCATTGATTTTTTTTTTGGTTTATTTTTATTTATTTTGATGATGTTTTGTGTATGAGAAGCACCACAAAAATTGAATTAAAAAAAGACTTTCGATTTTTTGTCTACTATGTACATATATATACTGTACACACTAAGTTGTGATGAAATAATTAACTGTAATTATAATTTCACTTATTATATTCTTATAATTTTTTGGTTATTTGGAAAGTATATATTGTAATTATTGACATGGAATTTTTGTCGTGGTTATTTAATTTTAAAATAACCGAAGAATAGCGTGTTTGTGATTTACCGGTACAATAAATTATGGCCCCATATTGGGCGCCACTAGCTAGTATAAAATAATACTATATGTATACATAAATAGCTAAACATTTCTTAAGTTCTTGTATTTGATATAATTTGCAAAATAGACACAGTTTCACGTATTAAAAATAACCGACCTAGCACACCGATGTTTACACCATCCCATATACAAAATATGTAAATGTAAGTAATATATTTGTTTCATTTCGTGTACATCGCAACAATACAAAATACATATAAAAAAAATGAGAGATTTGACGTCACTACTATTTTTACTTTTTTTTTGTTTCATCGATTTTCGTAATTTCCACGAATAACGAATTTTTTTTTTAAATATACAATTTTCTAACACAATACATCTAAAGCACCATGACGACAGGTTGGGGTATTTATTTAAAGTTGTATGCATATTTTTATACCAATACACAGAATTTGTAAACCAATATTTTTTTGTATGAGGGAAAATTACACCCACTTGTGTACGGAATATATTCTACTACATATCCAGAAGTTACACCGTCACAGATATAATATTCTTGCTCGTTAGGTCACCAAATCAATGAAAATGTGTACATTATACACAAATGTTTTTGAAGAGGAACAGCTGATTTGGCTTAAAATCAAAAATGAAATCGAAAATATGGCTCAAAGCTCTTTTTTGTAAACGTAATTTACGATTTTTTATATTGCAAAATATTTGCTTTTTTATTTGGCATAAATCTAATTAATGATAAACAATTATTTAATTTTAAACATTCACACTCTTTTTTCGACTGCTTGTCACGAGTGTTCTTCAATGTATGTAAATAATATAGATTTGAAATAAAGCCAATTTTTTTTATCCACAAATAATAGTTTTATTAATATAATAATGATACAAGGAAGCTAATTATTTATAGGTACATACAAACAAAATTATTTGTTTTTGTTTTGGCTAAACTGCATCATTATACTTTAGTTTTTTCCGTCATAAATTATTTTTAATTTCGTTATATTATAATTAGAAATGCAAAAAGAAAGTGGGTTTGTTAGTATAGGCCGTACAGCAAATCCAAAATTAATTTATTTGTTAGATATTTAACAAAATAACAAAAAAAAAAAAATTACATACACTTTTTATCTTCATACAAGTCCTCTAAATTATTATTGTTGATATTATCGTTGTTGTTATTTAAATCACCAATATATTCATTTTGACTATTGACAATAAAATCACTGATTATTCCATTTAAATTGCTTGAATTATTATTATTTAGAGTATTATTATTATTACTATCACTACTATTGTTTAAAAAATATAAGTCATCGTTTGGTTCTTGTTTTATAACAATTAACGGCGCTAAACGTGTTCGCATTATCCTTTATTTCTATAATTTATTTATATAAAACGTAAACAAAATTCCCGTTTTTTTAATGAAAAGTTTACATTTTTTTTATTTTGTAATGACGAGCATTTTTTGTTTTAAATTTGTATATTGCTTTTAAATATCATTTCGCACACTTATAAATATATTTAATGTAAAAACAATATATAAAATATATAGAAGCTTTTATCAAAATTATAAAACACAAAAAAAAAAATTATAAAAAAGCACAACGATAATTATATGATATAACAACAAAAAAAATTATAACGGAAGTACACAGTAACACAATTTAAATATAAAGTAAAATAGAAACGACAAAAATTAATTTTCAAATTTTTTTTTAAACACCTGTCGAAGGTCCTGCAACCCTCTGGTGGAATTCTTTTTCGTCCTCCAGAATTTTTAATTTTTCACAATTAAACACTTTATAAATCTTAAACTTTTTAACATTATTTTAAACACTTTTGTTTACAAATTTTATTTCACTATAATATCCTTTTTGTACAGAACGATTATAATCCTTTTAATATACAATCGGTGCTTCCTTATTTTTTAAAACATAAATAATTAAAGCTTTCTTTTCATGTAAATTTATATATTTATGTATATATATTTTTTAAATAAAGCTCTCTTAACATGTTTAATTTCATATATAAGATTAAAAAGAATTCTTGCTAATAATAATTTACACGAGGTAAAGTCTGAGGCGCGACTGATTATATTTTATGAAAAACACTAGACTATAAAAGCTTAAAAGGCTCTCCTTTACAAAAATTCACAAAAAAAAATTAAAAACAATTGAAAAATAATTGATGTGTATAAAATACAGAAAAAACAACTTCACTCTCGACGGAGCGTGATTCTTTTGAAATGAACTTTTATTAAATATTTTCTTTTGCTTTTATTTTACAAATTTTTTTACTCACAATACAGTAAAAGTTTATGTTCAATGAATTTTTATGTATGTTTCGTACAAAAAAAAAAGGCGGAACAATTGTACTGTTAATTCTCAATTTTCTTCTCTTCTTTTCGTATACACCAACGAAGAAGAATAAATGACATCGAATTTTACGTTGAAGTACAGCAATGACGTAAATGAAACGTCATCGTTTTTCTCCTCGTTTCGTTCTCTTGAGTTTTCAATTTTATAAAGAATAGATGATGGCTTTTGTGTATAAAGGGGGGCGCGAATTAAAACGATGAAGATTTTTTTTTTGTTTTGTTTTTTTAATACCATATACACATTATAAATTGGTGCGGTGTTGTGCGATGAATGCGCGGCGGAGGAGAAATCAAATAACTCGCGTAGAACACAATAAATGGATTATTGTGTAATATTTATCTTTAAGAAGAGCAAAAAAAAAAAATCTAAAAGAAAAATATCGATACTAGTATAACATGGCTAATAGTATAGCGGTATTATTTGTGAGAAAAATCTTTGTTTTTTCTTATTTATCTCAATTTCTTTATACATATGTACAAGTACATCTATCGTTGCCTTTATAAAAATATTTTTAAAGATACTTGCTTAAAGAAATTCTTATATGTATACAACATACAAGTTATAATGAATGTAGTTAGTGCTCATTTTATTGATTCAGTAAATATACACGTGGAGTTCGCCGGTGTAGAAATCCTTTTTTATGTTTTGTAAATGCATGCCATCCTACACTTATGTATACATATTTCTTGAATGTATTAAAAATCGATAAAGGTAATAAATTCAACTTAAGTTTTCCTTATCAAATTTCATAAATTGATAGAAGGTATTATTTTATTGTACAGGGAGTCAAGTTTTGCGAAGTACGTAGTCTTGTGGCGAACTGGTTGGTGATGAATTCTGTGGTTACAACTTATTCACTCAAAATCGTATGCGAATTTTGAATTATTGTTTTTTTAAACACATATTTCGGTTGTTTTTAGTTGCCGGAATATTACAAAAAATTCAAATGATGTAAAATCGAATTTGGAGATTTCGAATTTGAAATATTACGTAAAAGGGTATATCTCGACTGAGCCGTATATATATATATATATATATATATATATATATATATATATATATATATATATATATATATATATATATATATATAATATGGGTATATATATATATATATATATATATATATATATATATATATATATATATATATATATATATATATATATATATATATATATATATATATATATATGGGTATATATATATATATATATATATATATATATATATATATATATATATATATATATATATATATATATATATATATATATATATATATATATATATATATATAATAAATAATTAAATATTATATATATATATATAATAAATAATTAAATAAAAATTAAATAACAAAACCTCTGAATTAAATGTTTATAATTATACATATATAAATTATAAGTTTTGTATTTCAAATAGACGAGAAAAAAAACTTAAATCACCAATATCAGTAGTAAATTTTAAATCTTATGTTAGTATAATTAATAGATTGGTTTATAATAGTAATTAGTTATGAACACTAATGAATTAATTTAAACTAATGCCCCAATTATTTGTTTATATGTGTCAATCAATTATAGTCCGGACTGTGAACTTGTTTAGAAAAACAAAATAATGAACTTAAAACTAGAAATTTAATATTAAATTATAATAAAACAATGATAGAAAAAAAATAACTCATCTCTGCATGATGGCGACCTTGATGTACTGCAATTATATTTTCTAAAGTACAGAAAAGAGTGGATATTATATCGCTCCACGATCGGGTTTTCACAGTATTGAAAATACCGACCGTTGATATATGTATGTATGTAAGTACGGGTTATGTATTTAGTAGTAATTGTAATGCAAATTTTCAAACATTTTTTTTTCATCATAATTTACTTAATATTATTTTAAGAATTCAAGAATTAACTAATTTTATTCCGTTTTTTTTTGTTTAATTTATTTTTAATTTTTGTGTAACTACTATATACATATGTATAAGTTTCATGGTCTAAGGTAAGCGTTTTTTCCTTGTCCCAAGTTTTTTTTTTTCTTTGATTTTTCACAAAACACAACACGGAAAAAATTAATAATAATCAAATGTTATTGGTCGGTTATTACAAGGATGATTGCCATTTCCCTTTTTTTCCTGGTAAAATGCACATAAGTTAATGAATTTAAGCGATTATACCTAGACTTTTTCTCCACTTTGCTTTCTAATGACGCTTATTGGCACAATTCAAATTTTATAAAAATAACCAAAACGCGATCCCCACGCGCTCTATTTAATTATAATTTTATATCTGTAATTGTTTAATTTGTTTACATGGATTCTTTACTGTCTGTACTCCGACGACTGACCAACCAATTCTCCCAAACAACTCCTCATCTTCGTTTTCTTTTTCTTTTTTTTAATCTCGCTCTTCCAAAACGATAATATAAATATGAAACCGTAGTTTGATTGGATTGATTTGTCGATTTGATCGATTTGAGGTGCCGTACGCGCAATCCGGCAACGTGGAAGAGACTACGAAGGCTCGAAAGACTCGTGCCACCGAAAAATTAGGGTTTTTTCAAAATTTACTACAAAGATGCCAAAGGAGCAGAAACGAACTAAAAAAACATACTCCAGAAAACAAAATCAACCTTCAAAACAAGGCAAACATGTCAAGTTTAAGCCCTCGGAAGAAAAACTTGAGAAATGTATACATTGTACTTGAATGATATCGTTAAACCAGCCAAACGGAATATTTGCCTAATCGAAAAGTTGAACTTGTCTTTTCACAACCCAAAAAAAGACCAATTCGACGGGTGTGTGGTTTATAAGTTCATTTTGAATCCTAGCTTATCCGAAAAAATATATCCGAGTGGCACCAACAAAACCATGCAACGGCAAAAGCAAACAGAGGCACTGATCGCAAAATAAAGGTCCACTTAACAGTTATTCTTTGCTAAGATCTTCGAAATGTGTTGGCTTTGCAGAAGCATCAAAGTTTTGCTTTCCTTAAACAACTTAATAGCGCATTTTAGTACAAATAAAATACCATATTGCGCAATATGGCGCAAAGCAATGAGTGGTAAGTCTGGAAAAGCTTTAGGGGAGAAATACTCTCACATAGTCGAGGTTCAACAAAAGTTTTCTGAGCCTGGACATTTTCAACTACAGAAAATAGATGTGGTACACAGAAGAATCAAAAAATATTTGCGAAATTTGGAAATTTATATTCTCTTGAGCTTGATATGTAAATTGAAACACATGAATTACGCAAAAGTCAAACTTAAATTATTGCAAATGACAAGAAATGATTGATTTCCAATGTTGCGTGGAGGAATTGTAAGTAAATCTTTATAAACGCCCTGCAAATGTGGCTCACAAGCCAAGCCTTGTCTGTTACAAGATTTAGGTACACACTTTTACACTTAAAATTGATCCTTTTACACTTCAAATTGAACTTTTTACATTTCAAATTGAACCTTTTACACTTGAAATTGATCCTTTTACACTTCAAATAATTGATCCTTTTACATTTCAAATTAATCCGTTCACATTTGAAATTAAAACTTTTACATTCCAAATTGAACCCTTTTTACTTTTCAATGATTTTGATGAAATTCGACATGTGCATTTGAAATGGGTTACAGGGAAATGTGACCCCAAAATTATTTTTCGATGAGGTTGTGAGAAATATGCCAATATGGCTTCTATAATGTTGTCTGTTGAATTTTCTGTAATTTATGCAGCTATTCAGTTTCTTTGAGGCAGCATCAATATACTAAACGATCGAGATTATCTCCGTAATAATATTCAAGTTCGGTTAGAAAATTTCTTGCCAATCCTTCGCAAACTTTTAGTTCGGTTTTCTGAATATTGGCTGTCAGAGCGGTAAGTTTGGTCATGCCAAAAAAATATACTGTGTGGCGAAAACGCACAGCAGAATTGAAACTACTAACTGTAAAATAGAGTCTCGGAATTAGATATTTCCTGTTAGTTCCCATAATCCCATTTCCATAGCAAATTCGAATTTGATGATAATCAGTTAAGGAATAGCCACATTCCGTCCTAATTGACTGTTTCATCATACTTCGCTATATTCCAGAACTTTATCCAAAAATCATTTTAGAATCCCATTTCCAACGCACAATTAAAATTTCATCATAATCGATTGAGAAACAAGCAAGTTCCATCATACTTGGCCATATTCCAGAATTGTATGCCAAACTAATTTTAGAATTCCATTTCCAACGCATATGTCGAATTCCTTCACAATCGGTTAAGAAATAGCCAAGTTCCGTCCTAATTGGCCATATTTCGAAACTTCATCTAAAACTCATTTTA
Source organism: Tipula vernalis (assembly GCA_958295665.1). NCBI lineage: Eukaryota > Metazoa > Arthropoda > Insecta > Diptera > Tipulidae > Tipula > Tipula vernalis. The sequence continues at coordinate 247,402,257 of OY282558.1, forward strand.
GAATCCCGTTTCCAAAAGATATGTCAAATTTTATCATAATCGGTTAAGGAATAGCCAAGTTTGATCATATTTGGCCATATTCCATAACTTTACCCAAATATCATTTTAGAATCCCGTTAAGAAATAGAAATCCGTTAAGAAATAGACAAGTTCCATCCTACTTGGTCATATATGCCATTCATGCTTGGTCATATAAAGTTCGATTTGAAATGTAAAAGGTTCAATTTGAAATGTAAAAGGTTCAGTTTGAAGTGTAAAAGGAACAGTTTGAAGTGTAAAAGGCTCAATTTGAAGTGTACAAGGATCAATTTGAAACGTAAAAGGTTCAATTTGAAGTGTAAAACCTGCACGGCCGGTTTTCAGTCTGTGTCAGCTTCAGCTACTGATTGTTTGCCATTATGATGTACTGCAAGACTCCAGATGTTGTAGTTCTTCTTTCTTTAATTCGAATTTTCAATGCATTTGTTATTGCTACAGCTAAAGGATTGTCTTATAAACTTTAGCGCTGTATCGCACGTTAGGAGAGTTGCATCCGGTCGGCAAAGAGCTTGATCGGTAATTTTGATGGGACACAGAATTGAAAGTAAAGTTGACGCCTGCTGAAATTCAGAATTGGTTACTACTACCACCACTTTCGACTTTAACGAATTAATGGATAAATTAATTCGGTATCGCTATTATCATCGTCAGAGCTGTCGTCTGCCACTCCACTTAGAATTTGATCCGAATGTTGGGTTCTTTCCCAAAGAAGACCAAACTCCTGCAATTGTAGTTTGAGAATTGCTGTACATTTTTCTGCCGGCATGCTTCCGATACTCCTTACCATTCCCAAACTCAATGGTCTGGTTGCGAGGTTCTTTTTTGGCACATAGTGTCTAGGTGCGTAGGTATGTATTCCTTTGTTGGATCCCGCCACAGTTTTTAAAATATTTGAGCATAATTTACATTTTGCTAAACTGGGAGTCCCTCCCTCACGCAAAACATAGCTCCATATTGGCGATTTGCTTCCGGTTCTCCATTCTTTAAATTTGGTTGTTAATACCATTGCTAATTGGCTTTCCTTTATTCAAAAAATCTTTGATAGAATATAAAATGTAAATAAATAAAATAATTTTTTTTTACTTACGGATTAGAGATACCGTTATCTCAATTGTTTCGCTAACTGCGCTCTCAGAAAAAAGCGAAAATACTTCAACTTAATACCATATAATGTGGTTTCCCAGTTGCAACAAAAAACAGACTCCGAGTCGAAAAATGACAGTTTTTGACATTTCTATTTTCCCATAGCAAAATTTTTTCTCAAAATAATTTATTATTTATGAATTATTTTATTGTTTTATAAATATGTTTCTCCTCATATTTGCTTTGACATTTAAATGACATTTAGATGACATGTAATCGCTCCAAAAAATTTGACTGCATTACAAATGACAGCTGCTGTCATTTGTTTTCACTCGGAGTCTTTTTGTTTGTGTCAACTGGAAAACCACTTAATATCGGTTCACTCACAAAATAATTATGGCTTTCAGAGTAGTTACATACCAGTATATTTACAATTAAACTTCTGCGTATATTTTAATATTCATTTTGAAAAGTTCCATTCGAAATACCGTTATTTTTCAAGACGCAAATAAATTCGTTTTGAAAAAAAATCCTATCAAAACCGTTATTTTTCCAAACATTCTAAAAATGAAGTTCTCGTATAGAGGGAACAAAAATGAATAAAGTTGCGCAAATATCTCAGTTTAGTCCACTTATACTTAGTTGTACCTACTTATAAATTTGAAAACAGCTTTGATAGTGGGTTTCCAATCGACCACCGCAAGTACTTATATGTGCAAAAAATGTGTCTCGGCTAAATGTTCGATTGGAACAAACAAATTGAGCAAAACATAACCTTTAAATTTTAAATTCACTTAATACCAAAAAATAATGCGATTGTGGTTTAATTTTTTAAATTTATGGTGATAAAATATTAAAATAAATATTTAAAAAATAAATTTTAGCTTTATTGTTGTAAATTATTATCAAATATCACATAGCGGACAATTTTGACGTAACTGCTTGTAGCTACCCTCTAAACTTGGCGAATCAAAAACGAATCGCAAGCGAGGAAATTTATATATGAAACACTTCGCAAACGTATCGCCTTAGCGAATCAAAACTGATTCGTTAGTATTTCGTTTGGCGTATGAAAATTAAAATGAAAGCGAACTGATTCGTATGTATTAGTAGCTCGTATTTCTCTTCATTTTCGATCCATTTACGAGATGTTTTTGAAACAAAAACGAATTGCAGGTGAAATGAAAACGAATCACTAGCGAGCTATTTTTATCAGGTAGTAATTTTATTCAAAACAATAATTTGAAAGTAATATAATATTATCAAATAAAAATCGTTAAAATATTGGTTATATACATATATTTATTTCAGTAATTCATTTAATTTAAGTTATATAAAATATCACAAAATTTCATTATTATGTAATTCATTATTATGTAATTCATTATTATAATTATTATAGAATAAAAATAAATATTTAATTTTAATATATATTTATGATAATGCACCATATTATTTATTTGTTATTGCGTATAGATTTATTTGCTTTACGCACTCGGTCCTTAGCATAATGGAACCATTTTTTAATTATATTTATGATCTCGTAGGTACGCACTGATGGGAAACGTTGGGTTGTAATTTCTAAAATATATAAATAAAATTTAGATAAACTTCTAACAGTTTAAAGAAAAACATAATATTACCTTTAATTAAATTCATTATAGTGTATGATTTGACAGAAATATTGCTATTTTGGCCAAACCAAGAGAAATCTGTTGCTGCAGAATCGGTCATCACTGTCTTCAAACAAGCCCGTACAAATTTATCAAGGTTGGGTTCGTTTATATTTTTAAGAGTTGTAATCTATAATTAGAAATTAATTTTTTTTGTTAATATTATTATATTAAGTATGACATTATGTTATGAAAATTAACTGACCAAAGCCTGTTCGTATTCTTTTGCTTTGATTTGCTGCTCCATTTCTTTGAAGTTTTCGGAAGTTTCTGCAGGGAGATGGAGCAGAGGGAGATTATCATCTGTATCGGTTGATCGATTCGAAAGGCTTTGCTGATGCTCGCGTTTTAAATATTTGACTTCCTTAATTAGTATATTTAATAATGCGGTATTAGCCAGTATCAATTTTTCATTATTTTCACATTTTGTGCAAACTATACTAGTTGTGGGGGAAGGTAATTCGGTAATATTTACGCTACGTTGGTTACTTGAAGGATCGGTTTCGGTAGGAACAACGTTTCGGTTGGTGTGATTGATACTGGTAGTTATTGTGCTCGTAGTAGCCGGATTAGTTTTATAAATAAATGTTTTTAATTTAGCACTTTCTGTAGACAATTGTGAGTTATGGTTTGTTATAGTGCTCGTAGTAGCCGGAACAGGTTTATTTGATAATTTGGGTTTTACTGATGATAATTGTGATGTCGAAGGCTCTGCTCTGTACGGGTGATATAAATGGGACTTCTCATGTAATAGCTTTTGTGTGCTAGTTTGTGGATTTTTTGTGGTCTTCAGAAACTGAAAATGATAATTTTCGGAATCATCTGCTCCGAATTCATTGGAATCTAAATAAATGTCCTTTGAGTTCACTGTTTATAAAATTATAAAATACAATTAATTGATTTGAATTTAATTTATTTTATTTGCATAATTACCTGTATGGGTGGTTATAGTGCTCGTAACAGCCGGAACAGTTTTATAAGTTGGCAAATTATATTTCGGAAATTTGGCATTTTCTGTTAACATTTGTGATGCATGTTTGGTTATAGTGCTTGTAGTAGCCGGAACATTTTTATAAACAAATTTTGGTAATTTGTTTGATGTTGTTATTTGTGATGCATGATCGGTTAAGGGGCTCGTAGTAACAGCAACAGTTTTATTTGACAATTTGGCATTTTCTAATAAAAATTTGGATGGGGAACCCTCTGCCATATTCGGATGATATAAACGGGGTTTTTGTATGGTGGTTATTGGGTTTTTGGTGGTAAACTCAAAATGATAATTTTCAGAATCATCAAATTCATTTGACTCCACAAAAAGGTCCGGTGAGTCTAGCATTTCTAAATTTATAAAATACATTAGTTATTAGTTTTTTAGTTTTTCTATTTAATTTATGTAATTGCAATTACCTGTTAATTTAATTATTCACGTACTATATCTACAACAAAATTAAAAATAATATTAATATTACACATGCTGTAACGGCAGATATATTAATCCGAAGTCAGTAGTAAGCGTTGTAATTTTTGTTCTAATGTCAGTTATGTGAAATATTTTCATGCTTGCATCGTATTCTTCCATATGAGTAAAAAAGATTGACAAATTTGATGATGGCACAGGATAATTAAAAAAATCTGTTAAATTTACTATAAAACGGCCTTTTATAGTTTCCTTTTCAATATTTTGTATTTTAAAAATTTTTCCTTCTATTAAGCAGTAATTATTCGGGTAAGAAGATGAAATTGAAAATATTTTACTGAATAACAAATTACTTTTTGATTTTGTGTAATGTTCCTTTTCTTTCAGTCGATTAAGGATTTGTTGAATGGGAAAAGCTCCTTTTTTCACCATTTTCTTTATGTTTTGCATTTCATTTTCGAATTTAAATGCGCTATAGGCATCCAGCTGTCCAAAAACTTTCACATCGGCAGCTATGTGGAGTAAACTATGCACGTTGTAAGACACATTTGCTTCGCCATATAAGTCAGAAAATTGTTTAACAAATTCTCTAAGTAAATGATCAGCACATTCATTATTTGTCATACAGTCCTCTGGATGGCACAATATTCGAATTGCGCATACCAATAACAAAAAGTGCTTATAGTATTTATCCTCTAGAATATTTTTGAACGCAACAATTCCAGTGTAGCAAAGAAACATTCGAAGTTCTGTTGCTTTCCAGTATTCTAGATCTTTCAAAGTACGCTGTTTCCTAGCGAAATCCGACGGCATACATTTTTTTAGTGTTTCAAGACGCTGGTTAATAGCGGTTATCGAGTTATTCTTCAAAGAAAATGGCTTTTTACGTTGTTTAATCAAAATATTCAGCATTTGTCTCATTACACCTAGTAAAACGCAGTGCATATAGTCGATGGGAAATTTGCTAACACAATCGAAGTTTATACTTTCAAGAATTCCATCAAGACGAATATGGTGATCTAGGTGAATTTTATTGCGAAAACTGTCATCAGTACGAAGAGGATTATCCATTGATTGGAAACAGACCTTATGTTGTAAATAATTTCCTTTTATTGTACATTTGGTGCAACTGTTATATCCTGAATGGGATTTAACGCCTAATTAAATAAAAAACATAATTTCATCAGAATTAATTCATGAAATAAGGGAAATTTCATTCATGCCGAGTTTATAAGAATATCCCACAGAGAAATACGTAACTCGAAAAATCGAGTCATATTTTAGACTAAAAATTGTAAACAAATTTTCCCTCCGAAATAAATCAATAGCAACCTGCTGCACATTTCTCTGCGGGATATTCTTATAAACTCGGCATCAATGTTTAATAATAAGTATAATCATTCAGTGTGATGATTAAACAGATAAAATAAATTGGTTTTAAATATATGCTTAATGTAAATAACTTACCCAATATAAATGACCGTGCTGGAGCATCGCAAATAAACGATATTATTTCCACCAGTATTTTTCTATTTTGAAACAAAATGCCGTGTTCATTCAAGTCCTTCAGTTCATCGATGAAAGATTGTAGGAAACTATTGGCGCAAAATGGTTTTTTATGGCCGTGAAATATTCCAATTAAAAATATATCTGTAAAGGGAACTATATTTCCCAAGATAGGCCACAATTGATGTGTCGAGCTTTTGGCCAATGGAACACCATCAATTCCTACATGAATTCGTACTACATCATTTTCATATTTGTTATTCATAAGAAATTTTTCAACATATTTTTTCAATCCAATATGGGAATAGAAACCCTCACCCATGGGTAAAATAAGTGAATTTGCTTCGTTCGGTGTTTTTTTTATCGTCCTTATACTTTTCGGCAAATTTGGATGATATTTTCGCAACAATTCTAGCAAACTATTTCCAGCTGCTTCTGTAATTTTGAAGTTAATAAACCATTCTGCTATATCACTACATATATTCGATGTTTGATAGTCGTCTAAGTTCTCAGAGAAAGCAAAATTATCTGATTCGTATTGGCTTTCATTAGACTCACTATCTTCTTCAATTTCATCTCGTTCAATTTCTGGCGTGTGAATATGAAAATCACAGCTCATACTTTCCGTATCCAGGTCTTGTTGCATATCATTACTTCTATGTACAGTATTATATATTTCATTATGAATATCCCCAATTTCACGTCGTATGTCGTAATACGCTTTACTGTCCATCACAATTTTTAAAAAATACTTATTTTTATAAAGCCGAAATATACTTACTACAATAGATCACTGCACCTATTAATTAATGTATCTTAACACACAGCCTATCACCATATACAATCAATTAATGAAATTAAATTAAATAATTAGTATTTTTTTAAGTTTTAATAATTTATAAATAAAATAACACACAATACAATTTTCGGCATAACCACATTTGACATCTGTTTTTAATGAAAAAAACAAAATGGCTACACACCACTTTTTTTTTTTAATTCTCTTATAAAAAATTTTTATATATAGCACAAAATCGTGATAGTGTTGGTGTCATATAACAAAACGTTTCACCTGCGTTTCGTTTTCGACTCACTTTGGCGAGACCTCGTAAATTTATTTAGAGGGTACTCATGAAAAAATAGGTAGATCAGTTACGATTATATGATTTAGCAAAGACATAAACCATAAGTGCTTCTAAGTACTTGCGGTGGTCGATTGGAAAACCACTAATAGTTTGTGCGTACCCGGGTGTAATAGGGAAAATCAAATCCTAAGGGCTAAACATATTTTTTATTTTTTTTTTTAATTGCCTTTTTCTGTTCTAGCCTGCTAATCGAAAAGTGGTTATTGAAATATTAACGTAACATTTTTAGCAATGCAATAATGTAACGTGTTTGCGGTTCTATAATTTTTTTTCAAAATTTAATAATTTCTAAAATAATTTAGTTTTTACGCACTCGCGAGAAGTGGTGCATCGCCCCTAAAAATGGTGTTAAGGTGTGAAAAACTCGTATTTTACTTGTTTTATTGTTTTACCTTAAAAAGTTAATGGATACAAATTATTATTTTTAAATTAATAATTGTTGCTGACTAATTAGATTGAATTTACTATTGAATCTATAGTACAAGCCGTAAAATTGCCCAAAGTAAGTAAATCGCTTTAAACTTGAATAACTTAAGATCTAATCATTGTAGCGGCCTCAGGAAAATGAATAAAATGCAAAATCCTTGAACGGCCTGGAGGTTCTACCAAAAACGACATTACAGAAGAGTTTTAAGGACTGTTGAAGGGAAATTTCTGTTCAAACCATCTAATGGTATCTAATGGTTAGTAGACCATCTAGTTTTTTATTATAGAAACGAATTGCTGCAGTTTCGACCTATCTTCCGTTCCAATATTCTGAAAAATATAATTGGATGAAAAAGAGGGCACTTAAAAAGAGTATATTTTCCATATTTGTGGCCAAGAAAAGAGTAAACCGAATCAAAAAGGATACTTTTGCACACCATAGTTCAATAGATTCGTTTTTATGGTGGGTTGGGCTTGTAGTTTATTAATATCTAACCGATCCATCGATTGTTCCGGTTCTGTCATGGTAGTAGGCAATTCGGATAAATATTCAACAATCATTTCATCGTTGTTTTCTGAATCTTCCGTGAAATTTTGAATGCTACATGATCCTTTAGTAGTAATCGCTGAGAAAAAAATCTACTTTATATTATAAATCAAACATTTAGGTAACACTACTTTAAAAAATCAAACCAATTGAGTTGGACTTTCAGGACATTTGTATGACCAGCAATGCTGGTTTCTCCTACAATATCTCATATTTTTCTTGTGATTCTATGAAACAAACCAATCTAGGTGCCCCTCATCCAGTGGCCGTTATGTTCTTCTTATTTTGAGAAACTTTTACCCAGACTTCATTTCTCATAACCTTCCAACACTGATAGCTAACTATTTATGCTACAAGCTTTTATATATAAATCTAATCTTATTTTTCGTCAATTTTCCCACGATTTATAGGAGCCAGGGATGGTATTTTTAAGGTTTTCTCAAATTTTAGCTGATTCTTTAATGGTTATAGCACTGCCCAATTGTTTCATTAATTTAGGTTTATGATTAACAATAACATTTAAGAGCGCATTTTTTGTGATATATCCCCAAGAAGTTTTTCGGATTTTTGCCAACTTAAAAAAAAATCTATTTTATTATGACGAAGAATGTTTTTACATTTTGCCATTTACATAAGTATATGGGGCATTTTTTCCATACTACTGTATGTACTATGTTTATACCTAAAAGGTGTTTTTTTTAAGCCTGATAGAACTTGAAATTGTAAAAAATAAATCAAAAAATTAAATTTTTATGAAAAATATACTCTGGTAGATCTCAGTATACTCTGGCAAATCATCATTAATAGACTCACTTTGAACAACACTGCGAAGTTATTAAAATTTACTTTGAAAATCAGTCATCGATTCGCGCAACTTATAGCGACTTCGTGACTTTTATGGTGCACATAATCGTCCATCTGAGCAAGCCATCCGTCGAACCGTGGATGGATTTCGTACCACATACTCTCTAGAGGATGCAATAACATCAACACGTCGAAGGAATGTCCGTACTGAAGAAAATATCGCCGCTGTAAACGAAAGTGTGGAAGAAGATCCAAATTTATCGATTTGTCGTCGTCGCACCATGATCAATGATTTTTTGTTTGAAAATATGGATGACATTGATCCGGACGAGATGTGGTTTCAACAGGATGGCGCTACGTGCCATACGGCGACCGCAACCTTCGACTTATTAAAATCAAAATTTGACGATAAGTTGATTTTGAGAAATGGACCTCCAAGGTCGTGCGATTTGACACCTATCGATTATTTCCTGTGGGGCTACGTGAAGTCACTGGTTTATGCTGATAAACCAGCAACAATTGACGCCTTGGAGGCCAGCATTGTTCGTGTTATTCGTGACATACGGCCAGCAGTACTCGAAAAAGTAGCCCAAAATTGGACGTCCAGGATGCATTTCGTCAAGAACAGCCGCGGTGCCCATATGGCCGAAGTCATTTTCAAATATTAATGCCATGTATTGATCTTACGAATGAAAAAAAAAATTTGATTACAATTTAATTTTTTGTGTTATTTTTTACAATTTCAAATTCTATCGGGCTTAAAAAAACACCCTTTATTTGAAAACATTCCTTTAGTAGAGAAAAATTTGCCTTAGCATGGAATTCAAGAATATGTGATTTGCAAATACCTATAGGTGCATATATGCACCGAGGAAAATGGATGTCGGCATTCAAGAATAGAGTCTTAGATAGTTTTGAATTAATTTTTGGTGTAAATTTTCAAAAAGAAAAATAGGTGAATACTATATGTTCGAATTTAGACGTTTCGGAATTTCTACGTAGAAATATGTACATACACATCTTCCTGTAGCTTGAATTTATAAATTGTGACATGTATGTTTTTTTTTTGTTTTTGTTGTCTTCTTTAGTTTAGAGTTAGAGATGTCGGATTGTAATTTCCAATTAATTCCATCATATTTTCATCCACTTCGCTCGATTTATGTATTAGAACAATATGCTATTCTTCAATTTTATAATTGTCGATGGTTAGATGTTCCCTCCCTCAAATTACAGTTTTGTTAGATAATAAATAGCAATGATAAATCTACATCTGCAGAAAATCGTTGGTTGCAAAAATGCATTTAAACTACATTTTTTAAACCTCCCTGATGAGTTGGATATGGTAAATAAACTTTTTTATACCGATACAGGGAAAAGCTTAAGAAATGCACAAGTTTACATCTAATTAAGTATGTTGCTACACATGCGAAATGTATGCAAAAAAAAAATCGATCGCATTTTTATAAAGTTAAAAATATATTAAACTTATGCAATTCTTTTTTTATAAAAAAAACGCGATTTTTTTCTATAAACATTTTCCATAAATACATAATACTATGTGTACTGTAAAGGTCTCGGTCAAACCGAAACTAATAAAAAACTGTTGGAAAACAACAACAAAAAGCGGGAACCTAGAGAAAGGAAACTTAATAAATTACGTGTATAAATAGGATATATATGTATATATGTATGTATATATAAAATAACGAATACATAAAAACACTAGTGTCTGACACTTCACCCCTCATCCTCCATTTTCGATTCAGTGCATGAACACTAAGCGACGGTGAAATATTAACGTTGTAGATGTCGGTGTTAGTGTATACACATTTTCGAGTATATCGTGAATAAGTATAATAGAAAATTTTCTCGCCATTTCTATTTAAAAAGAAAAATGAAAAATAAAAATGTTACATACACTGCTATACCTACTTTACTCATAAGTTATGTATGCAAATTACATTTATATTCCTTTTCCTCGTTTGTTGCAAATATTTGCTTTGTTGACATTTTTTGTAATGTTTTTTATGTTTAGAATAATAAAAGTCTATTTATATAATAGTTAATTTTATTATTAGATAGTTTTCCATTATGACGATATAGTTTTTATAGATTTTTAAATGTAGAAACCTAGAAACAAAATAAATTAAAATTAACTCATACATTCATATGTTCCTATTAATGTTTTACTTACGTTATTGTTCGTTTTTCTTTTAGTTTATTATTTCGAATTTTAGAAACAGCCCGAAGTGTTTTATTATGTATTAGTGGCTCTGCCCTGGGCATTCAATCGATATGAAAAGGTCGGGTCATGGTGTCTTGGATTTATAAATAAAACTGGATTTAGGAATAAATAAAACTATTGTGCTTTCAACTAATAGGCATACATGTCCATAATATACTGCTGAAATGACTGTCGAGAGTAACGGAATTGATTTATTTCATTATTTCTTATTTAAATTTAAAGGGTGAACAATACACTAGTTAGTAGGTAATCTGATGTAGATGATCTTCGCTGACTTGATATCCTGGGCTGCGCTGTCGCTGAATTAGCCGGCTTTAATTGCTAGGACACTGTACTTGACGGCATGTGTGCTGCGAATATCCTGATGCAGATGGTCTTGGCTGACTTTATGTTCTGGGCTGCGATGTTGCTGAATTAGTCGGCGTTAATTGCGAGGATACTATAAGGCTGCTTTGTGTTGTTCTACGTATATTACAAATCATAAATTAATGAATTGTTCTAATTCAACGAAATGAAAATGGGTAATTGATTGCCCTTAGAACAACATTAACGTTAAAAGATTTTAATATAATTATTCAAAGCATAAAAAATAAGCCCAAAACTTTTAGACGTCCTACTCAACCTGCCATTTATCTGAACTATTGATTCCTTTCTTAAATCCGTAAAACTACCTTTGGGTCGAATCTCAAAATCAAAGGAGATGGAGCATTTACTATCCCGTAGTCACCGTTATTTGTTCGAGATCATTAATGGGACGTGACAGTAAAATGATTTATCAAATTAGATAAAAGCAAAAAGGTTTGTTTATAATTACAAAAAATATAGAAATAATCAAAGTAACGCCGCCCGGCATTCCAAATCGTCAAATCAAATTTGTGACCCAATTGTTTCATCTATAGTATTAATATTACTAAAAAAATATTTCGACTGTACTAAAACTATAATTTGTTCGAAAGTTTTGTTGAAATTGAAATAATTCTACTCAAAAAATTCCAATTTTATAATATGATGGACGGATTTGTCATTTTTCTGCACTCGAACTATTTTTTAATAATTTTAGTAATGCAGGTGAAACCATTGGGTCAAAAATTGGATTTGACGGTTTGGAATGTTAGTTGAAATTATTTGCATGTACTAATGCTTTTATGTTATAAATAGCTCCCACATTTACTTTACTTCTACTTACTCTTCTTCATCGTCATCGTCAAAATACTTCATTTTTGCTAGGAAATTTTTTATTTTGGAACTTATTTATTTAATTAAGCTGGCCGTTTTTACTTCTTTTGGAAGCAAAATACTTCTTTTTCCTTGCTCATACTTCTAAAAAATTATTTACTTCCAAATAGAAGCAAACCAATAATCATCGAAAAAAAATTTACAATTTTTTTTTGACTGACGTCGTTTTGCTTAATGGGCAACGTTTTCGAGATTTTGTATACATATAGGGAAATATGATTACTAAAATATTTTTGTTTCCAACGAGAATGCGAAATGTCAGACTGTATTTGATGTATTTTCTTTTGGTACGGTCGCGAAATTTGTTTATTTTTTATTTAAATAATATTGGAAAGTTTTTATAAACAATTTAGATAACGGTTTAATTAACAGACAGCAAAATACACTTTTAAATTATTTTTCTTGTAGATATGAATACAAAAATAGGAAACAATTATTTAAGTGTGAAATTAAAACGGGACTTTCCCCATATTATATCGAAAAACAACGATGAGACGATAGTAAAATGTGTAGTGTGTATTACAACGTTTAATATTGCAAACGTAGGTAGTTTAGCGGTTACAAAGCACAATGAAACTAAATCGCACAAGTCGTGTTTAAATGCAACTAGCTCTTCTCAAAATTTAATAAATTTTATGAAAACGAGTTGGGGCGATGAGGAAAGATCTCTTGCTAAAGCTGAAGGAATTTTTACATACCATATCAATCAACATAACCACAGTATTCGCAGCATGGACTGTACCACCACTTTAATTCAAAAGCTTTTTAATAAGAAATTTACCTGCAAACGAACAAAATGTGAGTCGATTTTAAGAAATGTATTTTATAATTTTTCAAGAGAAGAGTTAATGAAAGATCTTGAAAAATCGTATTTTTTTTCCTTACTGGCTGACGCATCAAACCACAATGAGATAAGACTTTATCCTGTCTTGATTCGATATTTTGATTTTGAAACCGGTCTTAATGCAAAAATATTAGATTTTAATGAGATATATGGCGAAACATTTGAAATTTTATCAAACCGTATGTATGAGATTATTAAAAAAAATAATTTACTGGAAAAGTTTGTCTGTCTTATGGCAGATAATACGAATACAAACTTCGGTGGCAAAAATCGGGGCGGTGGTAATAATATTTTTATAAAGTTAAAGACACTTACTAATAAAAATTTAATCGGGATCGGGAATAATACAGCTTCCTCATTGTTAAGCATTGAGGTAGAAAATATTATTCCCCAAATATATTTGTTTTTCCATAGATATACTGTTAGAGTTACACAACTAAAACAATTCTGTGAAGAATCCTCAATAGAGTACAAAAAATTATTAGGATTTTCTAAAACTGGATGGTTGGCACTGCTTCCAGCAATAAAAAGAATTTTGCATGAGTTTGCTGCGTTAAAATCGTACTTTCTCAGTACCGATGTTTGTCCAAAATCAATCAAAACATTTTTTGAGGATGAATCGGCAGAAATATATTTATTTTTTGTGCACAGCCACGCTACAAATTTTCACGAGAAAAGAAAAAATAATAGAAGCATACTGATAGAAGCAGAGACGTTTTTTTATAGCAAGAGTTTAGAATATTTAAAAGAATGGTCCAAGTTCGAAGTGGCAGGGTTTGAATGGGTATTACTAACCAAAAAGATTGAGTGGGACGATTTTGTCGAATCTTTAAATATTTTTAGTAACCATGTTACAAATGAAATAAATGATAATTTATTGTTCTAAGAAGTACGACACGTCAATAATTTTTTGACGGAATTAAAATTTAGCTAGTGGATTTCCTTACACACAAAAACAGGCGAAAAATGGATAGAAAACTCTAAGTTCTTTCAGGAATCGTTCATCAGTTTTAAAAACGTTCAGAAAATCGTTCAATTTGTGTTATGTCCAGCGTTGCCATATTCTCAGATTTATCTGAAAATCTCAGTTTTTGCATTTCTTATCAGATTTTCAGTTTTTTCTAACCAAAATTCAGTTTTTTCATTACGATTAATACGATTCAGTTTTTTTTATTAAATTTTTATTAGTTTGGTTTAATGCGTCAAAATAATAGTAATATCAAAGAAACTGAAACTCGTTCGTAACTATGCGGTAAATGTCACTTCGTTCATTAAAAATTCTTTGCAGGAATTTTAGGGAAAAAAGTGGTGCACCATTTCCATTTACAGTGCACCATTTACATTTATTGAATTCTCTATTTTATTATTATGTTAGAATTATTTTAGAAATTTATGGTGACTTTTAATAAGAAAATAAAGTACATTAAAAATCATCAAAAATTTCCAAAACAGTTCTAACATAATTATTTAAAAAAATTCGGTCGGTAGTTCTAGTGTTAACATAGTTAATCAATTACTGGAAATTTCATAGTGACTCACAGTGATTTTCTTGTATCTGTTGCAATGATTGCTCCTAAAAATATTATAAACAAAATACATCCACGGTCTAAATTTAACAGAAATTAAGCATGTGGAAATATTTTGCCAATATTTTGTAATGCCAATTTTAACTATCCCGATTGCGACCGCCAATGTCGAGCAAATATTCTTTGAAATTAATTTGAATAAAAATATGAGACGAAACAAATTATAAATTTCAACTTTAATAGGAATCTTAAGAACAAAAGATTATTTGAACCAAACTAACACGACGTGTAAAAATTTTGAGCACGCCAATTTAACGTTCAAAAAGATCTACAACGTACAACAAAAGTGTTGTAAATGATGACAAATAATATACTTTTTTTTATAAAAATTCCTTAAGCATTATTTTATGTTTATGTAATTTTGATATGTCATAATAAATATGACAGTAACTATAATTTATTAAACAAATCGGTTTTTTCTCTCCAGTCAGTTTTTTTTCTCTAAACTTAGTGTAATCAGTTTTTCCACTCGAAATTCAGATTTTTCTTCAGTTTTTCGTAAAAAATAGTTGGCAACGCTGGTTATGTCTCCCAGGGACTAACGCTGATGCTGAAAGGGTTTTTTCTAGTATCACCGATTTGTGGACACCTGAGAAGTCGAGATTAAGCATTGAAGGATTGAAAGCGAGAGTAGAATGTAAAATAAACCTAAAATATTCATGCGAAGAATTTTTACCGTTCTTAGGGAGTAATGAGAAATGGCCGAAACAAATAAGCTCCTCAGCGAAATATAATTAAAT
Source organism: Tipula vernalis (assembly GCA_958295665.1). NCBI lineage: Eukaryota > Metazoa > Arthropoda > Insecta > Diptera > Tipulidae > Tipula > Tipula vernalis. The sequence continues at coordinate 247,417,548 of OY282558.1, forward strand.
TGATTTATTTTTTCCTTTTGGATATTGAAACTACGAGACTGAATTAAATGAACTAATTGAATTTTACAAAGTGGTAATTTTCTGTGATCTGAATTTTATGTTATATTTTTAAAAAATAAAAAAATTAAAAATTTTTTCATTGAATATACTTCCAACCCTAAAAAAATATATGGTCACCTTATTTATTTATGGCAGCTGCCACTAAACAACCGTAAAGATTTATTCGCTTCGCCTTGATTTTTTCCACATAATCATGCAATCATCTGCACTTCTCCCAGCGTTTCGCCTATATCAGTCCAGATCATTCTTTTTAATGCATTATTTTTATATTCACGGCCGCTCTGTTTGAATTTCATTATTAGCCGAAAATTTTCCTCAGACAAGTTCATATTATAAATCAATAATTTTTAATAAATTATATATACTAACTCCAAATCAAATAAAATATTTGATTGCTTCTTACTCGACACTTGAAACTTTGACATAGCTAACAACAAATATTTAACAGGATATGAAAACATACCATATTGAGCAAAATTAGAAAAAAGAAAGTTGGTACGACTGCTTTTGGACTTTCGAGATCACGAATTTTTAACTCCGTCACGTCGTGTCGGGCCCGCCGATTGATTTCATGAGACAGCCTTCAATTTTCGCTTGAATGACAAGAACAACAATTAACACATTGGAAAAAAGACCGTGGTAAATTTATAGTAAAATTTATTTTTGTTATGTTGGTAAAAACTTTACTGAAATTACCCTGCTCATATAAAAAGTTAAAATATATTAAATTCAATATCGAAAAAATTCAAAGATGCATTTTGTTGGATAATAAACGGCTCTTCATCAATTTCTCATTTAAAACATTGTTTTTTTTATTTAATTCGATATAAAGTTAATTTTTGGTCACCTAAATCCCGTCATAAAGACTAAAAATGTCAAAATAATAAAAACAAACCACAAACAACAAAATATAAACCAAAAATATAAACCAAAAAAATATTGTTAGATATTTTTGAGCAATTGTTACTAAAAACATAGAATTGTATTATTAATGGACTTTTATCCACTTTTGATATATAATAGCCCGATAACTATGCTGATTTCAAATAAAGAAAATGTAAAATAACCCATTGTTATTGTATAACCCACGCTGCTAGGGGCAACGTGAGTTATATTTGGTATAACAAAATGTTGAGTAGTCATTGGAAAATTATTCATAGTCAAATTGAGTGAAAAACTATATTCCAAAAAGTAGTTTAATTAAAGTACACCATGACAATTTAAAGAACGGTCACTATGATAAAATGTATTTCAAAACTCAATGCTCCAGTGTGAAAATACAAAATGGAACTATTTCCTAATAATTTACGAAATTTATTTCAACAAAAGTGGATAAAACGTTGTATGCCACTCGTGAGCAAAGAGATATTATCCCCTCGGGATAATGTCCCACTCGGCTATCGCCTCGTGGGACAAACTTATCCCTCATGGATAATATCTCGTTTTGCTCACTAGTACCATAAATAACTATTATATTTTTGATATTTTATAGTAACTATTAAATACAAACGCAATGTACTAATATAATATACTTTAATAAAAATAATTTATAACTTTATTATCACAAATTGAAAACCCATACATACAATGGTCAGACGTTAAAAGTTTATGACAGAAAATATAATCAAATTTTCTAAGACTGTTTTATCGAATACATTTTTTAAATAAGCATTTAACTTTTAAAATTATTAAATATACTTGATCTAGTTATTACCAACATACAAGCTAATTTTTCCGAGTTTAATTCCAATGTTTCTCGACTAAAATTCCATTTTTTTTTTTTAGTAAGTGTGACACTCACTTTTGCCCCCCGTTTTTTGAACGGCTAAAAAGTCAAATGGAGTGAGAAAAAAAACGTGAACCCAAGATATTTTGCAGGAGTGCGTGTGTACAACGTGTTGTTTCTCTAACAGAGAAGTGCGCAATTCTACAAAACAGAATTGAATTTTGATCCTTTTTTCTGACATTTGACACTTTTAAACGGCGTTTTGTTTTTAATTTGATGTTGTTACAAATTATAATTTAATTTTTTTCACACTTACTTTATTACACTGAAAATTAGTGGATGTCATACCCATACGGCCATTAATAAAAATTGTGAGTATTAAAGAAATCGTGACAATGTGACTTGATTTATTTTGTGTGAGAAATTGGATGCATATATTATTTATTTAACTTTTGTAAAAATGTTCAGTCTATTATCAAAATTACACGTTTCTTCAAATAAATACTCTGATTTTTGATCAAAATTCAAATTAAGAAAGCATTTGTTCAGATTTTCAAGTAACTATTAAAGCGATTCAACTAACGATTAAAGCGATAGTACTTGTAGTATATAATATAATATACTAATATAATATACTCATCCACACTTATAAATATGTACATATTTCTACTAAATGAAACTGGCAAACAATATTCTCAGAAGCCTGTAACTTAAAACATTGTGGTTAGGGTTCATGGCAAGATGAAACATCCTAACGCATTTCTGTTTTTGATGATTTTTATTTATTTTTTGTGTGTAACTTCTTTTCGATTTTTTCACGTAAAATGTGAGGTTTATTTTAAAATTCTATAAGTCCTACAAACACAACGCACCCACACATTTTACCGAGAAATAAGAGAAATTTATTAAGAATTTCTGAAGAAGCTGAAATTGAAAAATGAGAAACAGGTACCAAATCGAGAAACCAGGCAGCGAAATAAGGAGAATATTTTAATGCTCAAAACTCAAATGTAAATCTTTATTTTATGCTCACAATTTGTTGAATTTTTCAAAGCACATTTTATTAAATCAATTTTCTAAATTATAACGAATTTTTAAAATTTAACGGTTTGGAGACAATGTTTTCTTTGCTTTTGAAGTTTCACATTGGCAATAACAAATTTAGAATACTGTTTGATTTCGGTTTTATTGTGTAGCTGCGTCTTTTAATTGTAACTTTAAAACTTATGAAGAAACCGAAACTTTACAACTTTGGGAAGTACTAAACCTTTAAAAAATTCATCAACAATTTTGCAAAAATTATTTTTCTAATTTTCTTAAAAAAGTATGACTTATTAAAATCGTAGTAGATTGCGAAACGGCATATTTTTCATAACTAGTACTATTCATTTCAACACCAGTGCTTGGTTTACAATAAAACTTTTTTTATTTTATTTTTTATCAAAATTCAATCATTTACAGTTTTTTTTTTTATCAAAATTAGAAAAAATCTTGTATGCAACACATTAGTTAATATTATTTTGTGTAACTCGTGTGATCGCACTCGCTACTCAAAATGAGGTATTTCCTAACTGGTTACATAAACAGCTAATCCACTACAAAAATGTTACTACGATAAATTCTTCTTACTTACTTTAATTACTTGTGTCGAAAATTCTTAAGTATTCAATGAAAATATTTTTTGAATGTCTTAAACATGTTTTTTTTTAAAGTAATAACTCCCCATAAAATCCCACACGCAAATTATCACAAGAGAAAAATGAACGATACATTTATTTCACGAGAAGCACTCTAATGTTAGTAAATTGATTTTATATTTTGGTAATTTTATAAACCAAACTGTATCTACCACCTATCCTAGTATTACTGTGTAGGATTTTATATAACACTACCGTATAGTAAATTGTAGCAATAGTGATGGTTGTAACATTAATAAGTTCTGAGAATAATCACAAACATTATGTGTCACGTGCCACATTCTCATAGGTAAATTATTAATTAAATCTTAGGTGTTCACCCAGTTTACGCGGCACTAAAAGTCTTCCCGCTGGACTAGACAGGAATATTTTGTTTTATGTATTTTCTTTATTTTTACGCTACTGCAGAAATAGTCTTTCAAATTTAAATGCATTTTTTTTACACACAGACATAAATTCATTTTATGCTATCCTTCTTTAATTTAACCTTGACAGTCAATAATCGTTTCATGAATTTTAAATGAAATACAATTTCATTCAAAAAATGTATTCAACCCACTACAGCTACATTTTTTCCCTATTTTTTTATGTTGTCATGTCGAACATGGAAAAACAGAACAACCAAAAAAGCAAGGTTACATTTTCGTTATGACGTCATAAAATCAATATCCTAGTGACAGGCAGTATAAATTTACTCACATTTGTATATATAATATTTCTGTTTTTTTGTTTTTCATTTTGCAGTAATGTTTTTTCAGTTCTCCTACTTTTAAGAGAGTTTTTGAGTGTCTCGTGTGATGTCATTAAATTTAATGATGTCATTGGTTTCAAGGGGGACTATACACTTGTTGATGAGTAGGTTGGTTTCGTACCATGTTCTCCTCACTTGGAGAAAATTATTATTATTGTGTTGAAGTGGAGAATTTTCTTTGGAGAGTATCTCTTTTATAAGTGTATTGTAAATCCATGGCGTCATTAAAGTATTGAATAATCCCACATATATATTAACTAAATATTAGAATATTATTTGTCCAAATGACGTCATATGATTGTAAACCCTAACGTCATTAAAAATTTATAAATATTGTACCGGTAAACAACAACAAAAATATTTTCTTTTCATTTAGTTGAATGAAAAATGTAGAAATACAAAAGTTTCTTACGTAATATTGAATTTTTAATCTAAATAGAATTCCTTAAGGTTGTACAATTGTTTTGATGATACTAACGTGACTTCGAATAATTTACCAATTTCTCGAAAGACATAAAAGCTTATAAGAAAATTTTCCAAAATAGTCGAAGGCGTTTTGGTATGTATATCGGTTTTAAACGTTTGGTATGTATAGCGTTTACACATTTCAAAGTCCACATATTATGGTAAAAAGTAGTTTAAACATTATAAAGTATGTAAGTGGAAATAATATTTTTAACTGGCCTCAGTACTCTTGATGAAAAATGAAAATAAGAATGGTGAAAACAAGTAGGAATATGGAAAAGTTGGACATATGAATAGTGATACTTGTTAAATACAAAACAAATCGTAACATTTTATATTAATAATCGTTTTTCTCATGCTCTTTTTGAAAAATTATCGATTTTCTGTTTTTCCATTCTGCTTATACTCGCGTACGAAGAGGAAATCCAAAAAGATATAATTGTATTTGTACAGGTTTGTATACTCGTTTGACTTTTATGTAACTTTTAGTTTGGAAATTTTAAGATTAGATGTGATTTTTATAATTTGATTTTCTTCAAATAGCGATTTAAGTGGTTTTCGTTAACTATCCTTACTTTTGGTATTATTCGCATGAGTAATACTCCCTTCCTCCACATTTAAGATTCAACGATGTTTACGTGTTTTAATTTTTTTAAATAATTTTTTCTAAGACAGTACAAGCAAAGCTACAACATACGATGGATTTATAATATTTATATGTGGTACCTGTAAACGCAAATTTGGTTGTTAAAAGAATTTAAGAAGATAATAATGTTATCACAATAATATAAGTATATTATTAAAATGGGGTTATGTGTATTACGAATGTTCTCTATAATGATAATATGGAGGAGTATATTTCGGCATTTGGCAACGTCTGTGTGTAACTTTCTTGAGACTAAGCTTTTTTTTATACTTCAAGTGGTATTCAAATCCTGAATGAATTGAAATGTCAGTTGTCTTTCACAAATGAAAAGTAAATCAAAAGTAAATTATTCGACTGTTTATTGATCTAACAGGACAAACTATAGTTTTTATTATAGATAAAAATGGGTTATATGATTTAGTAAAGTATTTCATTAGCATTGACATTATCAATCAACTAATACTTAAATTTTCTGAATTTCATCCAGCGACCTGGATTTTAAATGCCTGTTAACAACATTTAGTAAGAATTTAATAAGAATTTAATAACATTTAGTAAGTAATCTACACGAATGCAAATATACATCCTCTTGAGTGACTATGACTATATACATATTTATAAAACACTTGTTGAGTGTGTTGTCATTTCATTATTACATGGAAATTTACGACAAACGCCCACAATATGCCAAAAGACATGACAAAGTGATCTTTCTGCCCCGCCGTATTCACCAGACACGGCTCCTTCCGACTACCATTTGTTCCGTTCGATGATTCATGGCCTGGCCGAGACACGGCATTTTTTCGACGTGGAATGCGTACGCTGTCTGAAAGATGGGAAAAAGTAGCTTACGATTGATAATACTTAAATAAAATACATTGTACTAATTTCTCTGAATAAAGCTTCGAAGTTATAAAAAAAAGCTCAAGACTTATTTGTACCCAACAAGTACTGAAAGTTATTATTATACAAAAATTAACACACTCATTTTATGTACGAATACATGAAATGTTATTGGGTGAATAAAAAAAGGAAATATTATTACTTAAATTTGTTCAAAAAAATTTTTTATAGATTGCTACCAAAAAAGTCGACTTTAAATGGCTATGGTATTGGAAATTTATGCATTTTTTGCTTTGCTTCGCCTCTCATACAACAACCGATCATACAACATTAATAAATGAATAATCTTAACACTATAAATTTACTATTTTTTTATTCCCTTACCCTATACATTTACGAAATTTAATGTATTTACCCCTATGCTCAATTACTTTACGAAATTGGGTTTGTTTTGCGCCCGTCCAGTGACAACTCAGTGCATTTCTGTGTGACGTGTTTATTTAAGCAAGGTCTACTGCGTTTACTATTTACATATATAATGCATTTTTGTCACTTAAAGACGACATCATGCGGGTGACCATATCTTAATAATTCATGTATCGTGTATTTTTGCCCTTACTATGGGCTCTCAACAAAAGTAGATTGCAAATATTTGCAATCTATTTGATTTTCGTTCACATCGGTACACACAATATACAAATTTACAATGCGATCTGCAATCGAAAGTAGTCAAGCAAACATCTTTTTACATTGTAAATGAAAAATTTCCTGTAAAAAAACATTTTCCCTTTGCAAATATTTGCAATCGACTTTGTAAGAACCAAGAGTAACTACTATTGTACGCATAAATCGTTTAATGCTACTTTTAAATATTTATTTGTGAATGTTGTCAACCATGGTATCGAAAATTAATACTAACACCAATCGGACATTTCACACAAGTTACAAATAAAACAAATTTACGCATTACACGAATTTGTGAATTTGTGTACGCATTACTAAATTATTTGTCCATATTGATAAAGCAGATCAATTTCAAAAATGAATAAAATGTTTGAGAATTTTATTAATTTTAAAGTACAAATGTTTTGTATGTAATTTTTTATTTATTTTTTTCATACCAGCGTTGGACTAAACTAATGTCGAATTCTTGTCACCCAAAAACATCAAGTCACGAAAAATGGCATTATTCAAAACAATGCTCTTTTTCATTACAAAGAAATTAATTTGGATTTTGCATAATAGACATACATATATAAAATAACAGCTAATTATGTTTCATTTGAGCCATTAACCAAATTGGTTAAGTCGTTTTTGAGAATGAGCACTCTGAAAATGTGAGTTTTGTAGAAAAATAAAAAACAAACACAGAAAACGGCCAACCCCCTGTTCCGAAGAAAAGGGGCTATAAGGAAACCAAAAAACATGGATCGATTAATTTTATGGAGAGGACATTTTTATCGGTTTTCGTCATAATCCAAAAGAGTCAGAAACCAGTTTGCATTTTTTTCATAACTTTCATATTGAATGGCTTCATGTACTTTATAATTTCCTTTTATGGAATAATTTGCGAGAATCTTATCGGTTATACTACTGTTTGAACCTTAAGAAAAATTAACAAGTTACTAGGTTTTAATGTCCGCACATATTTGGTGTGTAGAAAAAACCTAAGGTGGTGGCATTATAATTAAGTCACAGAGCAATAAAGCGAAATGGAAATCACAACTAATCAACCGGAACCTGGCGAAAATAATTAATTTTGGTAAAGAGCATTTTAAAAAACCTAAGTGAGACGACCCCAAACCAGGGTCTTAACCGTCTGTATGCCAAAAAAAAAACAATGGATCTTAGCAATGCATCAGATCAGTAAAGGTTTGGGATGATTCACTTGGATGTCCTTAAATATATCAAATATAATCTAAAAGTATGAACACACGGTGTATTTAGAACGGAAAAAAACGAAAAAAAAGACTCGAAAATCTATGGTGAAATGTTAAATGAGTAGTTTCACTAAGGAAACCGAAAATTGAGAATATTTATGGGGCCAAATTCATGAGGTTTGGGAGAATACAATACCAGCCCAAAATGTCCCTCTTACAAATAGTATAGCCATGTGATGAAGTGTAGTCTTGAAGCAAAAGGGGGATTCCTAACGTTGAATTTTTTCCTAAATTATTTATTTTTACCGTAAAAGTAAGTGGCTTAATTAAAATGCTAGTCAAAACCATAACTATTATATTTTATTTGACAAACTGTGATTGTCAACCTATCAATTATAACTTCATTTATTTATATAACTTCGAATTATTTAAAATAAAAGAAAAAAACTGAAATAAAAATCTTAATTGGAATTTTAAAGTTCAAAATTTATCTTCTTCTAATTATGGCTTAATTATAATGCCACCACTGTAATGATGATGTAATAATGATTCCGAACCGCAAATATTATTTGGTTAATTCGTTAAGAATAAAATTAAAATTTAGTGATCGAAAAACAATTATTTAATATTAGAACGTTTAGTATCCATATTGTATAAATTGATGGATGTACAAAAACGTTAAAGTACATTGGTGATTTACACCAACAAATATGTCACGAGTAATTATACAATTAATTGTTTCAGTTTAAATGTAATATAATATGTAAATAATAATTAAACTCCAAACTGTTATAATAAATCCCGATTTAAAATCTTTAGCTATGTAATTCGTAGATCAACTTCATGAAATTTAGTGAAGTTAGAGGACATATGGAAAACGTTGAATATTGAAAGCCTTAAATCGACTTAAGCAATTATGTCTTGTGGCCACAAATTTAGTAAAAATTAGTTATTATTGTAAGTTATTATTATTATCAATATATTGGTTTCGCTGTGTGCCTTAATCGACTAAACTAACTCTAAAGAACTTCTAATAATTTTTCTTGTTCTCCTCTACCTTGAATCAAATATTTAATTCGTGTAACCATCAAATATGCAACCGATTCCAAAGATCATTTAATGTGTTTTACAGATTAACACGTAAAAGTATATGAGGATTATTGCACGAGAAATAATTATTCAACTAATCTATAGATAGCCGATAGGTTTTCAATGTTTTCTGCATATTTGTTGGATACACGAATTAAATAATTGATTCAAGGTATAGTAGAAAAAGAAAAATTATTAAAAATAAATTTACTTACACAGGAATAGCGCTGTGTGAATGTGACGAAAAAAAAATGTAAGGGAATTTGGCTCTGTTAGTATAATTCGCTAATGCAACCTTAAATTTATTTAAAAGAAATTTCAAAAAATAAACAAAAAGGTCGAACAACAATAATTCACTATACATGAAAAGTTATTGAAAAGTTAGTAAGCTCGTAAATTGGCTTTTCGGTTGCCGCCTCCCTCCACCAACTGTCATTGTATAATTTGAGAACATAGTAACATCTGTCATTGTACAAACATTCTTGTAGTGAACCGTGAAATTACACACGTGCAAAATTATAATCCAATAAATATATTTTTTTTTAATTAGGGAAGACGATGATAATTTATTGATTCTCGCTTTAGAGAGTTATAGAAACACTTTAATAAACGTACATAAGAGTTAATGAATATTCAAAGGGAAAAAATTAATATTTTTGATAACCATTTAGATTAATATTTTTTGTAGGTGGTGATTGCGGCTGGAAAGAAATGTAAAGTTCTTTCTGATGATGCGGTAGAGGAGGAATATCTACAGCAAAATTTAAAATATCGAAAATAAAGTCCAGTACGAATTACCGGATATTTTAATAATGTAGTTAATTTGTACGACGATGTGCAGTTCCAAAACAATTTTAGACTAATGCGAACTTCATTTTAAAACTTTTAAAATTCACTTCAGAAAATATCGTTGCTGAAAAGAAAGTTCGAGGAGCACCAATGTAATTTGGCTGTTGGCAACTCCAGATTCTTATAGGTATTTCCAAGTTTACTTTATACAAGCTCAATTGTTACAGGTGACGATCATTTTTTTTTTTATTAAAGCTTTCATTTTATGGAACTCAGTATAGGGTGGGTATCCCTGACAATTTATTGTTCATCGAATAATTATCATCATTGCTTTTGGTGTTGACTTTCCTGGTTGATGAGTCAGAGCAATAGGTGATTGATTTGTATGCATTTTAGATGTATTTTTTTTATTTATTATATTTGATTTCTCAACTTTGCTTATCATCCGTTTATCTGTATTTAGGTGTTCTTTTTCACAAATTATACAGAAGTATATTATAGTGCCGTCACTACTTGGATTCACCTCACTACTGAAATGAGTTGTATTTATATAGTAGATATCTATGCCATATGCATAAATATTTTAGCATTTTGATTGTTTTGAACAAATAAATGTTGTTTTGGCGCGAATTTTAAATACAGATGCATGTCAGCTGAGTTTTACATATATAAAAGGAAATATAGATAAAAAAGTTGTTAGGTATGTAATGCAATTACATACTTTGGTGGTTTCATTTTACTTGGAGCAACCGGCGAGTACTGTAATACAAGAACAATAAAGCTCTTGCTACTATATACCTTAAATGAATTTTAAACAAATGTTCTAGCAAAAAAAAAGTTAAAAGTTAGTGGTGAATTGAGACACAAACAAAAGGTGCCGTTTTTTTGTCTTTGGTGCGGAGTTAGAATTTTAGTAAATACTACAGGCATATTGGTGCCCAAATTTTGAGATAAATTCCTGGTGGTAAGATTTTTATTTTTGCTCGTACCAATTTATAAATATATGTAACAAAACTGAAATCCACGTTTTTTTGTGAATATTTAAAATTAACAGTCATTAAGATAGGGAGAAAAACTGTTGAGAGGAATAATAGCCAAATTAGTGGCAATTTCGCGAGCAGCAGTACCATCTTATAGCGGTGCCCGTTATTTCATTTTGTTTGGTCTAGAAGATACGGCGGTCTACTTCAAGTTCGTAATTTTTTTTTTGGATATTAGTGAAATTCCAAATAGTGTTTGTCAGCAATAGTGTTAGGCATTGTCAATTAAAATAAATAAATTACTTCATAGTTTTGTAGTTTTGTGCTATGTAGTTATATATCCGTAAGTGAAAACGTAAAACGAAGACAGTTTTAATTTGAAAAAAACTATTAGTGCTAAGTGAATTCCAATTATTCTATGGTTAATAATTTAAAATTGAAAAAAAAAAAATTGTTTGATTTGGAGTGCGGTAATTTAAATTTTCAGCTGTCTTATAGCGTGAGCTTCGATAGCGGTGAGTTTTCATATTTAAAATGTATTATTTTTTGGTGGTTTACATTCTCATGTTTTATTTGAATTAAACCATTAAAAGAAAAATGGATTAAGTTCTTTTTGGGTGATGATGGGAGGGAGGGGGCGGGATGAGAACTTGCCTCAACAATGAACCCACCAGTTTCCATTGATGCTACCGAAGATACCAAAATGTGTTGGTCGCCGGAAAGATCGGTAACAGTCTTGGATATCAGAATATTTAAAACATCTTATATATACCAGGAAGCGCAACAAAATATGAAAAAAGAAAAATCCCCAACGGTGAGTATATTTTAGTTTGGTCAGTTTCGTAGATTAAAGCATTTGGATCTCCTTCGGGCCGATTGGGCACCAGCCACTATCAGCACATGTTGTGTCCTCCACAATATCTGTCTTGATTACGATGATGATATATTAAATTAATACATTGACATATGATATGAATATTTCTAATTCTAATTACAAAGGATATCAAATTTTTATAAAACCATAGCTTTGCTTTATGATACATTTTCTTTTAATCATAACAAAATGTGCAGGTAATCAGAAAAAGAGCCTATCTTATTTAAATAATAAAATTCATAAAATGTGGATATTAAACATATTAATTATCCACAATGCTCTAGAATTTATAAGGCATAACATACAAAAGGGTTGATGAACTGCCGTTAAATCTTTCGTCCAACAAAACGCCAGCACTTCAATAATTTGTCTGAAAGTAAAATTGGTAAATTGAAATCACTATAATAACAAGATTTAGAAATAAATACACATACCTACATTTTTCAAATCAACATATACTTCGATTAGATTGTTTCGTGGAGCCTTTGGTATATGGGTATTTAACAGAGAGAGAAAAAAAATTAAATTCATAAAATTGTACAGTAAATGATTGTTTTGTCGACATCAATGTATCTAGAACATATTTATTTCATCATTATTGAAATATAAAGGCAATTTATATTGACAAATCACTTTTTGAACTGCTGTAGTGCTGTAAGTGCATCACTGAGTTTAGTTTCTAGATTGCTAAGTTTGGCCAATCTGAACACATATTTTAACCATCAAATCCCTTTAAAAAATGGAGGTGTGGCCAACACACGACTTTCTTTCACGAACAGCGAATTTTGAGAAATTTAATTTTTTTTATAATTTTTTTATTTTTTTTTTTATTTTTAATTTTTTTTTTTAATTTTTAATTTTTTATTTATATTTTATTTTAATTTTATTTAAGCTCTGGTGAAACTCACCAATCTTATAAATGCAGCATTTAGAATCAAATGTGTACCAAGCTTATGGAAAATTGCAGAAGTAATTATGATCCCAAAACCTGGGAAACCACCACACATAACATCGTCTTATAGGCCAATTTTGCTATTGCCAGTCATGTCCAAACTCTTTGAGAAGCTTCTGGTAAAAAGATTAAATCCGATAATCGAGAGTAAAAGCTTGATCCCAAATCATCAGTTCGGTTTTCGCAACCCACACTCAACAATTGATTAAGTACACAGAATAACCAGTATAATTGAGAAAGCATTAGAGGAGAAAAAAGTCTGTTCAACAGTATTTCTAGACGTTGCACAAGCGTTTGATAGAGTGTGGCATGAAGGACTTAACCACAAGTTAAGGAATCTTCTACCAATGCAATTTGCTAAGATACTAGAATCATACTTGAAAGATAGGTTCTTCAGGATTAAGTTAGATGATACATTTTCTGAATTGAAAGAAATCAATGCAGGAGTTCCACAGGGCAGTGTATTAGGGCCGGTTTTGTACCTACTATACACTTATGATCTTCCTACATTAGAAAACAACAGATTTTGGAGATGATACGGCGATCTTAGCTGTTGGAAAAAGCAACGAAGAATCAACACAGAAGTTACAATCAGCTATAACTCAAATATATAAATGGACAAAAATATGGAGAATAAAACTAAATGAAGCTAAATCAGTTCACATCAACTTTACAAACAGACGAATCGAACATATTCCGATTACCATAAATCGGGAAATAATACCGCATGCGAACACAGCTAAGTATCTCGGCATGAGCCTGGATGCTAAACTACGATGGAAAGCACACTTCTTCAAGAAGAAAAGTGAAGAATTAAAACTTAAATAGAGAAAAATGTATTGGCTGATGGGAAGGAACTCTTCTTTTTCAACATACAACAAGCTTCTACTTTATAAGCAAATATTGAAACCGATTTGGACTTATGGTATTCAGCTTTGGGGTTGTATCAAACAGAGCAACGTAAATATCATCCCAAGATTTCAGAATATGATATTAAGGAACATCGTTGATGCACCTTGGTATGTCAGGAACAATGACCTTCATAGGGACATTAAAATGAACCTCATCTTAAATGAAATCCAGGAAAAAGCACGGAGACACGCAGAAAGGCTCCGCCAACATGTGAACATTGAGGCAACTCAGCTCCTAAGCATCACGAATTTAGTTCGCAGACTTAAAAGAACCAAACCTTTTGAGCTGGTGTGATTGTCAGTTTAAGCAGCATTAGGCTGATCTAAAATCCACAACAAAGATGTGGTTTACTTCAATTTACCAAACACTATGGAACGCCAATGGGAAGAATCCATAGATTAATTTAAGTTAGTAAATTAAGTCAGAAACAAATTGCTCATTAGTCCAGGAGACTAGATTGTAATTATATAAAATAAATAAATAAAATTTATTTTAAATAAAAAAAAAAAAATATTTTATTTTATTTTTTGGAAACATTTGGTATTAAGTAGTTTTTTGTAAACCTTATAATTTTTAAGATATTTGCAAAATAAATTTTGTGGACCAAGGAAGTGGCCACTTCCGGTTAGCCGATTTGGAGGAAAATTCACTGGGACCTCCCAATTTATCAAAAAAGCTTAAATCTGAAGTTCCAGTTCGATTGGTTAAACCATTTGGGCTGTAGAGAGGACACAGACTGATAGACTGACTGACTGACTCATCAGTTTTAAACCAAATGATACGAAAACATGAAAGCCGTTTAATTTAAACAAATAAATTATTTTATGATTACAAACCCTATTTAGGCACAGCACACCATCTTTTACGTACATAAGTAAAATAAAGTATAGTAATCATGAAAATTTTGGACCTTGAGATTTTTAGAGATTTATCTGTTTTGAGGTCCCCTGGTTCAGCCGGTTCTTCTTTTTCAAATAAGCAACTTTCTTCATAATAGGTACTTTTAAAATGAATTAAATTCATCAAAGCTCTTACGGATATAGGCCAGTGCCTCCCAAAATCATCGGTGGCTGTGTGTTAAATAAGCAGTCTAGGTTAAAGGTGCCATTGATGAAGCACATGAAGTATAGTTTGGTTCACAAGAGAGTATCTCAAAGAAAATAATAAAAACACATTAAATAAATAAATTGAGATTTATTTCTCTTAATAGAATTAAAACTAATTTTGCAATTAACTTAGTATGTATTCCAGTCGCCATAGTTGTGTATACAAATTGACTTCTAGTGCAACTTTCACTTAATTTGGCCGCATATTCTGGAGTCAAGCCTTTCCCAATTTTTTTGAGAAAGCAAACAATCTGCTGTGTGTTTATTATTCAGACTCAGACATTTTCCAAAGGTTCCAAGAGCACCATTCCCCGATGAAGGAAATCCACTTTTATCCGCATATCCAAAAAAACAACCACCCGTACAACAATACCTACAAATCTTAGTCCAAAGTAGTCCACCACTAGTCTCATATCCATCAAATGTTGAAAATTAAATTTTGTTATCACAGTTTTAGTTCCTCTTCTAATTTCAATATTACTACATTAAATTTTCGTAAAATTAATTTTTGCATAATTTTTGCAAAATTGTGATTTATTGAAAAAAAAAAGATTTATTAATTATTATTATTATTATTAATATTTACATATAAATTACCTATAATTTATTAATTTTAGTATAGATACAAAAAAAAATAAGTATTACATATCGTGTTAACGTAAACCGTCAGTATCTATGTATGTAGATCGACATTATAGATAAAAATCGCCCGCCACAAGATGGTAAGAGTAATCCGTCGCGTTAATCCGAATAAATTAGGTAACAAAGTGGAAAAATTTTTTTTTTTTTTTTGTATCATAAAATGTTTATTATTATTGAATTCATGTGTAATTTAATTTAATTGAATTAAAAATTTACTTCTTCTTTGTTCTTTCCACTGGGTGCAAAGGTGACTCCGAGATGTTTAGGGTCACTATCATCTTGTAAGATACAATCTTTCTGTCCAGGTTTGTTGTTGGATTTTTCTCGAACAACTTTAAAATGGTTTTATCATACTTTTCTGAAGTGACTCTATCTAAAACTCTTCCAGATAAGTCATCGGCATTTCCAGAGTCTCTTTCCCGCGTAGTCCACTTCTTCAAAAATGGCGCAGATGTTTTGGTATATTTTACTAAACCATTGTTGTTTACCACTCAAGTACTCAAACTGAACTGAAGAAATAAGTTAACGCGAAAAAGATACCAGAGTGAAATTATAATTTGCGATACTTTCTTGCGAACCATACTATAGAAGGGGTAAGTTGTAGTCACACTCACATACCATGCGATTTGGCGGAGACGTGCCTTTAGATGGTCATTTGGCTGTGCATACTGGCGGTTACGCATTTACGCATATACGGGACGAGAGCCTGGTACATATGCAAGAAGAAATTCTGCGGAGTTATCCCGGGATGTATCTAGATGGATCCGATTATGAAAGTGAAGTTGACCTCGTCAGTAGCCAGAGAAACTTCAACGAGACAAACATCACCAAAAGTGCGGGAGTGCATGACCTGGTTGGTAAAATTGGACTTCCGTCACCCGCAAGTGGATCTGGCAGAGATATGCCAACAGATGGCCATTCCGTTGGCTGCAGTAGTGGTAGATTAGGTTTAGGTATTCATTTAAGTAGTGCACTGGCGAATGGCAATAGACACTTGCCAACAAATATTTAAGAAGTTCGGGTTAGTAGCAAGTGGTCGCATCGATGTATGAGCCTTGAAACACTGCACATTACGATTGAGTACGAGAGTCTGAGTGAGTTGTAATGCAGCTCGGTCAGATAGAGGAGATTGGTGTGGGTAAAGTACCGCAAGTAACATTTTAATAGCGGCATGAATTGAGAGAAATGTGAGTTGATTGCTCAAATGTAGTACGATTTAGAATGAGGCTAAATCACTCAAAACGTGAGTTGTCAATTGCAACTAGGAATGGAGGTGAAAATAGTATATTTTAGTTTGACTAGAAATGCTATCCTAAGTTTTGAAGGTAAAATTTGACCACTGGCCGTGCTTATTGGTGTTTTGTATTAGATTAAGACTGGCAGACGTTGTTGACTGAAAGGCGGAAATGCAGGTTAACACCATATGCTCCCTTGCCGCCTCTTGCGAGGCTTTCAACAGACTTCTGGGCAGTTACTGCCCTGGTGTTAGTATTTGGATGGGATCATATTTACCTTTTTGTTCCTTTGTTGAAAGAAAAAAAAATTTTTTTTTTTTAAATTTAAGTTATATATAAATTATTCTTTTATTTTGAACAAAACTAATTTCTTGTCTTCTCCCTTGACGTGTAATAATTCCAAGTTCAAAAGCAACCAAAACTATCTGACCACCCCAACAAAAAATTGTTCAAGTTTTTATACAATTTTCGTAAAGAAAATTACATTATTCCCCGTCTAATATTTCTGTTGGTTATAATAAAAAGTGCATTATTGCAAAGTTGGGCACATTGGATACTTGTTAATCCAAATTACAAAAAAAAATTGTTTTCGCTTATTCACTGAATTATTGCATTCACCCCATTGGTCAATGTTCCAAATTTAATAAACGCAAAAGAAACAAAAAATTGATTGAGTACGGAAATAGTTATTTACGTCACAAGGACGGTAAATGTGTTGTTACAGTACAACAGAGGTTTAGTAGCTTTGACTTTGAATCAAATGGATGTATTTTTATTTCGTTTAGTTTCATTTTTTTCTCCAAATAATTTAAATTCTAATTTTTAAAAGCTTTATGCAGAACAGCAAAATGGCCAAACAGTAGTCTCTATCCGAATTAAATACAACTGCCCAATTCCAAAGGTTTCTGCCTTTGAAGTCTTCTTACTGCATTGGTGGTATCCAACAAACTTCGTATGTCTGCATTTTGGTGCCGAGATATCCGCTGAATGTGTTTCGTCGCATGATTTTGTATTTCTTCACTTACATATTCCATGTTTAAGTCCCTAAGGAGGTTATCATTTCTAATGTACCATGGTGCGTTTACAATGCCACGCAGCACTTTGTTTTGAAAACATTGAATCATTTGTACATTTGTCTTCTTGGTACAACCCCAAAGTTGAATACCGTAGGTCCATATTGGTTTAAGTATTTGCTGATATAATAACAATTTGTTATGTATTGTAAGCTCAGAGTTTCTACCTATTAGCCAATACATTTTCCTATATTTAATGTTCAATTCTTCTTTTTTCTTTTTAACATGCTCTTTCCATCTAAGCTTGCAATCGAGAGTCATGCCGAGGTATTTGGCTGTATTTGCATTTGGAACCGGCCTTGAATTAAGTTTCACTGGAATCCAGTTAACTTTCTGGTTCGTGAAGTTTACGTGAACCGACTTTGCTTCGTTTAGGCTAATGCGCCATTTCTTTGTCCAACTACTCACTGTGTCGGTTGCTTTTTGAAGTTTGGTCGTTGCTTCTGATATACACTTTCCAGTCGCCAGAATAGCTGTATCGTCTGCAAATGTTGCTATGGTGGCACCTTCTGTATTTGGCATATCTCTGGTGTACAAGATGTACAATATAGGACCCAGTACGCTACCCTGTGGTATGCCTGCTGATATTCTATTTAGTTCAGAGTACTCTTGGTTATATTTTACACGGAAATGTCGGTCTGCGATACAAGATTTAAGAATTTGATAGAATTGCTTAGGTAGATCTCGATGCAATTTAAATTCAAGTCCTTGGTGCCAAACTTTGTCGAAAGCTTGTGCTACATCTAAGAAGATGCTGGAGCATATCTTCTCATTCTCAAGTGAGTCTTCGATTATATCCGTTATTCTGTGAACTTGTTCTATCGTAGAGTGATTTTCTCTAAATCCAAATTGGTGTGGTGGAATCAAATTTCTCTCTTTTATTATTGGCTTGAGTCTCTTGAGCAATAATTTTTCAAATAATTTTGAAATTACAGGAAGTAGTGAAATCGGTCTGTACGACTTTTTATCGTTCGCTGGTTTGCCTGGTTTGGGGATTCTAATTACTTCAGCAACCTTCCATTGCCGTGGGACATATTTTAGTCTGAAGACAGCATTGATAATTTGAACCAATTTTCGTAGTCCCTTCTCGGAAATGGCTTTTACGACTTGTCCAGTAATTAAATCATATCCTGGAGCTTTTTTTGCGTTCAAATTACACTTGATCTCATTTTTTAATTCCTGTAATGTTACACATCGAATATTATATTCATCAATTTTGCTAATTGTTATTATGTTTTCATCTGCTGTTTGCCTAGGTAACGGTTGAAAGGTGGCCAAACAGTAGTGACATTATTTTGGAAGGATGGGAAAAACTGATTCTAACCGCCGTTCAACAAATATACAACAATCCTCAGTTCGGAAAATGAGAATTCACGGATTCTGATGAAAATGCATTTTTGGAGGGATGGGGAGCCAGGATGTATGTTTGATTTGAATACCGGTTCTGTTATCTTGGCGCAGTGTTTTTTTATTATTTTGTTTTCCACCACTTCTGACACAACCTATTATGAATGAGCTTTTGCTCAAAATAGGTTGTGTTGAAAGTTAAAAGCTAAAATTTAACAAGTAATTAAATAAATAAATAAAATAAATAAGTTCGATGTTTATTGATGTGAGGAATATGGAACAAATTCCATGACGATCGTTTAACGTATGTACGTGTAACGTATAACGTTTCATTTCATACTACATATGCCATTAATTCTATTTTTTCATTTAAAATTAAATTAAAGTAAAACCATGTGTTTGAAATTTAAAGAAAATCAATCCAAATGATTTTCAAATTATCAAGTTACCCTAGTTTATTTTGTTTATCAATTTGTTTTGTTTTTCAAATTATTAAGTTATAATCCCGCTGTCTACACTATGCAAATCCACTGATATTTTCTATCATGATATAAATTTTATCAATGTATGCCTGTGTATATTATACGCATTTTGACACTATAAGCAAATTATCAGGAGGCTATTTCACGTAATTCTATTAGTAAATTATTATGAAATGTCATAAAAAGGTTGCTTTGTTTTGCCATTTGAAATTGTTCTCTAAAGTTGAAAAAATGTCTTTTAATACTGAAAGTACAGTGAGATTAATCGACTTGTACCGCAAAAATGAAATTTTATGGAAGATAACCCATAAAAATTACAGACGGATCGACATAAAAAATTCTGTTTAAAAGAAATAGCGGACGAAATGACCGTAAATGTTGAAAACGTCAGGAATAAAATAAGGAATCTTCGAAATGTACAAAATAAAAAATTAAAACTGAGTAAAAAAAAATCTGGAAGCGCTGTTGTTGACGATAGAAAAACTTGAGTTTTGTACGACGAAATGAAGCTTTTGGACGAGGTGATGGTTCTCCATATTGTAAAATTTTCTGAAAAAATTACTTGAACAAATTATTTTTAACCTAACCACAACTGGCAAGTGTTAAAAAGCAACTAATTTTTTATAGTATTGAAATAATTATTTTTGTCATTTGAAGATATTATTGTGATAGTAAAATGCCCAGCTACCGCGGTGTCTACACTATGCAATTTCACTGATATTTTCTATCAGCAATTTTATGTTTGTATATGTTTTTTTTCTCAATGTATTGACAAATTTCTATCCAAAAAATATCATAGCTGGGCATTTCACTATCATAATATAATATCTTCAAATGTCAAACAAAATTGTTTCAATGCTATTAAAAAATTAGTTGTCTTTTAACACTTGCCAGTTGTGGTTAGGTTAAAAATAATTTGTCAAAGTAATTTTTTCAGAAAATTGTACAATATGGAGAACTACCACCTCGTTCAAAAACTTCTTTCCTTGTACAAATACCAAGATTTTCTATCGTCAACAACATCGCTTCCAGTTTTTTTTTTACTCTGCTCTAATTTTTTATTTTGTACATATTGATTTTGAGGATTCCTTATTTTTCTTCTAATGTCTTCAACATTTACGGCCATTTCGTCCGCTATATATTGTAAAATAGAATTTTTTATGTCGACCCGTTTGTAATTTTTATGGGTTATCTTCCATAATATTTCATTTTTTCGGTACAAATCGATTAATCGTATTGTTGTACTTTCCGTATTAAAAGACATTTTGTCAGCATGAGAGAAAATTTCAAATGGCAAAACAAAACAACTTTTTTACGACATTTCAATATTTTACTAATATATTTTCGTGAAATAGCCTCCTGATATATTGCTAATAGTTTCAAAATGCGTATAATATACACAGGCACATATTGATAAAATTTATATCATGATACAAAATATCAGTGGAATTGCATAGTGTAGACACCGGGTGTAGTAGTTAGTATTATCAGAGCCTACTGTATAAGTAAGAGCCTCCATGAAGCCTTATAAGTAAGAGCCTTTTTACTACGAAACTATATGGGAAAACAGTAATTTTCATTTACAATTTTAGTTCATTAAAATTATGAGGTCTTACTTTGTTTTTGATACGAAAATGTTCATGAAACATGTAATTTTATTTGATTAAAAAATCGAGTTATGAAAATATTTATTTCTTAGTGAAAAACGTCTTTAAAAATAAGGTATTTTGAACTTTAAAATGTTGTTGTTTTTGTATTATACGTTATAAACTCATAACTCGAAATTTATAAACAATACAATAATCATCTCTTTCATTCGACCCTTCCAGTTCCCACAACATGTGGGCATTGAAAATTTACTGATGGAAAAATGCAGATTCGATCTATCACATTGCCATGAAATTTTCGATAAATGGATTGCATTCAGAAAATAACTTGATTGTTTTACTCAACATGTTGGCCAACAGTTAGCGGACCTGAAAGCGCCCATTGCCTCCATTCAAATTTGAATTCGAATATCTTTCTATTGTTATTTTGAATTTGCGATGCATGCTAGAATGTTTCGGTTTTTTGTTTTCTTCACGCTCATTGTACTGATTTAAGTTTTTCTGTTTGGCTCTTTTTGATTTATTTTAATTTCGATTGTTGAGACGTGTTGTTTTTTTTTACTATTTGTTTTAGATGTGGAAAAATCATGACGTCATTAAATTGAATTTTCTCTTTTTAATACATATTGTTTGAATTTCCTTTATTTTCTTTTTAGTATGGCTAAAATATAGGGAAATTTGAGAATCTGTGTTTTAAATGAGTAAGACATTAAGTTGTTTTTTAGCGATTTCAAAAAAATTATTTAACTGGGTTTAACATTTTATGCATGTTTTATCGTCAATCGAAATCTCGTTTTTTCATACAAACTCTATGAAAATAAATTATTTGTTAGTGTTTCTATGTCCCTAATTTTAAGTTCATTTTTCACATGCCGGCTCTATTTACATCAAGATGGTTCTGGTATTATCAATGGCCAGTAATGGCTCGTTTTCCGGACTGTGTTTTTCTGTACCATAATGATTCGTTTTCTGAACTGAAATCAGTCACGTAAACATTGAATTTGTGTATAGTATGAAATGAAATGTTTTTATGTTTACTTACGGAAAGCTGAGTGTACAATTTTATTGTGTACTAATAGATTCGAGAATAAACATAAATGAAATTGAAATTTATTGGTCGCGTGCCAATACGAGGAAGACGATTTACGTTAAATTATTTATTTGTTTGACCAAATTTGATGTCGTATATGCTCAGACAAATTTGATAACAACTGAATGACGTAAATGTAATTTTACCCACTTTTGATATATAATAGCCCGATAACTATGCTGATTTCAAATAAAGAAAATGTAAAATAACCTATTGTTATTGTATAACCCACGCTGCTAGGGGCAACGTGAGTTATATTTGGTATAACAAAATATTGAGTAGTCATTGGAAAATTATTCGCAGTCAAATTGAATGATAAACTATATTCCAAAAATTAGTTAAATTAAAGTACACCATGACAATTTAAAGAACGGTCACTATAATAAAATGTATTTCAAAATTCAATGCTCCACTGTGAAAACACAAAATGGAACTATTTCTTATTAATTTCCGAAATTTATTTCAACAAAAGTGGATAAAACGTTGTATGCCACTCGTGAGCAAAGAAATATTATCCACTCGGAATAATGTCCCACTCGGCTATCGCCTCGTGGGACAAACTTATCCCTCATGGATAATATCTTGTTTTGCTCACTAGTACCATAAATAACTATTATTTGCACTCGGACATTGTCATAGGTTTTTTTTTTTTTTTTTAATTTTTTTTGTGGAGATAAATATATTCAAGGTTGGGTTGTAGTTTTCTTTGTATAGTTATCACAGATTAGATATATTTTGTAACGAGGAATGATAAGTGTCTGTTACATGGTGTTGTTACAATTTTTTCTGCCATTTGGCACTGTCCTGTCATAACGAGTGAGTTAGAGGATAATCCTTATATTTTACCGAAATTACAATAAACGGTTTGAAGGGACATCTATTTCAAATTATATGTTCTATTTTTCATCAGAATTTTTAGTTACAATTTGAATTAAAATTGGATGTGGAGATTAATTATTTTAATCTGTACTAATATTATAAATATGTAAAGTTTCTTTGTATGTAGGAGGTAACCCTGGAACTTCCGAATATATTTAAAAAAAATGTTCACTTATGAAAAGCTACACTATCCCTGACTAATATAGGCTATACACCATTTTGGTGAAACAAAATTTTTAATGTCAGGTTTTTTTCTAAGGCTGTGCCCGAATACCGTGTTAAATATTCACACGTAATAATTTTTGGCATAAAACACACTCATCCAAATTATTACAGTCGTTCCCTATGATTGATTTTGACAGACCCATGTGAAATATTTTAATTATTTTAGTAGTGAATGTATTCAATTTATTAAATTTTATCAACAAAACATATATGTATATGTATTTTGAATCGCTGTTATTTCATCGCTGGTTCTAATATTTTGAATATGTTCATCCTCTTCAATTATATCATTTTCATGATTTAAACTAAGGTAAAAAAAATCGAAAGTTTAAGAAATATTTTTATTTTAGTAGCAAATACACTTACTTATAGTTATTATTAAATTCAACTTTTTAATAAAATTAATTTTATTATTAAAAATAACTTTTCTAAAAACGCATCATTATTTAACACTTTTATTGTGATAAAAATAATTATAAACAAATCATAAGAACCACAACAACAACACAATTTGTTTTTGATAATTATGTAATAAATTTAAATTAAGGGTGCACTTTTTTTATCACAAATTACAATACTTACATCACAATATTAATTTCGTTACATACATAGTGTTTCGTCGGGCAGGCACCGGCCGGAAAATTCGAAATATTTATGTAAAATTATCGCAAAAAATCGTTGAAAGTGGGGGTATAACTGTAAAAATTTGCAAGTTGTTACGTTTTCAATTTTTTGAAAATATAATGTTGGTGGCCCCTTTCACATTTTTCATCATATTTCCCAAGGTATAGGCTCGATTTTAATTCTGTTTGTGGTTTTTGGAAGCCTATGAGTCACTTTATTGGTTAATTTGCACACTTAGCCAGGTCGTTTTTTAAATAATGTAACAAATTATGGGAAAAAACATTTTTTTTTACTTAAAAAAACCTGTACTTTTTAAAAAAATGAACTGTAAGTCGAGAAAATGTCCCATTAACAAAGTTATTTTATTTATTATTATTAATCTACAGTATAATGTCTATAAATTAACAAAACATTGTTACTACCTAACTCTTAAAAATACCGCGCAAAAATCACCTAAAGAAAGTAAGGAAATTAAATGGAAATTACTTGATGTTTAAATTAAAGTCAAAGAGCTATAAAATAACACTGTTTTATTAATAATCAACAAAAACAATTTTTATTACAAATTATTAAACATTTTTTATTAAATAACATGTTTGAAATGCCCTCCACCCTCTTGTAAACAAACAAAGGCTCTCGTGATCACACTTGTTGTTGTCCGACGCAATTGTTCAGGTTGCCTCTTATTTCTGCTGCAGCAACGAAAATTCTTGCCTCTACCGATCCACCGTGGGTAATTTTCATTCAAATAATCACGTATTATCCTTGCAAAATGTGCTTGAGCCCCCTCTAATTGGAGCTGCATCCGTCTTCTCCTCAACAACGGTACTTCTTCCATGAGCAAAGGCAACGTTCTTTCTAAATATGCAAAAAATACGCATTGATCAAGTCTGCTTGGTAACACGTAATAATTCCCGGTAATTCCGCTCATACATTTATAGAAAATTGGCTCTGGAAAGTTATCTCCTTTACGACCTGTGGGTTTTCGATGGCCCAACTTGTGGTAGGGTCATCGCGTTTTAATCATAATACCTCCTCTTCCACAAATACGTTAACATTCACGCTGCACTCGTGTTGTTGTTGGAATAATCCTTGTTCGGTAAAACATCGATGTATTGCAATGAACGTCCTATACCCAAGTACTGGTCTGGCTGGATAGCGACGCCTGTATTCTTCGATAGCAGCAATTGCATTGTAATGATTAAGCGTTTACTTAACACAAACTGTAATTTTAATTATCACACAAACTTAAAATGGTTAAATTGGAAGCGGCTCGAAATCTTGTTTTCCAAAATCTCGTTTTTTATTTATAGTTATTTATTAAATTTTAAATTCCCAAACAAGCCCCTCGGAGGGCTAAGCAGGAGAGGAGCGCAGCGACCTCCCGCGGGCCCGTGAGAGTTACCGAAACCGTTAGCATGTACAATTCTAAGTTAAATTTGTGGTTGGCCACGTATAACTAATACGTGTCATTAATAGTTTCATTAGTTTTGCTTCGTAACCGAAATACCCATTTTCCAGAATTTATAAAAAACAAGATTTTGGAAAACAAGATTTCGTAACCAACCCGGTTAAAATACAGAACAGTGAGAATACGTAGTTTCACACGATAGCGGACAACTGAACTATTTATTATTACTTAGAACTAATTTGAGTTTTCGATCATTTAAAATATCAAATTAAAACGATTTGGTTAGATAACATTACTATACGTGAGAGCGACCCTTTTTTCAGAAAACGGCTACAAACACCCCTTTTTCAACAAATTTCTGTTTGAATATTTTATGAGTTAGGTAATAACAATGTTTTGTGAATTTGTAAATATTATGCTGTAGATTAATAATATTAAATAAAATAACCATGTTAATAGGACATTTTTTCGACTTACAGTTAATTTTTTTAAAAAGTAGAGGTTTTATTAAGTAAAAAAAATGTTGTTTTCCCATAATTTGTTACATTCTTTAAAAAAACCTGGCTAAGTGTGCAAATCAACCAATAAAAATACTCATAAGCTTTCAAAAACGCAAATAGAATTAAAATCGAGCCTATAACTTGGGAGATATAATGAAAAATGTAAAAAGGGGTCACGAACATTAATGAAAAATTTGAAAACGTAATAACTTGCAAAGTTTTAGTTAGACCTACACTTTAAAGGATTTTTTGCGATAATTTTACATAAATGTTCCGAATTTTCCGGCCGGTGACTTGCCGACGAAACACATTGTGTTAATCAGAATAAAACTTACTGATGAAAAGAAATTCCAGGTAATTTGTTGCGAGTATTGTTACGACATTTTCTGATTACATAAACACTTCATTTTTCATAATTTTTTTTTTAAATAGTTTGTCACGGTAATAGATAGGCTTTCAGTTACGATCCAAACATTGATTATGCTCTGACCTGCACTAAGTTTTCTGCGACGAAATGGTACGATGAAGCGAAAGGTGTGTTGTGCTGCTGAAAAAGTAGTTCTCCCCGACATGCAGGAGCCACCGCAACCAATAAAGAATATATTGACGGGCAATTAGCCATTATCTGCATATGTTAAGAAAAATTTACGTATGTACAGTAGCCTTTCCCAAATGACTTCGTTGGGCGGGAAATAAATTCGGGAAAGCAATTATATGCCTACTTTTAAGGTAGAAGGGCAAATTTAACATCTCATCGGCAGCCTTTTACCGCCATCAGGCAAAAACCCGCAATTTTTGAAAGGTTACTTCATCTCCGATGCAGATCAACTATCATTGCAATCAAACATTGCTCCTGCCTTAAAAATAGATTTGATAAATGAGTTAAAGACCGTATTAAACAACCGTAATCTATACATTCGCAGTTTCAGATAAAAAGTAAAACAGAAATCATAAAACTTAAAATTAATTCTCCACGCTGATTGCACACCAGAAAACCAGTACCATGGTAGGTACAATGCGCCGACAGTTAAAGAGGTTGCTGCCCTATTGATCGATGAAGACAAAGGACCTAGAGATATAGTATTATATAGTAGAGATGGCCACCTAAAAAAGTTTCCGAATTGCTTTGAGCTTTCGACCCGTTACAATATCCTTTGATGTTTGTAACAGGAGAATATGGTGAGTAACCAACTATTCCTCAGCAAGATTCTGCAAGAAATAAAACGGTTTTGCATATGCAGTTTTATGGCAAATAATGGACGAAATGTCTCTTGCCTTCATTTTTCACTTCATCTTTTGGTTCTCCGAGATATGTGCATGAAAAACAGAAGATCTAGCCAGACTTATTTGTCGCATTTACATCCAACACGGAGTGGGCAGAAATCAAACGGGAATTGTCTCCTGGCCAGCGGTCTTTTGACTGACATGACATTGTAACTAGAGTCTTTCATTTAAAAATGAAAAAATTGATTAAATTGATCACAAAATATGAGATTTGTTGGAAAGTGTCTTATTTTCAGCGTTGAGTAGCAAAAGCGCGGGTTACTGCACTGCCATCCATACCTTGTTTCGGTTGGAAAGAAAAATTCAACCTGTCGAAATGGACCACATTATAGTCGCTGAACTAGCCGACAAAGACAATAATCCGGCATTGTTGACATCGTGACCAAAAACATGATATACATGGATCATGTGGGTAAAACAATCTAACATCACCGTATATGAAAAATGGCATCTGTTCCAAGACATATCGACGACGTTTAGTAAGTGGGATCAGGCCGGTGGGGACGGTTATCCTGTTTATCGTTGCCGAGATGTTAATTATGGCGGTCAAATCGCCAACTTAAATATTCTGGGAAGAACATTTCCTTAAACAATAGATGGGTCGTTCCGTACTCCCCAATATTATTTCGCTCTTTTAACGCCCATATTAACGAGAAATATTGCCATTCCGTGCAACCAATAAAGTATAAATGTAAATATTTAAATAAAGGACCGGATCAGGCAACTTTTAGTATTAGAAATGTTCATAATGAGGTTGAAAGTATAACAATCAATACAACGGAAGTGGCACGGAGATTGCAAGAATTTGCCATTCACGATAGATACCATACAGTTGTACATTTAGCTTTTCATCGGAAAATGGGCGACAGGTAGCGGAAATCTACCAAAAACAACTCTCACGGCGTTTTCTGACATGGGCAACTCAGAGTGTTTCTATCTAAGAATATTGCTTCATCACGTACGTGGTTCCCTCTCATTTCAGCACTTAAAAGCCGTGGCCGGGGTTGTCAAAGAAACATAAGAAGCAGCTTGCCGGGACAGAGGTTTGGTAGAAAACGATGATCATTGGGAAAATACTTTGAAAGAAGCTTCGGGTTTTCAATATACTATTATTTTGTCACCCTCTGAATCACTGAAACTGTGGGATAATGTTAAGATATTAGACGCAGTATTCAAAATCAGGATTTTACTTTGCCTTTCAATGATGACATGATCAATGAATGTTTGATACAAATAGAAAATGAACTTAAACTTAAAATTAATCGATCACGTAATAATGCAGTAGACACGATACTAACACATACCTACCGACCTACGATATTAACGAGTTGTCAATTCCACGCAAATTTAATATTGGCAAAAGTGAGACAATCTGGAAAAATGGCATTGGCACTCGCCTCTTCTGGGATAATTATCTGGGATGAATGTATCTTTAGTAACAGAGCTCATGTTGTAGCAGTGAACCGAACGCTAAACGATCTCAAATATTCAAGTGCCTTCATGGGTGGGGTTACGTTTGGACTTACAGTTTTCGGTAAAAGTGTCATTTGTCCTCAAAGTGTTTCTAACTGGGTCGATCTCAATCCTATACTAACAATCCTATCCAATCCTTCCAAGTAAGTGTAAAAAAGGGTGTACGGTGGGCCCGGCGTCAACCAGGAGAATCTGCTTAATGCTTGGTCGTATACTCAAAATCAAAAATTAATCAAATTGGAAATATACTGTAAAAATGAGAGGCGGTATAAAACATTTTAAATGTATACACTCAATAATGCAACTTTGAATTTGCCTAGCATCAGGCCAGGTACATAAAGCCAAATCGCCTATAAATTTGTTTTATCGCTTTAAAATATAAAATATTCAGCAGTATGAATCTTTGAACAATTCTGGGGCCGCTCAGTTTCAGAGTTGTCCAGCCAGGTTGTCATTACCATTGTTAAGAACGAAAAAATTACCGTGTCAGAAATATTTAGTCGGATAAAAAGTCTTTGAATCAAACATTCACCAGCTCTCCTACTAATAGATCCACGAATAAAAACAACAACAAAAAATTTGGCTTTTTAGAGGAACGGAAAACGGCAAAGACACTATTGAGATATAACATAAACTACTGAAATATTTTAATTTCACGTTTGGTTTGTTCTTAATTTATTTAACTATCCTACGTAGTTTAGGCAAAAGTAAAACTTTTTAGCTTCCAAAAAAATATTTGGTGACTCTAATGTCTTTGCTTTATCAAATTTTAAGCTAAATAAGTCGTATTACACATTTCACAAAAATATTTAGACATACATATGTTCTAACTTTAAGGGCTCATCCGCCATTATTTGTTCATCGAAATCCAACAAATTTTTGGTTTGGATTTTCCAAATCAAAATTATTAATTATTAATTAATTATTAATTATAATTATTAATTATTAATTATTAATTATTAATTATTAATTATTAATTATTAATTATTAATTATTAATTATTAATTATTAATTATTAATTATTAATTATTAATTATTAATTATTAATTATTAATTATTAATTATTAATTATTAATTATTAATTATTAATTATTAATTATTAATTATTAATTATTAATTATTAATTATTAATTATTAATTATTAATTATTAATTATTAATTATTAATTATTAATTATTAATTATTAATTATTAATTATTAATTATTAATTATTAATTATTAATTATTAATTATTAATTATTAATTATTAATTATTAATTATTAATTATTAATTATTAATTATTAATTATTAATTATTAATTATTAATTATTAATTATTAATTATTAATTATTAATTATTAATTATTAATTATTAATTATTAATTATTAATTATTAATTATTAATTATTAATTATTAATTATTAATTATTAATTATTAATTATTAATTATTAATTATTAATTATTAATTATTAATTATTAATTATTAATTATTAATTATTAATTATTAATTATTAATTATTAATTATTAATTATTAATTATTAATTATTAATTATTAATTATTAATTATTAATTATTACTTATTAATTATTAATTATTAATTATTAATTATTAATTTTTTTTTTTTTTTTTTTTTTTTTTTCTTCTGTAGGTGCAAAAAATCTTCAAAAGACTTTCGTCAAACGGCGATGGACGCCGCCCGACAGTGTGAGATTTGACAGCTGCTCCTGTCACCTACTCACTAAAAATCACCTACAGCCCACGGGAAAACCGGACCGGAACCACTTTCGTATTACTTCAGTCTGTTCCGTGCTGCCAGCCCTGTCAGGGCCCATCGATTACTTCTCGCCTAGGAATCCACTAAGCACCCCTCTTCCCTCTTTCTCCGTAGCGTAGATTCGACGTAGAGTGCTATTGCATCCCACGCCTCCTCCGACCGTAGCATCACCTCCACGATGGTGTCAGGTGTAACCACCCCCACCACTGAGGTGAGCCGGTTTCTTTCTTCATTGAATTGAGCGCACCCAAAGAAAGTATGACAAGCGTCATCACTTTCTTCAGGGCAGTCATGTGGGGCACATCCAGAGAGACCCAGGACTGACTGCGAACGGGCAATAGATATCCCCCTTTTTACTGAGGGGGAGTTAGAAAAAGCTATATTGGCGGAGAAGGACAAGAAAGCTCCTGGACCGGACGGGATACCCGGCGAGGTGCTAAAGATGGTTTTTCGCCAAAAGCCGCAGCTGTTGCTGGATATGTACAACTCATGCTTGGTGTCGGGGGTCTTTAGCTCCTGTTGGAAGAGTGCACGGTTGGTGCTTATTAGTAAGGGTAAGGGTATGCGGACGATGTCGCGGCGCTTATTGCTGCCCGGGATACCAAACAGGCCCAATTGAAGCTGAACCAGGTCATGAGGACCGTGAGGAGCTGGATGGCGGCGCATAGTCTATCATTGGCCCTCGAAAAGACCGAAATTGTCATTCTGACGAAAAAGAGGACCCAAACAATCATACCCATGTGGATTGGCAGGGAAGTGGTGGAAACCAAACATGCGGCAAAATATCTTGGGATCACGATCGACTCAAAACTCAATTTTTGTGAGCAGATTCGGCAGACGGCGGATAAAGCAGCCAAGGGAGTGACAGCCTTAAGTCGGCTGATGGCTAATGTTGGTGGTCCGAAGGCTGGTAAGCGCCGGCTCTTAATGTCAGCAGTGCAATCGGTCCTTCTCTATGGAGCAGAGATATGGGCTGTGACGCTTAGCAGGGAGATGTACCGGAAGCGGTTAGCACAGGTTCAAAGAAGGAGCGCACTGCGGGTAGCCTCGGCCTATCGTACGGTCTCCGAAGTGGCGGTACTTGTGATAGCTGGGGTCGCTCCGATTGAGCTACTGGCCAAGGAACGGAGGGCTGTTTATCTCAGACACCCAAACACAAGCAGAGAAACAGCAAGCTTGGAGGAGAGGGCCCGCACCATGGAGTGCTGGCAAGCTGTTTGGGAAACTGACGGAAGAGGGAGATGGACAGCAAGGCTCATTGTGAGTGTTAGCGATTGGACCGAGCGGGGGCACGGTGAGGTTGGGTATTTTTTGACTCAGTTTCTGAGCGGCCATGGCTACTTCCGGTCGTACCTTCACAGGATGCGGAAGGTTAACTCGGCGGAATGTCTTTACTGCCCAGGCAGTCTGGACGACGCGGAGCACACGTTTTTCTCGTGTCCAAACTGGGTGGAGAAAAGGAATTCGCTGGAGAGGGAGGTGGGACTATGGTCTGTGCAGACTGCCGTGGAGATCATGCTCCGGGGGTTGCACGAGTGGGAGCGGGTGGCACACTACGTGGAAAACATCTTGCGGCGAAAGAAAGTTGACCTTGATAGCGGCTCATAGACAAGGAGGTAGCTCGAATGGAGCATAGGAAACATTAACTAGCTTGAAGTAATGTGAACAACGGTCCCAGGCTAGTTATTGAAGTATGGGGAGGTGTTTTTAGTCGGTAGTCCGGAAACGGGAGTCCGGCACGATGTGCGTAAATGCATTTTCACCTCCCCCACAAAAAAAAAAAAAAAAAAAAAAAAAAAAATTAATTATTAATTATTAATTATTAATTATTAATTATTAATTATTAATTATTAATTATTAATTATTAATTATTAATTATTAATTATTAATTATTAATTATTAATTATTAATTATTAATTATTAATTATTAATTATTAATTATTAATTATTAATTATTAATTATTAATTATTAATTATTAATTATTAATTATTAATTATTAATTATTAATTATTAATTATTAATTATTAATTATTAATTATTAATTATTAATTATTAATTATTAATTATTAATTATTAATTATTAATTATTAATTATTAATTATTAATTATTAATTATTAATTATTAATTATTAATTATTAATTATTAATTATTAATTATTAATTATTAATTATTAATTATTAATTATTAATTATTAATTATTAATTATTAATTATTAATTATTAATTATTAATTATTAATTATTAATTATTAATTATTAATTATTAATTATTAATTATTAATTATTAATTATTAATTATTAATTATTAATTATTAATTATTAATTATTAATTATTAATTATTAATTATTAATTATTAATTATTAATTATTAATTATTAATTATTAATTATTAATTATTAATTATTAATTATTAATTATTAATTATTAATTATTAATTATTAATTATTAATTATTAATTATTAATTATTAATTATTAATTATTAATTATTAATTATTAATTATTAATTATTAATTATTAATTATTAATTATTAATTATTAATTATTAATTATTAATTATTAATTATTAATTATTAATTATTAATTATTAATTATTAATTATTAATTATTAATTATTAATTATTAATTATTAATTATTAATTATTAATTATTAATTATTAATTATTAATTATTAATTATTAATTATTAATTATTAATTATTAATTATTAATTATTAATTATTAATTATTAATTATTAATTATTAATTATTAATTATTAATTATTAATTATTAATTATTAATTATTAATTATTAATTATTAATTAATAATTATTAATTATTAATTATTAATTAGTAATTATTAATTATTAATTATTAATTATTAATTATTAATTATTAATTATTAATTAGTAATTTTTTTTTTTTTTTTTTTTTTTTTTTTCCTTCTGTAGGTGCAAAAAATCTTCAAAAGACTTTCGTCGAACGGCGATGGACGCCGCCCGACAGTGTGAGATTTGACAGCTGCTCCTGTCACCTACTCACTAAAAATCACGTACAGCCCACGGGAAAACCGGACCGGAACCACTTTCGTATTACTTCAGTCTGTCCCGTGCTGCCAGCCCTGTCAGGGCCCCTCGATTACTTCTCGCCTAGGAATCCACTAAGCACCCCTCTTCCCTCTTTCTCCGTAGCGTAGATTCGACGTAGAGTGCTATTGCATCCCACGCCTCCTCCGACCGTAGCATCACCTCCACGATGGTGTCAGGTGTAACCACCCCCACCACTGAGGTGAGCCGGTTTCTTTCTTCATTGAATTGAGCGCACCCAAAGAAAGTATGACAAGCGTCATCACTTTCTTCAGGGCAGTACCGGCAAAAAGGGGTCCTCAGCTTTCCCATTCAATACAAGTAGGCTCCAAAGTAACCATGCCCCGTCAGGAACTGGCAAACAAAGAAGTTAACTTCCCCGTGCCTCCGATTGATCCAGGTACTAAGTACCTTTACCAACCTGGCCGTCCATCGACCGCTACTCTCCTCGTCCCATCGTTGCTGCCATGCTACGAGCGTGACACTGCGAGCTCTCATCGCAGAAACACTCCTTCCAAATTCGGCACTAAACCGGTATATCTCTCGACGCTCGAGCGCCATCAGGTCTATCGGAATGACTCCAGCCACAACCAAGGCCGCAGCTCCGGACACCGTGCGATAAGCGCATGTGATTCTTAGTGCCCCGCGTCTCTGTATTGACAACATTCTCGTGCGGTACTTCCTTACTTCCATTGCACCAGCCCAGATCTCAGCTCCATACAGCAGGACCGACTGCACCGTTGACATCAGGAGTCTTCGCTTGCTAGAGCGAGGGCCGCCCACATTCGCCATCAGTCTTCCGAGTGACACTGTTACAACTGATGCCCGGTCACAAACCCTGCGAATATGCTCCCAGTAGGTTAGTCGACTGTCTAAAACAACCCCCAGATATTTCGTCGCACCTTTTGTAATCACCTCTTCTCTTCCAATCTGCATAGGGATAACTGTTGGAATCCTCCGTTTTGTGAGCATTACGATCTCAGTCTTTGAGATTGCCAACTGTAGACCGTGCTCATCCATCCAAACGTTCACTCTTCTCATCACCTGATTCAGCCTGTATTGAGCTAAAGCTGTGCTTCTGGATGTTATTATAACAGCAACATCATCTGCATATCCAACCAGGAATACTTCGTCCGGCATCTCAAGTCGCAACAGGCCATCATACATAGCATTCCACAGATCGGGACCAAGAATTGACCCCTGGGCTACTCCAGCAGTGATTTCCTTAATCTTTTTGCCGTCTTTCGTCTCGTATACAAGTTTTCTATTCCTCAAGTAGTCTCGAACTATTTGTAGAAGATAGTTCGGGACAGCGAAAGATCGTTGCAAAGCATCAATCATATCTTCCCATCTGGCCGAGTTGAAGGCGTTTCGCACATCCAGAGTCACTAGAAACACCAAAGGCCTCGCTGCGTGGCAAGCAGTTTCAGCTCTTTCAACTGCGCTAATTACCTTCTTTATTGCATCTACAGTTGACCGCCCCTTCCGAAAGCCATATTGTCTTGGAGACAAATCACCAGCAATAGATATGGCATCTTCCAGCCTAGGCTTTAATAGTTTTTCCAGCAGCTTCCCCATTGTTTCCAACATACAGAGAGGTCTGTATGATGACGGGGAGTCGGGATCGCCACCTTTCCCTTTGTTTATTAATACTAGACGGGCCGTCTTCCATCGTGAAGGAAACACTCCTGCTGCTAAGCATGCATTATACAGTTTTAGTAACAGGTGCGGGTATCTACTTACAGCCACCTTCAACGCCTCCACTGGTATGCCGTCCTGTCCCGGTGCCTTCTTATTTTTTAGGCTGGTCACTGCATATGCCAATTCCTCCTCTGTGAATGCGTGAATTTCTCCAACTTGGCTTTCAGCATCGTCTTCTACCCTCGGCAAGTGTGTTGGAAAGAGAGCATCAACAATATTTGTCATCGTTTCGGCATCCAGCGCGACGTGCGTACTGAACAGCCCCAGCTTTCGAGTGGCAAGTTTGTATCCTCTGCCCCATGGATCGCTATCCACCTCGTTGCATATGGTTCTCCAGCATTGCGCTTTACTCGCACGAATGGCCATGCCGAGCTCTTTTTTTGCGGCTTTGTGCTGAGCTGACTTAGCAATTGCTTCTTCTCCGCCCTGTGCGCGTTGCGCCCTTCGCCTAAGCTGCAGAGCTTTCCTTCTCAGCTCTGCGATCTCATTTGTCCACCAATAAGCTTGTTTCCTTCCACTCCACTGTTTTCTTCGGGGCATTGAAGAGTCGCAAGCTTGTTGAACTAACCGTGTGATGCTTTCAACAGCCGCCTCAATCTCGGCTCTGTTCGTAATCTCATGTAAAACCGATTGGTTATTAGTAAGGCTCATCTCGACAGATGTAAGGAGCTTTTCGCTGTCCAACTTGGTGGTGTTCCAGCTCAGTAAACTACGATACTTCGCTCGCTGTGTTTTTGGCTCATCATCGTGCAATTGAAAGCTGATGTAGTTGTGATCACTTGCGGTATAATCCTCCATAACTCTCCAGTCTTTTGCCAATGGCACCAGCCGTGCTGATACCAATGTTATGTCCGGTATGGAGCAGCCGAAACCTGGCCTTCGGTATGTTGGCGTAGATCCCTGGTTTAGAACGCATAAATCCAGTCTTGAGACCATCTCCAGTATATGTCTCCCCCTGGTATTTTGGTGTGGCATACCCCATTCTAGTGCGCGTGCATTGAAGTCACCAGCTAGCACTAGTGCCCCTGTTACATCACGAGCCGAATCCTCCAGTCCATTCAATTTGGATTGAAACTCCAAAATTGTATCGTTCGGTGACAGATACACACTATAGAGCGTAGTGTTTCGGCTTCTTAGCCAGACGTAGCCAATTCCAGAACCATGGGCATCGATGCGTACTCCATGGGTGTCGACCACCCATATTGCCGCAGACCCCGACGGATCTGAGAACCAGTTTGGACGATTATCGTTCTGGTACTGCTCGCAAATAACTGCTATCTGGACTTCTGCTTCACAGACAAGCTGCGCCAAGAGATCCTGCGCAGCTCTGCATCCATTCAAGTTTCCTTGAAGGACCTTCATCTACGTTTGTTTTCCTTCGCTCGCCGCAAAAGCCCCTGGAAAGTCTCGCAGCTGCCCGATCCCTGTACGTGGTTGTTGCCACCGGGTTTCCCAACGCATATATGACATTTCGCTTGCAGCTCGCACGCCGCAGCCTTATGCCCACTTTCGCCACACTTCCAACAGCTATTGCTGCGGTCGGGACCTGCGCAGTTACTCCTGATATGCCCATATCCTTGGCACTTGAAGCATTTTTGTACCTCGGTCCTCACTCTAATGCGCCCGAAGACCCAGCCAATCTTGATACGCCCTTGGTCAAGCAGTTTTTTGGCAGCTAGATCATCTAGTTCGATGACCGCTTTTTTCCGTTCCCGCTTATCTGCTTTGAATAGGGTTACTTTGACGTCGCCTGCCATATCACCAGAATCGCGCTTGATTGCCGCTGTCACTTCTTCTTCGGTGGTAAAGCTGTCCAAATCAGTAACTTCGACTTTCGACCGAGGTATCAGGCCGCGAACCACTCCGATCTCTCCAACCGCCGCTTGGATAGTATCCCTAAGCTTTCCGGGATTTACACCGCGGCCCAGTTCAAGGAGCACTCCTCCATCCGTGGTCTTCCTTATTGACCTGATTTCATGTTCCGGGTTATCCGGACACACGTGTTGTCGAATAGCACCAAGGACCTCGGCGTACGTTTTTTTCTCGGCCGGTTTGACAACCACCGCGTTATTTTTCGTTCGCTTGCTTGGCCGCTTCCTTTTTCTCTGTCTCTTCCTCCTACCTTTACCTTCCACACCGGGCCTTGTGCCAACAACAGTATCCCCTTGTGGCGATGCTGTATTGGTTTTCTTGTCAGAGCGCTTATTGACCTGCCTTTGTTGTTTATTGACGACCAATTGCCATTCCTCGTTCTTTCCCAAAGGTAACTCCATTTTGGTTCTAACCTCTCGTTCAGATTCTTCGGTAGATGCTTCTCTTCCTCGTTTCCTGCCTCCTCGGGAGTTGGTTTCTACAGTGCTCTGCAACCCTCGCTCTGATTCGCAGAGCACCGCTTCTGCCTTCTTCCATTTGTCTCGGTATGTGGCTACCACTTCCAGTATCTCCTCCAGTTCTTTCAATCCGTTCTTAACAATCATATTGGTGTTTGGCTGCCTCTTGACCGCGTTTCCCATTTGTTTCAAGAGGTCCCACCCCTTGCTTAAGGTGATATCCTCCTGTTCCCTTATCTCTCTGATGTACTCCCTCATTTCTGAGGTTTCCTGGAGTCTATCCTCTTCATTATGCCTCTTTTTCTGTTTAAGGTTACCGTCCCTGCTATGATGCGCCTGAGCCTCCTCAACCTCAACAATCTCCTCCATACTAGCATCCCTTGTGGCTTCATCTGGGTTCGAGTGACTCACCTCCAAGTCATTGCTTACCACATTATCTGCTCTCATCGTAACAGCCGTGAGCTGTTCGTCATCTATTTGTTTTCCTGTTAGTTTTTTTGTTAAATCTTTATTCATTTCTGTTCCCACGAGTAGCACGAGAAAAAACGGTCACCTATGACAGAGCTCTGCATTATCATAGGAAGGCTATGATTTAAACCGATTGTCGCCAAAACCGGAGTTCACATACTAGCGACTAAGCATCCCCTTAGCCATGCAGCTATCGGCGTATGTAGTGCCACCTTAGCTTGGGTGTGCTAGCTTTTGGTCCACCCCGGGTATTTGATTTCCCCGGTACCTGCCATATCTGGCAGGCGGTCCCCTATCCGCCACCTGGGGAGGCACCCGATGGGGGAGCTGGCCAACCCCACACGGGATTAATTGTTAATTATTAATTATTAATTATTAATTATTAATTTTTAATTATTAATTATTAATTATTAATTATTAATTATTAATTATTAATTATTAATTATTAATTATTAATTATTAATTATTAATTATTAATTATTAATTATTAATTATTAATTATTAATTATTAATTATTAATTATTAATTATTAATTATTAATTATTAATTATTAATTATTAATTATTAATTATTAATTATTAATTATTAATTATTAATTATTAATTATTAATTATTAATTATTAATTATTAATTATTAATTATTAATTATTAATTATTAATTATTAATTATTAATTATTAATTATTAATTATTAATTATTAATTATTAATTATTAATTATTAATTATTAATTATTAATTATTAATTATTAATTATTAATTATTAATTATTAATTATTAATTATTAATTATTAATTATTAATTATTAATTATTAATTATTAATTATTAATTATTAATTATTAATTATTAATTATTAATTATTAATTATTAATTATTAATTATTAATTATTAATTATTAATTATTAATTATTAATTATTAATTATTAATTATTAATTATTAATTATTAATTATTAATTATTAATTATTAATTATTAATTATTAATTATTAATTATTAATTATTAATTATTAATTATTAATTATTAATTATTAATTATTAATTATTAATTATTAATTATTAATTATTAATTATTAATTATTAATTATTAATTATTAATTATTAATTATTAATTATTAATTATTAATTATTAATTATTAATTATTAATTATTAATTATTAATTATTAATTATTAATTATTAATTATTAATTATTAATTATTAATTATTAATTATTAATTATTAATTATTAATTATTAATTATTAATTATTAATTATTAATTATTAATTATTAATTATTAATTATTAATTATTAATTATTAATTATTAATTATTAATTATTAATTATTAATTATTAATTATTAATTATTAATTATTAATTATTAATTATTAATTATTAATTATTAATTATTAATTATTAATTATTAATTATTAATTATTAATTATTAATTATTAATTATTAATTATTAATTATTAATTATTAATTATTAATTATTAATTATTAATTATTAATTATTAATTATTAATTATTAATTATTAATTATTAATTATTAATTATTAATTA
This sequence comes from Tipula vernalis, assembly GCA_958295665.1. Lineage (NCBI taxonomy): Eukaryota > Metazoa > Arthropoda > Insecta > Diptera > Tipulidae > Tipula > Tipula vernalis. The sequence goes on from OY282558.1 coordinate 247,457,044, forward strand.
TTAATTATTAATTATTAATTATTAATTATTAATTATTAATTATTAATTATTAATTATTAATTATTAATTATTAATTATTAATTATTAATTATTAGTTATATCAAAAATAGAATAAAATCTCACTAATACTAGTACGTTTTTTATGCGTGCGTCATAGAATAATATGCGTGCGTCATAGAAACAATACGGTTTGTATAAACGTTCTTGTTGGTTTTGAATAGCACCTTAAAACCTAAAATCAACACTAAATCTACGCATACACATGCAATATGTATCACCCAGCATTTCAAAATCATCGTGAGCCGAAGACGAAAAAAAACCGCCTACCATTTTTTTTTTGTTGTGAAAATATTTACTAAGTATGGCCGAAGCAGCAAGTATTTTTGAAAATGAAATTCAGATACGAGCAAAAGGAGCACAAATTATGTATGTATAGTGTTAGTGACCAAAACCAACACTAATGTACTAAAAGCCTGACTGTCACCAATAATATTTTTGCGCTTATTCATGATAGTATTTGTGATCGAAATACTATATAAATGAGTGAGAACGTGTAGATAAAACATAAGAAATGAATTGTGGCTTTTAGCTCATGTAAATAATTTCCGCGCTTTGGTTATTACACCCCCAGGCTCTGGCTGCCTTTCTTTTGATGGTGCCTCTAACTCCATCGCACGATCCTTTGCCATGAGCAATTGCATGGAAGTGCCGTGTTTGATGATATTCATAAAATTCTTTTTGTTTTTATAATGTGTTGCTGCACCATCAGTTATGTAAAATATTTTAGATATATTAGAAAACTCTGTCTTCATAAACTGGATCAACTTCTCAATGAATAAGTATACAGCAACAACATCATGATGAAGACAATCAGATATTATAATATAGCCTTAGTGGCGTAGTTCTCCTTCTACTTTCTTGTATATTATACCATATATACAGTGCTGGGAAAAAAAAAATTGGGCAAACATATTTTATTACAAATTGGAGTCGTTTTTTGCTAAAACTACAAAACTTTTGAAAGCAATTGGCTTATTGTTTCATTTTAAATACATGTATAAGCTAATTTTTTGAAGAAAAAAATATGTACCTGCAATTTAGGGGGAAAACCCGAAAAATGCCAAAATATTCAAAATACGTTGATTGGAGTTAAGTAATGGAATAAATTAAACAATTATTATTTAATTTTTTTTTGTTTTTTACTGATATATACAAATTCTATCTTTAATATTAATATGTTGTTGGACCGCCATTTGCTTTTAGTACAGCGATACACCTCTGATTCATTGAATTTGATAAATTTTTTGAGATTTTAGAATTTTTAATATTACAATGTCGTCGGAACCATTTTAAAACTTCATCGGACATAAGAGGGGATCTTGATCGAGCAACGGGAAAACAAATTTCAGCCAGCTTTGTGAGAAAAAGACTTGTTAAAGCTGGTTTGAAAGCACTTAAACCAGTCCAAAAGCCTGAGTTCACATTACGAGTTAAAAAAAGTTTGCTATGGGCCCAGGAGCATGTTTCTTGGACTCAAGAGATGTGGAATGATGTGATTTTCTCCGATGAATCAAAATTCAATATGCATGTTGGAGATGGAAGTATTCTCGTAAGGAGAGAATCTCGCGAGAGGCTTAGCAAAGAATGTCTTTTAAGACTTCTACCGAAAAATAAAGGATTTGTGGTCTGGGGATGCTTTTCTGGAAATGAAACCGGTCGATTGTGCTTCCTTAGTTCCAAAATTACAGCAGCTGTTTATCTGCAGGTCCTACATAACGAATTTGAGCCTTCTGTGTTAATGCTTTTTGGCGAGACTTGCAGATTTATTTTTCAACAGGACAACATTCCATGCCATACCGCCGAAGTTGTGAGTTATTAATTTTGAATTGTAGATAGAAAAATTGGCTTTCAGATAAACATAAATAAATTGTTAAAAACTTGTTTTTTTGCTTATCACTTCATTTAAAGATAAAAAAGTACTTCGTAGAAAAAATATCGATGTGCTGAGATGTCTACCGTACAGTCCAGACCTTAATCCCATAGAAAATATTTGGTCTATAATGAAGCTAAAAGTAGCAAGAAATCGCCCAGAATCAATTCAAGCTTTAAAATGTTTGTTAATGACGATTTGGGAATCCATACCTTCTACGACTTTGAAAAATTTATCAAATTCAACGAATCAGAGGTGTATCGCTGTAATAAAAAGAAATGGCGGTCGAACAAAATATTAATATTAAAGACAGAATTTGTATAAATCAGTAAAAAACAAAAAAACAAAAATAAATAATAAGTGTTTAATTTATTCCATTACTTTAACTCCAATCAACGTATTTTGAATAAAAATAAAGAAAAATAAATATCCGATATTTATGATATAGGGCTCGTTTTAAAGGTAAGTTAATACGGATTAATAAAAAAATATAAAAATGATTAGTTCTTTAATTTCTTCATTTTCAAATTTCCCGCCAAAATTTTATTTTTGAATTTTCTCAACGATCATCCAAATTTTTTTTTTTTTTTTTTTTAAATTTTACGTCCTTTAATTCTATTGAACATACTAAAAACTTACGCTAGCAAAATTTTTCGTTTTCGTGCAAAATACGTTTAAGTATTACGATTTACCCGTTTTTGGAATACAAAATCAAATTGTTGTATGTTATTTTCAATTTTTAACTAATTTACGCTCGACCTGATAATTTAATTGTTTAAAATTATTTCGTCGATCTTTAGTATATTCTTACTTCTAATAGAAAATTAAAAAACAAAGAGGAAACAATTTGTAATAGTCTGTTCATAAACTACAACAAATTATTTTGGGCCATTCCTTACTCCGTCTCTCTCACTCCTTCATCACAAGTCGTCACAAAACTGAATATGTGAGCAATAATTTAATCATTTAAGAACATGAAGTAAGTGGTATAATAAAGAAATATGCCTCTAATGATATACCTGCAAATTATTGTATTATGTAATATGTAATATCACATAACAGTAACTTCTTATAATTATATGACGTCATCTTTTATGAAATTCTCCCTGCCCCAGCCTAAACGTGACGACAATCAATACTCCTTCCCCCAAACAAAGGCGTAACGTAGTTTAGGGATAGCCCATAAAGCTATTAGTAAGAAAATAAATGTTGGTATGAGTCATTTATTTTGTTAGTTCCAACCCAAAATATGCGTCCCAAAATATTACGTTCAGGTACATAAACCGTAACGTAATCTTTTGAAACAAAATGACGCATATTTAAAAATTTAATTATAAAAGAAGGTGTTACAGCTTTATTAGCCGTTCGCGGAATTTTAAATAGCGTATAGTCATTGATTGACGATGCAGCCCCCTATTATAATAATGAGAGTTAAATGCAATGATACGTAATATGTTTTTTTTTGGGACTGTACTGGTTGTCACAGACGTGAGTTGGTAATGGTAAGCTTTTGTTGGAGATAATTGAATGAGGTTTTTTTTTGTATTGATGATCGAAGCTTGGTCGTGAGGAAAAAAGAAAAAAACGAAACGGTGGTCAGTTGGTGTAGGAATTACAAGCAGTGAAGATTAGAAATAAAAGTAGAAAAAAAAATAAAGTTGGCGTGGCCAAGTGAAATTAGGCACGGGAAAAATTGAAGATAATATCTCTCGTCTACAGTTTCGATACTTTTGATAATTGATCATACAAAGTATCGCAAACTGACATCAGTGAAATAATTAGTTTAAAGTTTGAATTAAAGCCTCGTGTTTTGGAGGCAGTGGAAGAAAAACACCGTATTAGAGCGAGTTTATTCTTATTGTTTGGTGTTGTTTTTATTTGTTTATCGGTCGAAAACTAAAACTGTTAAAAATGTTTGTGAAGCCCAGCATGTTTTCAAATGGGTATAAAACAGAATTAGTGCTAAAATAGTGCAATCATACTATCAGCATTAGCGTATTTAATAGTTTAAATTTAAGTATGTATGTGTAAAACAGAACCGTAAAAATAATAGATATTAAAAAATGTAACTGATACTATTATCAGGAACAGATAGGACAAAATATTATAACAGTGATCATATTAACATAAACAAAAAAAAAACTGTTAGTTGTTGTTGTGTACATAATAACTGGATTAAACAAAAATAAACTTCTGAAATATAGATCTATAAGCTAAGTGATACATTAATAAATAAAAAAATTAAAAAATATGTTAATAAATATATTAATAAATAAGTTAAAAATAAATTAATTAATTCTAAATAAATAAATTTAATTATAATAAAAAACACTGAAAAATACGTTATAATATGAACATAATTACAGTGAAAATTATAATCATCCTCATTTCATATTTGGAAGGGGAAATGCACTAATAAAAAAATATAAATTTAATTCAAAACACCACAAGATTGTTAAATTAAAATACAAATTCAATTGGTGTTCAAATATGTTGTATGTAATACCAAAATATTGTGAGTACGTTTATGGAGGATCTGCAATCAACACATCAACACAACAATCCATCTGCACATCAGCTAAGATTTGTTTGATTATTTATTAATATTATTATTATTAATTTTTTTTGTATTTTCAAATTTATAAATTATTATTAAGTTTAGTTATTTAGTGGATAGTGGGTATAATGCGCATATACATTTAGGGTAGACAATTTTAGTTGTCTTATGAATTAAAAGTAAAACTAGTATAATATTATTATTATTTTTTAAGAGTTCCGTTCCGCCATTTTTTGTAAAAACAAAAACAAATTGAATAATATAGAAGGGTTTTTTTTAAAGTTAATACTAAATTTACTGATTTTTCTACTATTTTTATTTATGGTGTCATTTGATGGGATTTATTTGGATTTTTTTTTTTGCTTGTATTCAGCAATGATTTTCTGTTTCGTTTTTTTTCTTTTTGAGTGTTAATATTTCAGATGAGTGAATAATTATTTTGAAGTGGAAATGGGGATGAAGCATAGGTGAGTATTATTTTTTTTTAGGTAGGTGGTGTGAGTAGTAGCTGGTTATCATTGATCTTTTTGTTTTTCAATTATTTAATTTGTCCGGTCATTACTGATCCTTTCATGTTCCGGTAACCCCACCCCTTACGCTCCTGAGCCTTAGCCGGCGCAATCGACCGTTCTACCGGAACCACTGGAATGATAATTTCTGTTAACAATTCCCCAAGATCTGTTACAAAGGGGTAGGTAGGCCTGTAAAACAACATAAAATATAAGCAGTGGTTTTTGTTAACATTTTTTGGTATAAATTAGTGTTTAAATTAATATTTCAGTTAGTTTAACTTGTGAAAGTATTTCATCAAAAGTATTTCAAATAATAAGTGTAATAATGGTTGGGTACAAAAAGTGTTGTAAGCCGTTTCCTGAGTTGAAATGTTGTAAAAGGTGAAGAAATGTTAATGATTATATTAAAATTCGTTTGCCGCCCTCGATTCATGTAACTGAGAATTCATCGATTTGTACATCATGTTATTACCGGGTGACTAATAAACGTCAAAAAGTTGAAAACGAGGTATCACCGGTTAATAAATCATTAAATTCACATTAAATTCACATAACATGTAAATTTTAACCGTATAAATATCTTTAAATTTCTACCCTTGTTTTGTAATAAATTTTTTTACTGTCAATATTTTTTGTTTTAAATTTAATTTTGAATCACAAAAACGAGTGAAAAAATTAACCTGGAAAAATAAAATAAAATCGAGTTTTTGTAAGAGGACCAAAAATCTACCATTCGATTTTTGAAATTTTCAAAATAGGTAGAGTCATACTTAAACGTATTTTGCACGAAAACGAAAAATTTTGCTAGCGCAAGTTTTTAGTATGTTCAATAGAATTAAAGGACTTAAAATTTAAAAAAAAAAAAAAAATTGGACGATCATTGAGAAAATTCAAAAATACAATTTTGGCGGGAAATTTGAAAATGAAGAAATTAAAAAACTTACCATTTTTATATTTTTTTATTAATCCGTATTAACTTACCTTTAAAACACGAGCCCTATATCATAAATATCGGATATTTATTTTTCCTTTTATAGCCATAAACACAACATCATGTTCATCATTTTTCTCAAAATTTGACGCCCTGTATTTTAAACAACAACAAAAAAAATCACGTTCTACAAAATGTTTTTTTTAACTACAAATTCAAAACATAAAAATCATAAAATTAAAACATGACTTCCAAAAATTTGTGATTTGACGTATTTTTCACCATATACATATATATATATATATATATATATATATATATATATATATATATATATATATATATATATATATATATATATATATATATAATATATATAAAAATATTAACTCTGATATGCATGTCGACTTGGAAAAATTTTGATTTGTAGTGTAAATATGACATTTGAATTTGACATATATCAACATTTTTAAACCAAAATGAAGTTTTCCACAATTTCTAGGGTTGTACAAAAACAAAAAATTTTCCAATTTCCCTTCCGCAGCTCCGGATAGCAGCTCCAGATAAATAGGTATATCTAAATATTTTTTTATTGATTTTTAGTTAAAAAGTTGAATGAAAAATTATAGATTAGTTTTAAATAATCCCGATACAATCTATCAAGAGCTAATAAAAAAAACGCGTTTTTTTAACGTTTCATAGTAGGTATGTTTTGTTATTAGATGAGATGTGTGACCCGCTACAGTCTTTCCAATTGGTATGATTTTTACGGTCAACATTGCGCCCTAAAAGAATCCCTCTATTTAATTTATTTCGAACTGATCGCGATGCGGTTTTGCTTTGCCCAGCGAGTGCCGTAACCATTCATTACAATGGAATCTTGAATAAGATTGCCGTATGGGAGTAATGATATATTTTTAAGCGTACATGTCAGGTTTAAGTGACTAACTAAACAGAATTATACTTTGCTCATGCTCAATTAATGTCAGTAAGGTTCGTCCTCCAAATCCAAAATACAATAACTTATTGACTATTGAATAAAAAATGTAACGTGTAGTTTAATTACTGAGCGAACAACAGCAGAGCCCTTTCGAGTATAGATCCATAATCATCATGACATATTTTTTAGAAGGTTTTTTAGTGGTATAACTTTTTACTGATTTTCACAGGAATCTTTAGTAAAATGATGCTTTTTAGCTTCAATTTTTTCAATGAAAAAAGCAGAAATATTGTAAAATGTTTATATAAAAGTTTTCTAAATATCTTTAACAATAATATACATGAAGGCTATATTGGTATTAAATAAATATTAATTGCAGAAATATTAAAATTAAATTATTTCTAAAATATATTTTTCGAACTTAAATTTTGAAAAATACATCAAAGTTGGCTCCTACATTTAATTAATGTTTTATTAAAACCCCTTTATTTACAAACACATCTTTACACCTTATGATGACACACCTTTCGTTAATTTTTTTTTATAATAAAAAAATGCCGATAAATAGCAGAGCTTAAACTAAAGAGGAGAAACAAACTTTTTATTCTTACATGTAAAAAAACCATTTAGTTTTTATTGTTGTTTAAGAGTGGTTGTGCGTAGTTTGTTTATTAAATTTAAGTTATTGATTTTAAAATATGTTATACTACAAGGTTTGATTTAAATATAAACCTAAAACTATTTTCTGTTACGAGTATTTCTCATTCATAAAATTTTAATCAAAAATGTTCAATTTTACATGGGTTCTTGTGGGAAATCGTAAAATGTATTCCCCTTAAATTAAGCTTCGTTCCCCCTTTAATTAGGAGGGCTAGGCGGTACATCCCAGCAAGTGATGTGCAAAAATTAGTTTACTTTTACGCCTACCGTCATAGGATGTAAGAGGGGGTCTTGGACAAGCAACAAGCAAACAAATATCCAGCTTAGTGAGAAGAAGACTAATTAAAGCATAATTTGCTCTGGGCCTAAAAGCATGCTTCTTGGAATCAAGAGATGTTGAATAACTTGATTTTATCTTACATGTCTAAAATTGTAGAATCCTCGCACGAAGAAAACCTCAAGAGAGGTTTAGCAACGAATATCTTTTAAGACTTCCACCAATAATTAAACGAGTTGTGGCTGGGGAGTTTTTTCTGGAGAAGAAACAGGTCGAATGTGCTTCCTTAGTTCCATTACCAAAGCAGCTGTTTATCTGCATGTCGTACTTAACGAAATTGAGCCCTTTGTGTTAGAGCTTTTCGACGATACTTTCAGATTTATTTTTCAACTCCATGCAATACTGCCAAAGTCGTGAGTAACTACCATATATTAATTTTGAATTGTAGATAATAAAATGAACTTTCAGATAAACAACAATAATTTATTAAAATCCTATTTTTTTTATCTTTTCATTTAAACGTAAAAATGTCCTCCGCAGAAAAAAAATTCGATTTGTTGGACTGGCTCCCGTAAAGCCGAGAACTAAACCCAATAGAAAATGTTTGGTTTATAATGAAGCTAGATGTAGCAATAAAGCGCCCAGAATCAATTCAATCTTTAAAAAGTTTGTTGATAAACATCTAGGAATACGTAGCTTCTGCGCAGTTGAAAAAGTTCAATGAATCGGAGGTGTACTACATTGATAAAAGCAAAAAGCTGGCCAACAAAATATGAATATTAAAGATATAATTTCTAAAAACCAATAGAAAATAAAAAAAACTATAAAAGAAGCGTTTAGTTTATTCGATCACTGTAGCTCTAATCAACGTATTTTGAATATTTTGGCATCTTTTCGGTTTTCCCCCTAAATTGCAGGTACATTTTTTAAGTTTTTTCAAAAAAATGGGTCTTAAATTTATTTAAAATGAAACTGTAGCGGCTCACTTATGCGTGCTCCGCCACACTGTATCACTCACATACATTGGCGTCTGTGTTCACCCAACCAATAATGCAACGTCTTCACGCCGCTCAACGTTGACATTACATTTGGGAAAACACGCATTCAACCAATGAACTACTGTCTCTTCCACATGAAGAGACAACAAAACAAAATAAAATTAAATCTTTCTTTTCATTTCAGTCTATTCTAAAATTTGAAACGGCGACATGCCGAAAACCATCGCGCGGTGTGGTTAAACAAAAAACATAAAATGGTGGTTGAAAATAATAAAATAAATTGGGTTTATGTATTGTATTTATTTTAAATGTTCAGAATTACTAAATTGGTGACCACCAACGTCCGTGATTACGAGAATAACGATGAACATGTGCCTCAATTGTGTTTTATATTTTTTTGTGGCGGCCGGATGCGAATTACACACCGGCCAGTGAGTGAGTATCTATCTACATTTTTGTTTTCATTAAAGACAAAGAAGCGCGATGCTATGAGTATCCATATTTTTTTTCTTTTTTTATTGCTTCCATTTTCACGCACAACACACCATGCCAGGCCGTGCCAGACATACACAAGCAGTCCTGCAGCAATGCTCACGTGCTCATACGCCGGTACAAAAGCAACATCAACAACAAAATAATAAAAAGCATGACAACATGCTCCAACATCAAAACAACCGGAGTTGTAAACACATTTCACACACAAATGGAGTCAAAGAGCGTCATCACCACTATCACTGCCGTCGCCATCATCACAACCATCGCCGCCATCGCAACAGCTGTCAGTAATTGCATCGCCGGCATCATTATCATCATCATTATCATGACACCATTCATCAACACCACGGACAGCAGTAGCAGGCAACGGGACTAGCAACAGCGGCACCAAAATCATTGCCGCCATCGCCGTCATCATGGGCAACATGACCGAAAACAGCATCAAAACAAAAACCTAAAAAACTATGTAAATTTTATACCACCAGTTTTTTATTATTCATTCTATTTCATTTTTTTTCGGGTTCATTTTTTTTACATTCAATAAATTTTTTTATTTTGTTTCATTCAAATGGCTTCACAAAATGTTGCACGGCAAGCGACCACCCAGCCATTCCCAACCACACTCCCCACCGTCTTTTATACGGCTACAGTCGAGACTCACTTCGACTGCCGCCGTATAAACTTTCCATGTCACTGGGACACAGTCGAGACTCATTTCGACTGTACCACCCTTTCACGAGCAAATCGAGACTCACATCGACTTTCTCCGGCCACAGTCAAATCCGTGGACTGGGGCCCTATTTCTGAATACGATACGAATTTGTATACGAAACGAAAATGCTATTCGATACGAAAATTAATTGGTATTTCTGAATACGAACGTATGACCTATTTTAATTTTTGTAGTGTAGGCAAAGGGAAATTTTGTTTTACGTGAAACATCCTTAAAATGACAGTGTAAAACTGAAAATAAACATAAATATGTCAAATTTTTGGCATCAGTTTAGTTTTTAATTGGCTACGTCAATAATCGAATCCGCGCCATATTATTTTATATCAAAATAAAATAATTTTATTTAATAAAAGCAAATACAAATCTGTACCTAGAAAAAGCCATAGCTACATATTTCGTAAAATTTTAATTTTATTTATTTAGTTTATTGTGATTGCAGCGTTGAGGGACCCGCTAATTAGTCAACAAATTGGTGTATACATAAAATATGTGAAATTTTGTTAAATTTTTTTTTTTTTTCCCTTTTATTTAATATTACAACTGATTTACAAATCATTTAGTAATTTATCTTTCTTAAATGAAGATTCACATTTGGCGGGCAGTAGCCCAATGGTTACTCCCGTTTGAATTTACATAGTAATTATTTTTCTCTATCTGCATTAAATACAACTGCCCAATTCCAAAGGTTTCTGCCTTTGAAGTCTTCTTACTGCATTGGTGGTATCCAACAAACTTCGTATGTCTGCATTTTGGTGCCGAGATATCCGCTGAATGTGTTTCTTCGCATGATTTTGTATTTCTTCACTTACATATTCCATGTTTAAGTCCCTATGGAGGTTATCATTTCTAATGTACCATGGTGCGTTTACAATGCCACGCAGCACTTTGTTTTGAAAACATTGAATCATTTGTACATTTGTCTTCTTAGTACAACCCCAAAGTTGAATACCGTAGGTCCATATTGGTTTAAGTATTTGCTGATATAATAGCAATTTGTTATGTACATATTGTTTGCAATTTTGTTAAATAAAAAATATATTAAAAAAATTTGGCTTTTAGTTTTTAAAAATTTGTATTTCTTTTAAAAATTAGAAATATAAATTTTTTGCTTCTTTAATTTTGGTGTCGTTAACGAACCAAAATACGTATGAGAAGTTAGCACGAAATTTTCATCCCGAAAAGGCTTTTTTTCTAAAATGTGTGTATCAGCTAAAATTTGAGGAAATTTCCATTCCATCCAGAAAAAAATATTTAAAACACTTAACCAAACGGTATTCATCCCGAAAAATAATTATAAAGGAATAGATTTAGTTTTAAGAGCATTATAGTAGAATAAATATAAAAATCAAATATTTGATGATTCCTTTGGATACAAAATATGTACATTTAAACAAATAAACAATAAATACGCGATCAAATTTCAATTTCTTAATTTCTTGTGCCAATCTCAGAGATGTCTCCAAGAAATGATGTATGTTTTCCGACTTCTCAACACTTATGCAATTAGAAAAAACTACCCTCATTAAGAAATCATGGGGATTAATAGTGAAAATGAACCACAACGTAAATGTATTATGAAACATAATACTTAGAATGAAATACAGCCAATTTCGAAATTTCTTGTGCCAATCTCAGAGATGTCTCCAAGAAATGATGTATGTTTTACGACTTCTTAATACTTATGCAATTAGAAAAAACTACCCTCATTAAGAAATCATGGGGATTAATAGTGAAAATGAACCGCAACGTAAATGTATTATGAAACATAATACTTAGAATGAAATATGGCCAATTTCGAAATTTCTTGTGCCAATCTCAGAGATGTCTCCAAGAAATGATGTATGTTTTACGACTTCTTAATACTTATGCAATTAGAAAAAACTACCCTCATTAAGAAATCATGGGGATTAATAGTGAAAATGAACCGCAACGTAAATGTATTATGAAACATAATACTTAGAATGAAATACGGCCAATTTCGAAATTTCTTGTGCCAATCTCAGAGATGTCTCCAAGAAATGATGTATGTTTTCCGACTTCTTAATACTTATGCAATTAGAAAAAACTACCCTCATTAAGAAATCATGGGGATTAATAGTGAAAATGAACCGCAACGTAAATGTATTATGAAACATAATACTTAGAATGAAATACGGCCAATTTCGAAATTTCTTGTGCCAATCTCAGAGATGTCTCCAAGAAATGATGTATGTTTTCCGACTTCTTAATACTTATGCAATTAGAAAAAACTACCCTCATTAAGAAATCATGGGGATTAATAGTGAAAATGAACCGCAACGTAAATGTATTATGAAACATAATACTTAGAATGAAATACGGCCAATTTCGAAATTTCTTGTGCCAATCTCAGAGATGTCTCCAAGAAATGATGTATGTTTTCCGACTTCTTAACACTTATGCAATTAGAAAAAACTACCCTCATTAAGAAATCATGGGGATTAATAGTGAAAATGAACCGCAACGTAAACGTATTACGAAACATAATACTTAGAATGAAATACGGCCAATTTCGAAATTTCTTGTGCCAATCTCAGAGATGTCTCCAAGAAATGATGTATGTTTTCCGACTTCTTAATACTTATGCAATTAGAAAAAACTACCCTCATTAAGAAATCATGGGGATTAATAGTGAAAATGAACCGCAACGTAAATGTATTATGAAACATAATACTTAGAATGAAATACGGCCAATTTCGAAATTTCTTGTGCCAATCTCAGAGATGTCTCCAAAAAATGATGTATGTTTTCCGACTTCTTAATACTTATGCAATTAGAAAAAACTACCCTCATTAAGAAATCATGGGGATTAATAGTGAAAATAAACCGCAACGTAAACGTATTACGAAACATAATACTTAGAATGAAATACGGCCAATTTCGAAATTTCTTGTGCCAATCTCAGAGATGTCTCCAAGAAATGATGTATGTTTTCCGACTACTTAATACTTATGCAATTAGAAAAAACTACCCTCATTAAGAAATCATGGGGATTAATAGTGAAAATGAACCGCAACGTAAATGTATTATGAAACATAATACTTAGAATGAAATATGGCCAATTTCGAAATTTCTTGTGCCAATCTCAGAGATGTCTCCAAGAAATGATGTATGTTTTACGACTTCTTAATACTTATGCAATTAGAAAAAACTACCCTCATTAAGAAATCATGGGGATTAATAGTGAAAATGAACCGCAACGTAAATGTATTATGAAACATAATACTTAGAATGAAATATGGCCAATTTCGAAATTTCTTGTGCCAATCTCAGAGATGTCTCCAAGAAATGATGTATGTTTTCCGACTTCTTAATACTTATGCAATTAGAAAAAACTACCCTCATTAAGAAATCATGGGGATTAATAGTGAAAATGAACCGCAACGTAAATGTATTATGAAACATAATACTTAGAATGAAATATGGCCAATTTCGAAATTTCTTGTGCCAATCTCAGATATGTCTCCAAGAAATGATGTATGTTTTCCGACTTCTTAATACTTATGCAATTAGAAAAAACTACCCTCATTAAGAAATCATGGGGATTAATAGTGAAAATGAACCGCAACGTAAATGTATTATGAAACATAATACTTAGAATGAAATACGGCCAATTTCGAAATTTCTTGTGCCAATCTCAGAGATGTCTCCAAGAAATGATGTATGTTTTCCGACTTCTTAATACTTATGCAATTAGAAAAAACTACCCTCATTAAGAAATCATGGGGATTAATAGTGAAAATGAACCGCAACGTAAATGTATTATGAAACATAATACTTAGAATGAAATATGGCCGATTTCAAAATTTCTTGTGCCAATCTCAGAGATGTCTCCAAGAAATGATGTATGTTTTACGACTTCTTAATACTTATGCAATTAGAAAAAACTACCCTCATTAAGAAATCATGGGGATTAATAGTGAAAATGAACCGCAACGTAAATGTATTATGAAACATAATACTTAGAATGAAATACAGCCAATTTCGAAATTTCTTGTGCCAATCTCAGAGATGTCTCCAAGAAATGATGTATGTTTTACGACTTCTTAATACTTATGCAATTAGAAAAAACTACCCTCATTAAGAAATCATGGGGATTAATAGTGAAAATGAACCGCAACGTAAATGTATTATGAAACATAATACTTAGAATGAAATACGGCCAATTTCGAAATTTCTTGTGCCAATCTCAGAGATGTCTCCAAGAAATGATGTATGTTTTCCGACTTCTTAATACTTATGCAATTAGAAAAAACTACCCTCATTAAGAAATTATGGGGATTAATAGTGAAAATGAACCGCAACGTAAATGTATTATGAAACATAATACTTAGAATGAAATACGGCCAATTTCGAAATTTCTTGTGCCAATCTCAGAGATGTCTACAAGAAATGATGTATGTTTTCCGACTTCTTAATACTTATGCAATTAGAAAAAACTACCCTCATTAAGAAATCATGGGGATTAATAGTGAAAATGAACCGCAACGTAAATGTATTATGAAACATAATACTTAGAATGAAATACGGCCAATTTCGAAATTTCTTGTGCCAATCTCAGAGATGTCTCCAAGAAATGATGTATGTTTTCCGACTTCTTAACACTTATGCAATTAGAAAAAACTACCCTCATTAAGAAATCATGGGGATTAATAGTGAAAATGAACCGCAACGTAAACGTATTACGAAACATAATACTTAGAATGAAATACGGCCAATTTCGAAATTTCTTGTGCCAATCTCAGAGATGTCTCCAAGAAATGATGTATGTTTTCCGACTTCTTAATACTTATGCAATTAGAAAAAACTACCCTCATTAAGAAATCATGGGGATTAATAGTGAAAATGAACCGCAACGTAAATGTATTATGAAACATAATACTTAGAATGAAATACGGCCAATTTCGAAATTTCTTGTGCCAATCTCAGAGATGTCTCCAAGAAATGATGTATGTTTTCCGACTTCTTAACACTTATGCAATTAGAAAAAACTACCCTCATTGAGAAATCATGGGGATTAATAGTGAAAATGAACCGCAACGTAAATGTATTATGAAACATAATACTTAGAATGAAATACAGCCAATTTCGAAATTTCTTGTGCCAATCTCAGAGATGTCTCCAAGAAATGATGTATGTTTTCCGACTTCTTAACACATATGCAATTAGAAAAAACTACCCTCATTAAGAAATCATGGGGATTAATAGTGAAAATGAACCGCAACGTAAATGTATTATGAAACATAATACTTAGAATTTTTTTTTTTATTTTTATTAATCAACATTAAAAATTAAATAAAAAACAATAACAATTTTCAAAATGATTGCCAGAATAATTCAATACCAAGGAAAACTTGGTTTGAAACTATTCATTCCGGAATGAAAATACACAGCATTATTGGGTGTTTTCTTTTATTCATTCCATAGAAAGAATAGAACGAATAGAATATCGGTCACGTGACCTAAGAATATTCTGAACGAAATATTTAAAAGAATGTAACAGAATACTTTTTTGACAGCAACTCATTTTGTTTTAACTCAGTTAACTAATTTGTGTTATCCTGTTAGTGTAGCGTAGAGTGAAGCAAAATAAAGTATAAGTAATTAAAGTGATTAGTTTGGATTAATAAAGAAACTTATTATACTTAATAAATGGATCAACCGGAATTAATTGGTATTACGCTAAGTGCCAAAATAGCTTGGATTTCAGTGTTTGAAAGTGATTCAAGTGATTCGGAAGATGATGATATCATTAAAAACCCGAAAAATTTAAATTATTTCGAAAATACGGTGTGTTCTTTAAATGATCATCAGTTTATGGCGCATTTCCGTATGTTACCTGGTACTTTTGAGTTGCTGTGTCAAAATATTTGTGACATCGATAGCAAGTACGTCGATATAGCACGAGGTCATCCAAGAATTGCCCTTGAGAAGCAATTGCTGATGACATTATGGTATTTGGCTAATACCGAATGTTTTAGGGACGTAAATTTACAAATTGCTCACATACATTATATATAATAACTTTTTTTTATTCTTCAATATTATGGTTTTATAGATCAGTCTCGGACAGGTTTGGCGTTTCTATTAACGCTTGCTGGAATGCCGTTTTTGATATTTGTAAACTATTTGTTTCTAATTGCATAAGTATTAAGAAGTCGGAAAACATACATCATTTCTTGGAGACATCTCTGAGATTGGCACAAGAAATTTCGAAATTGGCCGTATTTCATTCTAAGTATTATGTTTCATAATACATTTACGTTGCGGTTCATTTTCACTATTAATCCCCATGATTTCTTAATGAGGGTAGTTTTTTTCATGGAATGAAAATTTCCTCAAATTTTAGCTGAGACACACATTTTAGGAAAAAAGCCTTTTCGGGATGAAAATTTCGTGCTAACTTCTCATACGTAACCAAAATCCGTTCATGAACGAACAAAAACTGCTAGAATTCGTATTGTGAAATATGGGAAATTTTATCACGAATCATGCTCACACGAATTCGTACAAGAAATAAACGTATTCGTATTCAAAAATAGCAATGATACGAATTCGTAGATTTTTTATTCGTATTCGTATTCAGAAATAGGGGCCCTGGCCTCAAAACGGAGCCACTGCCAACATCTCTTGGCAGGCCCCAAAGCTGACTCCAGACTTCAGATTTCATTTTCTGGTCTGGCATGTCACAGCTTTGCCAACAATGACATAGAAACTCGGCCGCTGCACCATTCTTGTGTCAAACTGGTATGGTGGACAGTGAGGGAAGACTAGAGCTACATATCAGATATTGGTCGAAGCGCATACTCCCAACCTTGAAGGCGAACTAAGTGACACGACTGCAACTTGAAATATATTAGGCAAATTAGAAATAAAATCGTTTTATAACAACAATCTTATTTTAAACAATAACATATTAAAAACAATGCACAAAATTATTCAAAAAACAATATTTTAAAATATATAAAATAAAATAATTGCGTCTTTCCATTTTGTGGTTTTCGCCTGTCACTTGCAAAAATCAATTGACATCTGTCGTATAAAGTGACTTTAGTCGTAACAAACGACTAAGAGAATCGCAAAATTGATGTGATGTGACTATAGTCATGAAAAATGACGTGATACGACTATGAAAATTGGGGTTTATATTTGGTAACACACGCATTCAACCAATGATCTACTGTCTCCTCCACATGAAGAAACAACAAAACAAAATAAAATTATCTTTCTTTTCATTTCAGCCTATTCTAAAATTTCAACACGGCGACATGCCGACCACCATCGCGCGGTGTGATTAAACAAAAACCATAAAATGGTGGTTGAAAATAATAAAATAAATTTTGTTTATGTATTTATTTTAAATGTTCATGAATTACTAAAAAACAATAAACCAATTGCTTTAAAAATTTTTGTAATTTTAGCAAAACAAGACCCCAATTTGTAATAAAATATGTTTGACTATTTTTTTTCCCAGCACTGTAGGTTGAAATTTATGGGGCACAATAAATAATCGTGAACAAAATTTATTTATTAAAATTAGCATTTATTTATTAACTTTATTTTCCACAAAATTTTATTTGACAATGTAATTATTGGATTAAAATCCACCACCACTTAATTAAATTACTATTAATAACAAACAACTTTTGACGTGTTGTCAGGTTGAAAGTTACCAAGAGAGTGTAAAAAATTGTATGTCTGTGGTTGAGACAGCATGAAAAACGAAAATGGTACGATCTAAGCCAAATTGCTGATTGGTTGTGAATGACGACAATAGATGGTGATGAACTGTTTTGGTGTTGTATTAAGGTGTCCAAGGGTGACATGTTATAGCCATCACTTTTTTCGCTTCGATGCAATTTCGACAGAGTAACGGTATCTTACAACTCAATTGTTTTAAAATTTTATATTTTTAACAAAGGAATACATACAGTTATTCTTCCGAAAGTGAATCGAAGCGAAAAAAGTGAGGGTTATAACATGTCACCCCAAGATATTTATTAGTACAAAGTAGTGATTTGTAGGTACTAATACATATGTGGAATATATTTATTTTAAGTACGGATTCAAACCCAAAGAGTAGGTCAAAATATACTCTATAGTTGTCACTACTAAGCTGAAAATGCTATTCAAATACAATTATATTTTAAGCCGAAACGAGCTGCATTTCGAATAATTGTGAATGAATGGAATAAATTGATTGCATGAGTGAGTCACTACAAATTCAAACATTTATGAAAATATTTCAGAAATCATAATTTAGGATTTGTAACTTTTTCATTTAAGAATTTCTCTTAGGAAAAAAGGTGATTTGCCATATGTTATATGTGTTTTACTATGAAAAGTTTGGTTTTTTCCTCGTTGCTAATTCCCTTATAAAAGCTTCGTTTTTTATACTATGTCTTTTTGCAGGGGTTTCTCAACCTCATCGAAATGGCTTGAAATGATTCAATAGAACATACATAAATGTTTTCACATAAACCTTTTGCGAGTAGAGCGTGAACTCGCTCGTTGTTTTTTTTTAAATTGACTGAGGTATCAAAAATTTGATATATGCCGAATAAAATGCCGAATGCAATATAAACTTCAGAAGGATTTTCACCATCAAAGATTTTTTGTGAGCCAAAAATTTAAAAATCAAAACTTTATCCGATATTAGCATAAACACCAATCATATATAGCACCAAATTAACTATGTTTATTATGTATATAAATGAAAATAATTAATTGATAAAATTTAATAAGAAGATCCATTTTTTTCTCGGCTACCACTATAAATGGAAGATTAATTTATCGATAGTTATCATTCCCAGGAAAAGAACGGCGACCGATAAGGATGTAAGCTTATTAAATAAATGATACTTTTAACAATTTATTAGTTGATCGTTTTACATATTTCAATATTTATTTATAGGCCAAGGTTAAACGCATCTCGATTTTATTGTTTTGCGTCTGCGATGTAAAAATTTGTAGGGACGTTTGTACATAAATATAAAAATTTCTTCTTCAACATCTCATAATCGCGATTATCCTAAAATACGTAATAAAATTTTAAAAGAAAACATCATTAAAATAAATACAGTTTCAGAGAATAGTAATTTTGTAGTTAATTGCCTGAGTTATTGAAAAACCACCGAATAAAACCATAATTACTTATAAGTGTGTAATTCATGTTATTTACTCAACGTGTACGATATAATTTTATAAAACGTATATTAAAAAAATGGTCTGGGTGATACACATCGGACGACACATATATATGTATGTATATAAAACATGCGTAATCCTATATAATCGTCGAATTCAATTTCCCGCGATCTCCATCAATATAATTAAAAAGGAAATTAGGCAATAATTATTAATTAGGGTGTCATAAAATCACAGGTTTTCGTTGATGTGGTTTTACGCATTCGCCGACTAATAAAATTGCAATTTCAAAAGAATTAAATAAAAAAAAAAACAACAAGTATACATTTTTCATTTTGTATTTCTCGTAAATTAGGTCAGTTATTTCATAAAAATAATTTTTATTTTATCAACAAAAAGATCAATTAAAATAATTTTTACGTCTTGTATTGATTTTCACTTGTCCCTTTTATTGTTTAATTGTTTTTGTTTTGTACCTGCGAAATATTTTAATAATTTTAATTTATTTTTTATATCGACAATTTAATTTAATCTTTTTCTGTATTTTCTTCTGCTGCGCGTTTTTGTCAAGCAAATTCTTTTGATCAAAAATATTATTATACAAGACGATAAAAAAAAACACACACAATAATGATGTATATATTTTTAAATAATCGCGATTTACTTATAAAATTCGTGCATAAATCATTTTTTGCTTATATTAATATAAATCTGAAAACTGAAAGAGATCTAGATTTAAATGTAAAGACCGCCCGTGGTGTGAAATTCAAACGATTTTATTATTCCATATACATAATTGTTGAATAAATATTAAATTGGTAGCTAAGTGAGATATGATAGATCTTTTGTGCCAAACATCCGTAAAATATCGTTTCAATGATCGGCTTATTTCTGTACAACAGAACATTTAGTAGCGCACTTAAACACTTACGCCTTATAATTGTGATTTAACACAGCGAAAAATAAATTAAACTTAATAAAGTGTTTTCATACACAAAATAAAAATTAAAGTTAAAATAAAAAATTTCTTTTTTTGTTTTTATATTTAATTTTTAAAAAAATGACAAAAAACAAAATAATTTCAATCGATTAAAATAATTAAAATTAAAGAAAAACTTAAATTGTAATTTAACCTTAAACTTTTATTGAATCACACCCTTTTCACTTTTTTCTGTATTACTTTAGCTCTGACATGATATGTTATACATTTAATACGTATGCAGTTTTTGGGTACATTTTTTTTATTTTTTAATTTTGATTATTGAATTAAATTTATATACTTTATGGAATAATTGACATTTCGATAATTTTTCAAGTTTTCACTTTATATACCGCGCGCAAATTAAATTTATAAACAATTATACTGACACGGCGCAGAAAACCTAAAATTATACGAGTATATTAAATTTCGGTTTTGGTTTACAAGAAATTAAAAGTAAAACTATTTATTAAATTTGTTTGGGAAAATTATGCACACTAAATGGTGTAAACAATTTTGGAATTTTATGGCTTAAGAATTTTTAGTGCGATGCCATATATCACTATTGTACATCAATAAAATACAATCAATATAATTTTAAATATTTATTCAATTCAAATATTTATTTTATTATTTTATTTTTTGCCTGAGAATAAGTGCTCCTTATTGTGAAATAGATTTTTATTTTGCTGCAAGATCGATTTCGATGCTATAGCATCATCGTCAGTTGATTTACTTATTGAATTATTTCAGTGGCGTGATTGATGGGCAATACGTAGTTTTTTAATTTATTTTTATTAACTTTTTTATTGTTGTTAATTTTTAATATTATTTCACCTCATGCTGTACATTTTATTGTAAATAAGCTACGGCTCAAAATAGAATGTGTAAGCATGAGGTGAAAATGGTTTGAAAAAAATTTAAGAGGTTTTTATGCCTATGGAAGCAACTTCATTATTTTTTTTTTATTTCGATTGCTTTATTTCCATGTGTGCTTTTCCTTTTAATACTAAATTATTTATAAAATACTTAAATAAATAAATTTCGTATTTTTCAATCCTTTTTATACTAAACTTTTTTGGAATTTCAATGGTTGCGCCGTACAATTTTTTGATTCAGGAACTATTTTCTGGTTATGTTGATTGCATGTTGATTGTTAAATCGTATAGTTTATTTGTTGCAGTGTTTATTCTTTTGTTCAACATACATCGGTTTATTCTGTTGTTCAACATTAATCGAATTCTTCGGTTCGACTTAGCACATCCCCTTTCTTCATTCTATATAGTACATACTTGTAAATTTGCTTCAAAACTTGTGTAATTATGCTGTGTAGAATTAATATGCTGAGCGAATTTTGATTTAGGGTTGATTTTTCCGATTGACTTTACATGCTCCCTAGATCTTTCTTTAAAGGATCGGCCGGTTTGTCATAAATAAAATGCCTGACAAAATGAACATGTTAATTTGTACACCGCCGTATCCAAAGTTTCGTTCCTCCTGTTCTTGATTAATTTTCCTAATTTATTGTTTGTTTTGTGCGCCAGAGTGTAACGAAAATGCTGAAATACTTTTCGAATTTTTTTACTAGTATGACTCCAATCCATACTTATGTATTTTGTATCATCAACATCACAATTTAGACTGGTATACCCCCGATACTCCACTTTTCTCTTGCATCCATAATTCATCCTTTCTATTTCTGCTGCTTGGTACCCATTTTGGTGAGCGATGTATTTAATCTTCCCCAGCTCTACTTTACTTTTTACTGTTTAGCCTATGGATCATGTGGCGGTATGCTGCTATCTTTTGTTGATGGTGATGCGATTTTTGATGAATCGTTTGGCACGTTTGTGTAGGCTTTCTGAAAATTTGGAATTTATGTTTTTAATTTATTTTCTTTATTGTTAGGTCCAAAAAATTTATAGATTTATCATTTTCAATTTCTAATGTGAATTTTAATTTTTATAATATCCTTTTTTATGATCCAATCATTTATTTAGCTATTTATAGTAAAAAAAATTTTTTATAACAATTAATGTAAAAGAAAATCGAGAAAATATTTATTTTCATTAAAAAAATCATAACTAAAACAAATTTTTACGTCAAAATAAAATTCTTGCGTAGCTAAATGTACATATGTACTTTTAGGAAAAGAATACACCAAATGTGCTATTTTCAAAAACTATAATTATTTTAATCAACGAAAAATTCTTTTTTTTTAAATGAATAAACCAGAGAAAACAATACTTTTGCGTTTATTTATTAAAAAACTTGTGCAAAATTACAGTAATTTACTAACTATAAGGAATTACAGTAAAAAAATATTTATAATTTATAATTATAAAATAAATAAGCTTAACTAAATAGTTTGGCTTATGTTAATTGTGATACAGTTTTAACCATTTTTGTACATTTAATCCTGTATGCCTTTGAACAGACACCATACATATATGTACATGCAATAAAAATCATTTCAAACTGGTTAAAATTATTATAAAAGTCGAAACTTGCACAAACTACCGTCGCCGTCTGTACTATGGGTCTTTTAAGGCACACTCAAGACTTTCACTCTCTGCTGCTCAGAAACAGACTGATCGATCGTGGCGTCTCTGTCCGTACGATTTACCTATATCACCTAGTTTTTTACGGAAATGAGCAAAGGCCCTCCCTTTCTTCATTCCGGAGATATTCGATTTGAAAATTTGGCTTGTGCCCTAAAAGACCCATAGTACAGATGGAGGGTTAAAATAAATTTTATTTATTTATTTTATGTACAATGTAGTCTCTTGGACTAATGAGCAATTTGTTTCTGACTTAATTTTCTAATTTAAATTAATCCATGGCTTCTTCTCATTGGCGTTCCATAGTGTCTGATGAGTTAAAGTAAACCACATCTTTGTAGTGGATTTTAGATCAGCACAATGATGTTTAGGCTGACAATCACATCAGTTCAAGAGGTTTGATTCTTTTAAATTTGCGTAGTGAATTCGTGATGCTTACTAGCTGAGTTGCCTCAATGTTCACATGTTTCGGAGCCTTTCTTCATGTCTCCGCGCATTTTTCTGAATTTCATTTAAGATGAGGTTTACTTTAAGGCCTCTATGGAGGTCATTGTTCCTGACATACCAAGGTTGCATCAACGATGTTCCTTAATACCATATTCTGAAATCTTGGGATGATATTTACGTTGCTCTGTTTGGTATAACCCCAAAGGTGAATACCATAATTCCAAATCGGTTTCAATATTTTCTTACAAAGTAAAAGCTTGTTGTATGTTGATAAAGCAGAGTTCCTTCCCATCAGCCAATACATTTTTCTGTATTTAAGTTTTAATTTTTCACATTTCTTCTTGACATGTGCTTTCCATCGTAATTTAGCATCCGTGGTCATGTCGAGATACTTAGCTGTGTTCGCATGCGGTACTATTTCTCGATTCATAGTAACCGGAATATATTCAAATCGTCTGTTTGTAAAGTTGATAAAGTTGATGTGAACTGATTTAGTTTCATTTAGTTTTATTCTCCACCTTTTTGTCGATTCAGATATTTGAGAGATATTCGATTTGTAGCTGATTGTAGTTTCTATGTTGGTTCTTCGGTGTTTTTCCAACAGCTAAGATCGCCGTGTCATCTACAAAAGGTGGCACTGTGTTGTCTTCTTTCAATTCAGGAAAGGTATCAATACTTTGATTACTTAATCTTGAAGAACCTGTCTTTCAAGTAAGATTCCAGTATTTTAGCAAATTGCATTGGTAAAAGATTCCTTAACATGTGGTTAAGTCCTTCATGCCACACTCTATCAAATGCTTGTGCCACGTCTAGAAATTCTGTTGAACAGACTTTTTCTAATCTACTGCTTTCTCAATTATACTGGTTATTCTGTGTACTTAATCAATTGTTGAGTGTTGGTTACGAAAACCGAACTGATGATGGTTTGGGATCAAGTTTTTACTTTCGATTATCGAATTTAATCTTTTCACCAGAAGCTTCTCAAAGAGTTTGGACATGACTGGCAATAGCGAAATTGGCCTATAAGACGATGTTATGTGTGGTGGTTTCCCAGGTTTTGAGATCATAATTACTTCTGCAATTTTCCACAAGTTTGGTACATATTTAATTCTAAATGCTGCATTTATAAAATTGGTGAGCTTCACCAGAGCTTTCCTTGGCAGTTCTTTTAAGATTTCTGCAGTAATAAGATCGTAAATAGGAGCTTTTTTGGTATTCATATTAGGTTTTATTTCACGCATGATTTCATTTGGTGTTGTCGTTAGGATTTCTTTACTTTCTTGCATAGCTTGTTCAGTTATTATCTCGGCTTCCAACGTTTGGTCTCCATGTGGCTGGAATATTTTTTCGAGGCGTTCAGAAAATTCTCGAGCTTTGCCTTCATTATTTCTAGCCCATTTCTCACCTATTCTGCTATTCTTATTGGAGGAATCTACTTTATTTGTCTTTTAATTCTTTTGGTTGCTTTCCAAAGAGAATAATCAGTACTTTCTTCTTAATTGTTGAGTGAGATTGTTCGAATTGGTTTTATTGGCCTCTCGCTCTTATTTTTTCTGCTAGGAGTTCCCTAATTTCCATAGGGTAGTTATTTCCCTTGATATTCTTTTTAGTTTCAGGGTATTTTCTTAAGCTGTTTGCTGTATATCTTTTAAAAATGTGTAAACTTCTTTGTCTAATTGCTCTTCGGTCTTTAATGGAACCCTTAAGTTAATTTTTGCTTCTAGCGATCGTCTAAAACATTCCCAATTAGTGTGATTATTTACTAGAAATGGGTCTCTTTTTTTCTGAATGATTTTTGCACTTAACGTTAGAATTGGTGAATGGTCAGAGCCATGTCTTTCATCTACTCGAAAATAATTTACAGATATGTTGTTTATTTTGAAGAAATCAATCACTTTGTTTGGATCAGTGGGCAGTAGGTTGGTTTTCCAGTTGAGAGGGCTTCACAACTGCGTTTCCTGATTGCTTTAAGAAGTTCTTTATCCTTAGTTATTGTTAATCTGGAGCCCCAGTGGACATTTGTATTAAAGTCTCCTCAAAGTACAAATCGTTTTCCTAATTTACTGAGAAACTCGAGATAATCTTTTTCTTTCATTGAGTGCTTCGGTGGGCAGTTAATACTAGCAATACAAATAGAACTATTTTTGTTTGTGACAATAACAGTAGTTGCTTGTATTTCTTCTGTTTCATATTTTAACTCTTCATAGTAATGAATACTATTTCTAATTTTAACAGCACTACCTCCTTTAGTAGTGTTTCCAGGTTGAATAGTATGATGTCATCGAAGCATCGAAGGTCAACATAAACATGTTGAGAGGTACTTTGCCTCTCCGTTTTAGCTTAATTGATGGTTCAGTTGCCATAAATCCTTTTGCTTTCAGGTTATCAATTATTTTTTCCGTTTTACATGTAGAGTGTAGGTTAGCCATGACCCTTATTGGTCTGGTTTGTTTATCTTCAAACGTGTACCAAGCATGTTTTCCTTCGTTTAACATTTTTGTCATTTTTTTATAAGTTTCACCAACTTCCAAGTTTATTTTGATGGTGTTTCTGTTCATCACCTTTGCATTAAACTTATTAGTAGTAGTTATTGTTTTTATTTTCTCATAGATTAAATCTTAGTCTTTGACTTCATATATTACTATTGGTGGTGGTGGAGATATTTGTTTGGTTGTTTCTGGATAATATTTGGAACATCATCTTTTAATAGAGGTAGGGAGGGCGTATTATTCCGTTTCGTTTTTTTCTCACACCTTTAACCATTATCCACCCAGTTTCTCGAGCTGGTTCGTCTTCATCCGTATGGTACTCTTATGGAGTTGTATTCTGGTTAGGAGTAGAACCGATGTCCTCCGTTAACTTAAGAGCTTTAACTTTGTTTTCAAGCGCGTTCGTACGCTCCTGCATCCATGCAATTGTTGCGCATCCATGCGTTTGTAGAAGGAGTGTTGTGACTGCTGGCCGTAATGGGGACTATCGCCTCTTATCGGAGATTACGATACTTTCTTACTCCTCTGGAAGAGATGTGAATTATCCTTTTCTGTTTCACTCAATTGAGCTTGTTTATTCACCAACATGTCTTGGGATTGGTTAAAATAATTGTGGTATAGCAATGGATGGTATCCCCAGAATCCATGAGACCGACCTCCGAAGAAGGTGGATTTACCTGAGTAACAAGAGTTCCTATTTTTCTCGGGTCTAATTCCGTTTTTTGCGACATTAATTCCTGCGACCTTATTTCTTTGCGTCGTATGTATGTTTAGTAATCAATTTATATCGATTGTTCATAACAATTAAACTTAATTCAGGTATTTTTACAATTTTTAGTGTTCTTTTAATTGTAGTTTCTGTATCTTTAATGTTAAGTTATACGATATTTAAGACTGTAGAATTTGCAAATCCTGAAACTGCATATTTCTAAGGCAACAAAAAATTATTTAATTTCATTACTACATATTTTCTAGTCGACTCCGGCTCACTGAGCAGATCCTATAGATACTAATTAAAGTATTGTATAAAATAATTATTTTAAATTTTTTTGTTCCATTAATTAATACAACTAATCTGGAATGCCAATATGTTTACACTGCGAGGATCCAAAATGTTGTACACATCAGTATTATCTGAGTTGAACGGATAACTCAAGGCGGAATTGTAGCGGCTGTGTTGATTTGGACTAAAAGCAATACGTTAAATTTATTTAAAACTTGGAATTAGGATCTTGTACCATTTACCGGCAGTGCTACTATACTCCATTTTGCACGTTATTTTATTTTGAATTATTATGTATACCCTATGACGAATGAGCTCCTGCTCAAAATATTGTGTTACAAAATTTATGTATCAATAAATAAAAATAAAAAAAAGATAAAAATAATAATGAATCAAAATCATTTAAAAAGAGTTTCTACCAGATTTTTCTGGGAAATGTTGCAAAGAGAAGGTTACTAAACCGTTTAATGATATAAGTTATTCTACGGATAATAAATACGGGTTCTGGAAGGTAAATCATTATAAAAGTCATTAATTTCTCAAATTTTTGTTTAGTTACCATACCAATATCTTTAAGGACAAGCAAAACCCCAAATAAATTATTATTCTAGTGTGTAGCGCGTTTTGAAGTGCATGGTAGAATCCACCGAGAATTACTTCACCAGTTGTGCAAATATTTTTTGCAATGAGCACATCTCTTTCTATGTATGGTTAAGGGAAAGGTAACCAGAAGTATTCTTTTCAAGAGTATTAATACTCTTTTTTACTCTTTACGCTTTTGTTGATCAAAAATAAGCAAAATATACTCTTTTTAAGTGATGCCCTCTTTTTCGCTCAATTTTATTTTTGAGGCCAGAAGAATGGAATAAGACAAAAAATATATCAAAACGGCAGCAATTCGTTTCTCTTTCTTGTTTTCGTTCCATATAAATTAAAATTAGTTTATAGGGAAAGAGGGAAGAAACAAGGAAGTAATCTGATGCAAGCATAATCGTATATGCTCTTTTAGAAAAATGGTCTAGTTGATTTTTTCATTAAAAAATAAAAGATCAAAAAATTCGCGAACTTTTTTTTTCATTGTATTTCAGAAGTGTTTATTTATAATTCAATATACTTAGATACCCATGTTTGAACAATCCTCAAAACTTTTCAGATACCAGACGATACTACTTTGTCATTGTAATAGTTTGTTCTTTCAGTTGTTTTTTAAAAGATGGTATTAACAATACGGAATAGGTAGTAATAACTCTTCTCTACATATAAAATGTATCGCAAACTGCACTTTGACCCTTTAATTTATTCGTTTTTGGTCGTTCCACCATCTAACACTCCGATTTGCAATTTTGCTGCAAGAAATTTTCTTTAATGATTTTCTTCATCTTATTACATGAAAGTGTGCGCTATTGGCGGGATGAAAATTTAGAAAATACCGATCAGAAATGTAAAAAAAAACTCTTGCCGTGGTGCTTGATTTTAATTTAAAACTATTGCAAAACTATAAACAATCTACACGGAAAAAAATATTGTTCTAAATTTAAGATGATAGGTTCCTGTTTTAAGAAAATTCTTCTTTAAGAACTTAGAGTTAGATGCAGTTAGAAAATACTCAAAGTTCACTTGAGAACACTTGTTTTTATCCCCACTTGATTTAATCCCTTTCATTATATTTTTTGACCACAATTTCTTAATTTAATCCAAGAATTAAAATTTGTTCACCCAATCTATAAAGTTATTACAATTCCGGATTTACATTAAATAAGCTCAGACATTCTAAAATTGTCACAAGCATCACTGTTGATGAATAACATGTTCTGGGATAAATTAAAAATAAGTTAATAATAATAATAATAAATGTCGTACTATTCGTACTCACTATTAATACTTGTTATTTTTGAGGAAAAATTTAGTAAATATATTTTATAAACTATTTTTTTTTATTGCATTTTTGAATATAAAGCGCGATAAATTAAAAATTTGATTAGGTGTACGCTTTGAGTTTCAGCTATTTGTGTCTGTATACCAACTTCTCCAAAATGACCAAAACAAACGAAAGTCAGTGCAAAAAAAGTAAACTCGATTATTTTCTACTAACAAGGGAACCTTTTGAACTGTCAAATTCAAAAAATTATAAAAACTATTCCAAGTGTTAGTACTCTGTGAGACATTAACGAATGCTTTTTTTTATCGGCAACCAACCCCTTTTAAGGGGTTTAAACCACCTCTTATTGTGCGAAAAAAGTCAATTTCATCGCCTAAAAAAATAGAGATGCAACTCTCATAATCTAATTTACTGTTGATTACTTTTACTTTTTATGAGGAATAATTACTAATTTATTTTATCAAAAAAAGGTGGAGTAGAAGTCGAGATATGTCGAAAGAAGCGTTTTTTTTAGGTTAAATTAAGGGGTGATTTTAACCCCTAAAAAGGGCTTGGAGCCAATAGAAAAAATTGTTTCGTTAATGTCTCACAGAGTACTACAACTTACAATTTTTATAATTTTTTGAATTTAACTGTTCAAAAGGTTCCCTTGTAAGTCGAATTAATTTTTTTTGCGCTGAGTTTAGTTATTTTTGGTCTATCGAAAACGACGTTAGTCTTTGCTACGTTGTATACATCTAATATCGACTGTTTCTTACTTAGCTTAAAATAAGGTAGATACAATTTTTTCTTTACTACGAAACTAAATATATGGGAACATTTTATATTTACATTATTTTGATACGAAAATATTCAAAAAG
The DNA here is from genome assembly GCA_958295665.1 of Tipula vernalis. Classification (NCBI taxonomy): domain Eukaryota; kingdom Metazoa; phylum Arthropoda; class Insecta; order Diptera; family Tipulidae; genus Tipula; species Tipula vernalis. Next base: position 247,486,460 of record OY282558.1, read on the forward strand.
TATTTAATTTTATTTAATTGCATGAAATTCTTCTTGGAAAATGATGGATTTCTGAACTTTAAAAAAAATTTGTTTTTGTAATGTACGTCTTAACCTTTGTGTCAACACAAGTATCGAACTTTTCAATAACACGAGCATATCCTGGTCTGTAATAAATTTTATAGTGCATTTTATATGAAAATCGTAAATATTGACCCAATTTTATTGGCGACTACTGAAAGACTCTATATGATAGGAAATTTCCATTACATTGGATTTTTACATTGGAAAATCGAAATACACATCCAGGTGTGTCGTGTTGACAGGAATTTTAATTAAACCCATAGCTCAAAATTTATAAACAATACTATATTCTTGGTTTTCTTCGCGCACATTGCATTGATTTAAGTTTTTTCTGTTTGGCTCTTTTTGATTTATTTTAATTTCAGTTGTTAAGCGGAGACGTATTATCTTTTTTTACCATTGTTTTTAGGTCTGAATAAATAGTGAAGTCGTTGTAGAACATTTTAAATTTAATTACCCTTATTTTGTTTTGCCTATTTTTGAAAAATGGGTAAATTTGAGAATCTGTTGTTTAAATGACATTGCTAGAAATTGAATTGTTTCAAAACATTTAACTAGGTTTAGTTTTTAATTCATGCTCTCTAGTCAATCTACTAAATTTCATAAAACACTATGACAACAAATACTTTTTTTTTTTTGCCTTTCTATGCCCTCTATTTTAAGTTCTTTTCACGTTCCGGCTCTAAATATTTACATCAAGATGGTTCTGATGCTACTATGGTTTTTTAAATTTAAATAAAATAATAAAAAAAAAATGTATAAAAATATACTATGTAGATAGTATGTATAACAGCAAATTAACATCATAAAACACAATTTTCATTTTTTATAAATTATCCCAAAACTGCAGTTCATTATTTTTCCTGATTGATACTACTGCACAGTTCACATTACTCAATAAATAATATAAAAATTAAATAAGAATATATAAGTAAGTATGTATTTCAAATTGTTAAATACAAATATAAACACTATTGATTTGTTAATTTACCATAACAAAATTAAAATGATAAAAAGATGATTACTTATGAAATTTAGCAATTAAATTAAAAAATAATAATTTTTTGTTCAAATCTCTATAGTTCGATTTAATATATAAATAGCGCTACGATTTTTTAAGCGCCTATACGCAAATTAGATTAAGCTATAAATTAAAACATTAGTAATCATAATTTTAATTAAATACTCAATAGAAAAACGATAAAATTATTGTATAGTATAATAAAAAAATTCAAATTTTACTGAATGTTTTTTTGATGTGAAAACATCTTTAGCGGGGTGTAGTAAAAAATTTCATGTAAAAAAAGGAATGGAAAATCCGGAAAAACGAGCGAAATTGCAAATTAGATACGAGAAAAACGAAGACAAAATGCACCAAACTAGCATGCTATATAATTCGAATTACAATTGGTCAGATTAAAATGGAAAGGCACAAAAAGTATGCTTGTGTAGTGCAGGTGACTAAAAAAAAAATCAAAATGGAAATATATTTGAACGAAGAGAAAGCACACGCATACTTCAAATATTATACATTTTTGCCAGCAGTGAAAATAAAATAAAAGTTTTGAAATTGTTTGCTCGTGCTGCTGCCGAGTTTGGTTTGCGGGGTTTATAGCCAACAAAAATTATAAAAGTGGTAAACGGTGTGGAAAGGAAGAAACCGCAGGGAGGCATGCTACCTTCTAGTCTTCCGAGCTGCTACGATTTTACAGTCAAAATAGCGCCTATGCCTAATAGAATCGCCCTATTTTATAGCGATGCAACTTTGCTTTGTTTATCGGGTTTGCCGTGATCATTCACAAAAGTCTAAATATGGAATCTTAAACAAGAATTCCGTGTATGAGTAATAGCGTATTTTAAAGCGTACAGTGCAGGTTAAGAAGATTAACTTAACAGAACTGTACTTTGCTCAAAGTCACCAGGATATGGCTGTACTGAAATTTAGTCGTTAGGTTTTTACATAATTCGATTGCGAGTTGAGCGTGTACTCGACTGTTTTTTAATAAGAGTCTTGAAATTCACCCAAAAAAGGTCGCCGACGAATATATGTCAAATTACATCATTTCCGTTGAAAATGTTAATTATCACATTCTTCAAATTCGTTGTCGCAACATTTCGACCAAAAGGTAGACGAATTTTTCTCGCCTAGTAAAAAGTGGTCGAATTTCATTTTCGCTAACGTTTATTCGTCAAATTCAAATAACAATTGATAGTATAGTTGTCGTTTATTCTTTGTCGAGAAATAAGCAATTTTTGAATTTTGAAATTAAAAATTAAAAAGTGTTCTTGTAAGAAATAGAAAGAAATCAAATATGGAACAAAAAAATGCAAGATTGGGTCATATTTCCAAAACCCAAAAAGATGCATTAGTGGATTTTATAGAAAGTAATCCGCAGTTAATAAGGCAAAAAATTGCAAATAATTTGACAAGTAAACAGTGAGTCAAATTATGTGAAGATGGGCCAAGGATTTTGAAATGTTTGTGTTCACCCAATTTTTAATAGTGTTGGCAAGACATCAAAAATGATGTTCGTCAAAAATTGAGCAACACCAGTGCTTCTTACGAGATAGGAACAGTAGGAAGAAAGAATCAGAGATTATTTTAACGGTTGTTGAAGAACGAGTTTCCGTTTTAATCGACGAAGTTACTATTTCTGACCATCAGTATGTACCAGAGAGTGCAGCTAACATGGTATATTATTGTATTTATTGTTATAGAAAATATTCTTAAATATATTTAATCTTACTCTTAGGAATTCCCGCTTAATGATAATATTGGAAATGTGGTGCATGTTGAGGAAATAACGGCCATCACAAATGTTTTGGCACTTCCACTAACGACTGATGATGTCATAACATCCGAAGATACTTACCCCGTATTAATGGACATTTCCAATAATTCGGACGGGGTAATTAACTTTACCTTACCCTTTTTTAAGTATTAATGAAAATATTAGTACGCCCCTAATGCTAACTTTCTATACACAATACGTAAAAAAATCTGTCTTGTGTAATTCTAGAACGTATACGTAATGTAGCTGCTCAACGAGTAACACATACGTTCGATAATGTAGACCGGATTACGGAAACCGTAAAAGAAAAAAATTATGTCAAGGAAAAATATTATAATAAGAAATTGGGATTGATGGAAAGGACAGCCAAGGCTAAAGAGAGAAGCAATAAAATTAAAAATAAATCTTTAGAAGCAAATTGGAGGGTTGCTGATGGTATTGAAAGGATTGCCGATTCATTAGTCTATACCGAAAATTTGAGTCCTTAAAAAAAGTATAGCCACTCAGAGAAAAATAATGACAGTAATATTTACAAATCCGTGTAATGAATTTTAAAAAAAATCTGTTTCAAAATTCATTAGTTGTACTATCTTTGTAGTATAAATTATTATCGATTTTTAATTTTATTGCACTTGTGGTTTTATTTTACCATTGGTAATCAAAATTATTATATCAGCAATAATTGATTTTTTTTTTGTTTTGTTTTTATAACAATAAAATTAACTATACTACTTGTAATATTGCATTGCAAACATATTTGATTACTTCGTAGTAAATTTTACTAAATTATTTGGTACATTTGATTATAAACGCATCACATGTCATTACATTAGCAATAAATTAACGAGAATTTGAAAATAAAGAAGTAATTTGCAGTAAATGTTTTATTAGTTAGTTGCCTTTTGCCTTTATAGTTCGAGCCATTTTTCGTGTGTATTTCGCGTTGTGATTTTTTTTGCGAAATCATTTTTAACTTTATTGGCTTCTGCGAAAGTAAAAGTTTCAAATTGATAATTAATAATATAAATAATAATTAAAGTAGTAAAATGAAATTATATAATCTATATAATGTACTGTATACATATGTATAAGATAACTGAATTAATTTTAGTGGTAAGTTATAGTTCATAATGTGTATTACAGCAAATTGAGCGACTGTATGGTCTTGTTAGATTTCATTAGACTGACTGTAATATCTTTAAAATTCTGGGTACTTATTTGACTCACTGTTACCAGTAAATAATTATTACGAAAGGATGGATAGTTTACAATTACCTGTTTAATGAGAATATAACAATACAAAGTCATAATAATTGCATTTCTTGTTGTCGCTGTGCATGAGAAATATTCTAATTTCTCCGTCTACTGTTTGTTGTTCAATCTACAACAAAGCAATTTAATATTATTTTGCGGACATATATACGTGGTGGAAATTTATTTAGTGAATTTGAAAATTCATAAATTCATACTACAAGTGTAAATTTGGTACATACAAAATTCATGTAAGTTACTAAACCGTTGTTTGGTGGTTTTTAATGTGAAATTTTTATTAATGCAATCATTCGCCCATTTTTCTGATTCTTGTAGTGGACCGCATGGTTATTAAACCAAGCAACCACCATTATAACATATTTGGTTATAGGACCATAGAATTTCTATTCAATAATAACGCTGCCTATTTGGATACAATCCCGTGAGATTTACGGGCACCAAAAAGTAGGCATAAAAACATTTACAGCGGTAAACCAACCAGCAAGTGAAAAATTAGTGTTGTGTTTTTCATTAAAAAAAAAAAATACAATAAAAATTCATACCTGATATGTTTAGTGAATATCGAAAAGGCTAGAAATTTTCAAGTGAAAAACTATACAAAAATCAAATTTCGGTATTGTATTTAAATTACCTAATTAAGTAACAGTGTTGTAAAATAATTTAGATTTTATTGTTACGTCATGTGTGAATGGTGTGAAGTGCTTCTTCGCCAGGATCCGGAATTGATAAGGTAAAATTCATATTATTAAAAGCTATATGGAAATATATTTATTAAATTCTAATTAATATTAAGTATTTTGAAATTATCGTTAAATTAATTTAATAAGAAAACAAAAACTCAATTTTGATCATAATTTTATACAGTTGGTGATTACTTGTTCACTCATGTAGTAGTTTCTATTTTCTATAATAAAATGTTTAAGTTAAAAATTAAAATTCACTCAGTGTACTAGTTTAGTTAATATGGTGGCATAGACCATTAATGTGAGAGGAGAGATGAGGTTAACAGATGTTTGAGTTCAGGATCATTTGTATGCCCATATCAAGAAAGCCCAGTGTTACTAAGTAATGTAATTATATTTATAATTTTATTATCAGCACTTTTCTAAGTTTCAATGAGGTTTCCGAGAAAATACCCACCCCAATCCGACGAGGCACTAACCAGTGCAAGTGTGCTGTCCCGAATACTCATTGAGATATTTCTGCAGACAAGGGTAGTGATTCCAGTGATTGGTGTATAGCCTAACTACAAGTTCTATGATTTAAACAAGCATGCTTATAAAATGGAAGCAAACATTGAAAATAATGTTGATGGTGTTGCCTCTGGCGACGATTTATTAAACCCAGAAGGTACATGTATTTTACTAAAATATGTTGCGATTGCGTCAGAAGGTGTTACCAGTGAAGGTGTTCCATATATTACGTATAGTTGTGATTCAGACCAACTAATACCACGTAACGAGTTCTCAGAAAATACAATTGGAATAGAAGCCGTCCAAACCCTTCTATTAATATGGGGTCTACCGGAACCATTTGAAAATTTTAGACGTGAATTATTAGAGTAGATACAGCACTTACTATCCGAGCCATTAGTAACTGTAATGAGAAAATTTAATATAAAACCAATGAAAATTACGTTTTTGGAAATTTTTTTCTCTTAATTATTCAATTTCAGTTAAATAATGTTTTTTCATAAATAAATTCATAACTGTAATTCAAATAAATTCAATTAAACTTGATGCAAAAGTATTTGTGATTCATATTTTTGATGCATGTGTGCTATTTAAACGGCGTGGGTTAAAATTCGATGCGATTTTATGAACACATTTTTGGACCACTACCGAGATGTGATAGAGACGCAATAAAAATGTTCAATGTTCAAAATGTTAAATAGCCAAAAATAATTTTAATTTTAATTGATTTACTAATTAATTTTAATTATTTCTGCATATCGCAAATACCTATGCATCAAAAATATGAATCACAAATACTTTTGTATCAAGTTTAATTGAATTTATTTGCATTACAGTTATGAATTTATTTATGAAATTTTTATCAAGTAAAACATTATTAATTATAATTGAATCAAATAAGAGAAAAAAATAACCTAAAACATAACTTTCATTGGTTTTATATGGCAACAAACCAATGGCTCGGATAGTACTCGTATATGTATATACTAATTATATAGATATATGTATTAATATCGTATTCTCCAGTTCAACAACAGGATATTGCTTACCTTCAGAATATCAAATTTTCGGACATTGATGTTCTGATTACACCGAATTTAATGTGCGCTAGAGTGATGTTTGAGCATAAACTAGTGGAGTGGAGGATTTCAGAAGTATGACATTTCTCCTGTATGTATTCAGTGTTTAAAGCGAATTAAAATTATAAATATTTGTTTAGAATCTATCCCCGAGATCATTACCGGATTCGGTTTCTATAGGAACATTGTTTTCGTACCAAGGTTTCGGGTACCACGAACAATAAATAAACCCGGTACAAAAGAAGGTGCAATAACTTTACTGGTTCTATTAAATAATTCAATTTATTTTTTGTGTAATAAATTTATCTAAAATTCCAAATTTTAAATTTAAGGTTTTATTATTTTGTGTAGATGTTTACGCCTTGATGGTTGGTAAGTAAGAGAGTTTTTTTATTATTTTATTTTTTACAACAAAATTAATTCTTAATGACTAAGCGCTTTTTCTTATTATACCAAAAATTTAGTTTTATACTCAATGGCAGATGGCCAAGACTCTACACAACAGCATTAGATATAATATATGGTATAATACATTTTTGGTTTTTAACTTTTTATGCTTAAAGGCAGATGGCCGAAATTCTACACAACATTTGCAAATTATAAATTTAGATAATTAAAATGTCATTAAATATAATGTAAACAAATAAAAGGAAGAGCTTTACAAATTCAATTAAATTAAAATCTAATTAATTCAAGTGCCTTATTTGATGCGAATAAATTAATGTGATCAAGATAAGTATATAATTCTAAATTGACAAGTTTATAAATTTAATTTTAATACAATTATTTGATTTCAGATTTTGATTGGGTTTGTATACAATAGAAATAATCGATTTCAAATGGGAAATTACAAATACAACAAAGTATGATTAATATTTTATGTGTTGATGCTAATAGATTTCCCTTTTTTTCTTTTTAGGTGAATTTCATCATACTGTTGCTTCAACATACCGGCCGCCTTGAATCGGATGATTCAACCCACTGGGAGTAAACACAATTTATGAATTGGACGTCTTATGTTTCCAAATTTAGTTTTTAGTGTAACTACTCTTATGTTGTTGTCTGCACCGGGGTGTACTTCAATTATCTTGCCCAACAACCATTTAGACGTAGGTAGATTATTATCCTTGACGACAACAACGTCTCCAACTTTGATATTACTTTGTTGTCTGTGCCATTTGTTCCGATGCTGTAAACTCGTCAAATATTCCAGATTCCACCGCTTCCAGATGTGTTGGTTCATCTTGGTTATTATCTGCCATCTGGATAATTTTGACATCTTTACTTCATTCAGATTCTCACTGGGAAGTTGGGTAGTTGGTCGACCAATTAAAAAATGGCCAGGAGTTAAGTAGTCCAAGTCGTCGCCTGACAATACGCAAATTGGTCTGGAATTCATCATTGCCTCTATCTCGGTCAATAGGGTTGACATTTCCTCCATGGTAAGTATATGGCCATTGGTAACTCTTCTGAGATGGTATTTGACACTTTTGACGGCAGCTTCCCATAATCCGCCAAAATGTGGCGAGCTGGGTGGAATAAACTTGAATTCAATTTGATCTGTCAATAAAAAATCAGAATAGAGGTTAGCATTTTGTCTTAGAAAATGGAAAAACTGGTATAAATGATTGCGTGCTCCAATGAAGTTAGTTCCATTATCACTTTGAATTTCCTTGCATATTCCTCTACGGGCTATAAATCTACGAAGTGCAGCTATGTACGCGTCTGTGGTAAGTTCGGAAACCAATTCAATGTGTACTGCTTTGGTGGCTATAGACATATAAATATGCAGATGTAGCTTTTATATGATTTTTGTCCTCTTCCTCTCCTCAAATGTGTTGTGAAAGGACCTGCATAATCCACTCCAACTTTATGGAATGGTCTAACCAGTTCCACTCTTGGTATGGGAAGGTCACCCATGATTTGATTTAATTCCTTTGCCCTGTATTTCACACATGTCACGCAGCTATGAACAATTTTTTTAATTAAATTTCTGCAGCCAATGATCCAATAACTGTTACGCAACGTTGCCATCATCAGGGTTTGCCCAGCGTGTAGATGCTTGATGTGATGTTCCCTTACAATGAGCTCCGTTAAATTTTCATTTGCAGGTAATATAATCGGATGTTTTATATTGTACGTAACGGCAGCATTTTTTATTCTGCCCCCGACTCTTAGTAGGCCTGACTCATCCAGGTATGGATTGAGGTACTTCAGTTTGCTTGATTTTGGTAGATCTTTGTTCGCCGCTATTAGTCCAATTTCCAACTCGAAGTGCTTACGCTGAATGTGCCCAAAGACAAGGCACCGGGATTTTTGTAAATCGGAACTTAGTAGAATTGGCAGAATGGAGGTTTTTGGTACTTGCTTAAGTCTTATGTTGATAAAGCGAACTACATAGGCCAGAATCCGGATTATTTTTCTGAAACTGGAATTCTTCTCGACGAGATCATCTATTAGGGTGTTTTGGGGTATTTGCACGGACATTGATTGACAACGACTATCTTCTCGGGTAATAGGTTGATTTATAATATTTATTGGCCAGTTCAGTGAATCTACTAACCACTTTGGTCCATTCCACCACAACGCGAATTTTTCTAATTTTTCAGGTTCCATTCCCCTAGACGCACAATCGGCCGGATTATCTTTGGTGTCCACGTGTCTCCATTGCGACCTGTTAAAATTGGTAAGTATTTCTCCGGTTCTATTGCCAACAAATGTATTCCATTTATTTGGGTGTGCCGATAGCCAATCCAATACTATGGTGGAGTCGGTCCATGCTACTATTTCTGAAATTTCAGATTTTAACGCTTGCTTAACACTTAAAAGAAGTCTGCTGAGGAGTAAAGCACCACAAAGTTCTAAGCGTGGGATCGACAATTGCTTCACTGGTGCAACTTTGGTTTTTGCCGACAGTAATTTAACAACAGAATCTCCGGTTAGTTGTGTTATTTTGCCGTATACAACAGCCGAGTATGCTTGTTTCGAAGCGTCTGAAAATCCGTGTAGAACGATTTTACTTTCGGAATTCGTGTTTAGGTACCGCGATAATTTGATATTTTCGATTTTTACTAGGTTATCTCTTAATTTTGGCCATTGGTTTAATAAATTAGGTGGTAATTGATCGTCCCAGCTTAGGTGTTCTGCCCACAATGATTGGATAAATACCTTTATGTTGATTGTTATGGGAGCCAGCCAACCTAAGGGATCGAACAAACGACTAGCTTCAGACAGGATTCCTCGTTTAGTTGTAGTAGCTTGATCATTTAAGCTGACTTCGAATTGAAAGGTATCCTTTATTGGATTCAAATGCAATCCCAATACTTTAGTTGAGTCGCGGGAAGATTTTTCTATTTCTAAAATGTTTGCTTTAGTACCAGGTTCTAAGGCATCATTTAGTACACCTTCGTTGGACAACCACTTATGAAGTTGGAACCCTGACTTTCCCAGTATAAAGTTGGTTTGGTTTTTAATATTGATAGCTTCATTTAATGTGTCGGCTCCGGTCATTAAATCGTCGATGTACATATCAGTTTTAATGCGATTGACTGTTTGTGGGTACTCTTCGTTATATTTATTAGCTGCTTCGATTACTGCCCGAGTGGCCAAATAGCTGGCACTCGCTGTTCCGTAGGTTACAGTTTGCAATTCATATGTGGTGAATGGTTTGTTCGGCTCTTCTCTCCATATGATTCGTTGAAATCTGGTGTCAGCTTCTCTTATACGAATTTGGCGATACATTTTTTCAATATCGGCTGTGATCGCTACTTTGTACTTCCTAAAACGAGACAAGATTTCATAGAGACTGGATTGTATGGTCGGTCCGACTGCCAGGCAGTCATTCAGCGATTTTCCTGTGGTGGTTGTCGCAGAGCCATCAAAAACAACCCTTAATTTTGTTGTTTTGCCTTTGCCTTTGATGACGCCGTGATGTGGTAGATAATAGGTGCTTTCATAGTTGTTTTTGAAATCATTGTCTACTTCCTTCATGTGTCCCAGATTCAAATATTCTATCATGAAAGCTTTGTACAACGCTGCAAATTCATGATCTCTTGCGAATCTTCTTTCAATAGAATGCATTCACTGCACCGCTTTAGGATAAGAACAGCCTAAGACAGACGGGGCTATTTTGAATGGTAATCCAACCTTTATTCGACCAGATTCGTCTATCGTTTTGGTATCATCGAAACATTTCTCACATAATTGTTCTTCCTGGGATAAATGAGGTCGGGTCACTTCTATATTTTCAATCTCCCAGAATCTTCTTAATAAATTCTCGAGATCATTCTCTACGTTGTCGATAGTAATGGTAAATGATTGTTTTGGCCGCACTTCGCTTGCTTTTCCCGCAATTACCCATCCTAGAAGTGTGTTCTGCATGATCAATTGGTTTTTGGTGACAATCTTTCCATAGGTCAGCATTTCAAAGAAACTATCTGCTCCTATTATAATGTCGATATCTGCTCCGTTGTAAAAGTGTGGATCGGCCAATTCATACTGCTTAATTTCTCTCAGGTTAATAGACTCGGAAATTGCCCTTTGTTTGGTGGTCAGTTTAGGGAATACGAAGGCCTCTACGTGGAAACTTGGTTCGGTTTTATTCCATGGGGTTATTTCTAACGATACTGCTCCTCTCGTATAACCGTTTGTGATGGCTCCGATGCCCGATATAGCTAGTTTGGCGCTGCTTCTCTTTAATTGGAGTGTTTTTGCACATCTCTCCGTGATGAATGAACCTTGTGATCCGGAATCCAGTAACACTCGACATAATTGGTTTTGCTGCATCCCATCAAGTACACGTACCAAAGCGGTGGGTAATAGTGAATCTCCTACTTGGGTATTGGTAGTGTAGTTTAATGTCTTAGCTTCAGTTTGGTTGCAGTTGGTTGCTGATTTTGTGGCTACATCTTCATGGAGTAGACTATGGTGTTTTCTATTGCATTGCTTGCACCGGAATCTCGATTTGCAGTTGTACACATTATGGTTGTTGTTGAAGCAGTTGAAACATCGGTTTTCATTTATTAGCAAAGATTTTCTTTCATTTACGGTCATTTCTTTGAATTTTACACATTCGAAAAGTTTGTGGTGTTCGGTTGGACATATTGAACACGGTTCGACTAGACTGCTTGATACGGTATGGCTTTTGATCGCCGGTTTTGGATGATTTGATGTTAATTGAAAACGTTTGTTTTGACCTTTCAAGGATTCAAGTGCGTCGATTCGTCTACTGAGGAATTCAAAGAATTGTTTTAACGTTGGAAGATTGTATTCTGCAGAAGCTTGTGCCCATAAATTATTGGTTTCATCGTCTAACTTATTAACCATAATGTGAATTAGCCAATGGTCTCTTGACTCTGCTTCTTCTCCCAATGCCTTCAAACCTCGGATTATTTCATCTGAGGTATCCAGAAGACGCCTTACATTCATACTATTTGCCGTTGTTACAGAAGGTTGACACATAAAATTTTTTATGAACGCTTGAATGGTATGTTTTTTGCGGTCATATCGTTCTCTTAGTTTTTTCAATGCTTCTATGTAGTTAGCATCCGTAATGCTAAAATGTTTCAAAAGACCGGACGCTTCACCCTTTAATGATCCCTTCAAATATTGCAATTTCTGCGACGGAGTTAATCTGTGGTTATCGTGTATTGTTGAACAGAATAAGTCGTCGAATGACTGCCATTCAGTGTAATCTCCGGAGAAACATGGGATGCTTATTTTTGGCAATTTTACCTCCGCGTGAGCTCCTGCCATCGAGGCTTCGATCATTGTATCATTAAGCGATACAGGTGGTTCGATCTTGGTTCTTAAGACAAGGCTCAATCCTGCCACTGCTCTGTAATAATTATCTTCAAAGTCCGTATCTAAATCCTCGTTATTATCTAAAGTAACTATTTTATTTTCGATCTCCATGAATTCATTCCTGTAGCGCTCAGTGTTGCTCAATCGCACTTTTATGTCTTCGATGTTGGTGGAAGTGCTTATGGTGTTAATATAATTCAATAGTTTGGTCAAGCTTCCTTTGATATAGGCTCTTCTTTTCTTCAAGGCCGCGATATCGGACATTTTGTTTTGTAATTTAGGTTCACTTTTCACTAACACTTTATCAATTTTCACTTATATACCGATGGAACGAGTATTCGCAAGTTTACGAGAAAGTCTTTTAACCAGATTTATAATAAGTTTATTTAAATTTATGAATAAAATACGCTTATCTTTGCTTTTTATTATTTATTTAATATAAAGTTTTAATAGGATAATTTATACTTGCGGTTTTTTACTCTCCATGCGGTTGACTCAGCAAGGTTGATTTTGTTGTATATCTGGATTTCCACAGCTCCCAGATTCTGGATAATATACGATTTCAATATATTTTATCTGCTTCCTCGTATGGCGATAAATCTGGCAGCAATCCGGCTCGAAGGACCAATGTTTTCGTACCAAGGTTTCGGGTACCACGAACAATAAATAAACCCGGTACAAAAGAAGGTGCAATAACTTTACTGGTTCTATTAAATAATTCAATTTATTTTTTGTGTAATAAATTTATCTAAAATTCCAAATTTTAAATTTAAGGTTTTATTATTTTGTGTAGATGTTTACGCCTTGATGGTTGGTAAGTAAGAGAGTTTTTTTATTATTTTATTTTTTACAACAAAATTAATTCTTAATGACTAAGCGCTTTTTCTTATTATACCAAAAATTTAGTTTTATACTCAATGGCAGATGGCCAAGACTCTACACAACAGCATTAGATATAATATATGGTATAATACATTTTTGGTTTTTAACTTTTTATGCTTAAAGGCAGATGGCCGAAATTCTACACAACATTTGCAAATTATAAATTTAGATAATTAAAATGTCATTAAATATAATGTAAACAAATAAAAGGAAGAGCTTTACAAATTCAATTAAATTAAAATCTAATTAATTCAAGTGCCTTATTTGATGCGAATAAATTAATGTGATCAAGATAAGTATATAATTCTAAATTGACAAGTTTATAAATTTAATTTTAATACAATTATTTGATTTCAGATTTTGATTGGGTTTGTATACAATAGAAATAATCGATTTCAAATGGGAAATTACAAATACAACAAAGTATGATTAATATTTTATGTGTTGATGCTAATAGATTTCCCTTTTTTTCTTTTTAGGTGAATTTCATCATACTGTTGCTTCAACAAACATATTCGGATGAGAATTCTGTTTTATCAAACGATTCCACTTTGCAAGAAAATTTAGTGCCCATTTTAGTTAAACAGCCACACGATTTAGCAAGTACCATTCAGTGATTTAATTGGAAATCAATTAGATATTTTAATTAGATTATTTTCTTTTTCAAACAGAACTATTTACATTAGCTATTTCCATCAGAAGTAAAGGTATGTGCAATGTATGTACATGTATCTAAAAAGTACTACACAAATCTTCATCTTTATTCATTGTATTTACGAAGTTCATCATCAAGCAGATATAAGCACTCAAAGAGTGCAATTTGACCTTACAACCGATTATTGTTAGATGTCAGCCTTCTTACTCATATTATATCGTTGCGGATAACATTTTATATTAGACAGATAACTTTTTATCAGCACTTGACTTGGTTTTAACGTTAATGTACGTATTTAATTTAGAATATCCAGAAGCAAGCTAAAATGTTTGGATATTTCTACAGCAATTTTTTTTTAAATTTATAATCCGGAAAGCCTAATTCAGCTATAATTGCTCTATTAAATAATTGATTAAATAACTAACATAACTTTTATAAATATTTAGAAATAATCTGAATTATCATAACTATCAAACATTTTGTATTAAATACTAATTAAAATGTTTATTTGTTTAGCTTGTGCTTTAAAGTTTAATACTGTTAAAAATTATTACATACATTTTAAATTTTTGAATATTATTGTAAACAAAATAGCTGCCGACAGGTATGTTCTAACGTAAACGTTTTGAAGCGTCATTTGAGTAGGGGTCATGCTGTGGGCAACGAACTGTGTATGCGCAATAAAGAGGTCAACTTTGTTGCTTCAAATGTAGAGTGCCACAACTCATTAGATAATAACATACCACAAGGAAAAACGTCATGTTTCTCAATACAGAATGAAAATTCGCTTCAACATTGTCTGGAATCAGATTTACTTAAAGAAAATTTTGATCATTCAATTGATTTATCAGATCACACATTAAAATTTGTTCTGAATTTAGTGAATTCAAGCTCAGTACCTTAGTTTTCAAAATTATAAAAGATATTCATGAAACATTGTTGGACCCTATAATTAATTGTATTGACACATTTGATATAAAAACGGCCGTAGAAAGAAAGAATAAAATATTTTTGTGAACATTCTTTTTCAGAAATTGACACCGAATATAAATTAAGCCCCAATTCCACTGTGAAAAATTGACTGAGCTGACTTGAAGTTGGAAGAAGACAAAAAAAAAATAATCCATCAGAGAGAGACAAAGACAAAATATTTTGTTATTGTTTTTTTTATAGCAAATTTTATGGATACATCTTGACAGCAAACAAAACCATAACCAAGAATTTAAAAAAAAAAATTAAGAATTAGTGTTAATTCGAGTATTTTTACGATTCAAAATAATCTAAAAAATTAATTATTATTAATACTCATATCAGAATTATTTTTTCGAATATTTTCGATCACACATTAGACTTTATATAAAAATTGGAAACTTTAAAATTGTCTTGATGTTTTGACAGCAAACAAAAACATAGCCTAGAATAACCAAGAATTATTAGAAAAATTAAGTATTAGTGTTAATTCGATTATTTTCACGTTTCAAAATAATCTAAAAATTTAATTATTATTAATACTCTTATCAGAATTATTTTATTCAAATTATTTCCGTCATAAAATACAAAATTAAAAAAAATCTTTCCCATAAAAATGCCAAACAATTAAAATTATCAGTGTGTGCGAGAAATATTTTTCATCAGTACACAATATTTATGTACATGGATTAGTTGGACTGCCATAAAATGTTCTCGATTTGATACTTCTTTTAAATTTCGAGCTCAGTGCACTAACACAGATACACATTTTTTGTAAGTAAAATCTTGACTGACTCCGTTGTGTGCCTCGTTCACACAACCACTGATTTTATATTTTTTTCTCAAGTTATTTTTACTGACAAACTTTGATTCACAGTAGAATTGAGGCATTAGTAAAACATTTGAAATATAAACATTTATTAAAATTGACAACTAAGTTCACTATTTCATCAGAAGTTCAAAACACTGTTGAACAAGACATCCCAGTTTTAAAATACAATCAATTGAAGGGTACTATGTTAGCAATTCCATTTTCAATTAATTTTTTTTTTTCGAAACTGGCAATCTACTGGAAGAAAGTATGGCGGAAATGCGAAATCTTATAGAAAATACTAATGATTTCCAAAAATATTGTTTGTGCTTCTATTTGGAGAGAAACGCATTCCAAATTTTTGAACGATAACAAAATTGCAATACCCTATTTTTTATATAATGACGACTTTGATCCGGATAATGTTTTGTTGCCCCATTCAGGGGTTAATGCAATTTCTGCCTTTGACAAGAATTTCCCTACCTTACCTCAATATAAGCGTTCGGTTTTAGCTAACATTTCACCTGTTATGTTAATAAATTCAGAATATTTTAAAAAGTATGAACGAGATGACCTACTTTTTTATCTAATACAAGTTTTGACAGATTTGGAACTTAACGGTTTATTAATTGAGAAAGGTAGTGTCAAGGCTAGGGTTTGTTTTGAAATATTTGTCAGGGCCTCAAAAGCGGAAACGCAACACCACTGTTATGAAATAAAAACTAACATGAGAACAGTTGAGAATTATACGTCTGATTTGTCACTTGAAAACCCTAAATCGACAGGAATTTCTGAATTGTGTATTTTTAACTATTTGAGTTCATTTCATGCCGTAGTCAATATCTGAGTCGATATAATGCATGACCTTTTCGAAGGTGTCTTAAAAAACGACATATCTCTTATCATTTTAAATTTCAAGGGAAAACAATTCTTTTCTTTGAAGGATTTAAATGATCGAAAGCAACTATTTTATTACGGCATTTTAGATTCAAAAAATATCTCCCTTCCGATAAAAATAGAAGCTCTCCAAAATCGAAAGTTAAATATTCAAGCAAGTGAAACAAGTTGCTTCATTCATTTCCTTTTTTTGATGGTGTGGGATTTTGCACCACAAAATGATAAAGTTTGGATGTTTTTCTTAAATTTACAGAAACTTGACGACTTATGCATGCATGTTTTCAACATTTAACAATGATGACTTACTAGAATTGGAAAACCGGATAGGACAGCACAATAAAGACTACATAGTTCTTTTTGGAGGAAATCTAAACCCAAAGCACATTTTATTACACATTATTTTTTTTTTTTTTTTTTTCCTTTATTTAATATTACAACTGATTTACAAATCATTTAGTAATTTATCTTTCTTAAATGAAGATTCACATTTGACGGGCAGTAGCCCAATGGTTACTCCCGTTTGAATTTACATAGTAATTATTTTTCTCTATCCGAATTAAATACAACTGCCCAATTCCAAAGGTTTCTGCCTTTGAAGTCTTCTTACTGCATTGGTGGTATCCAACAAACTTCGTATGTCTGCATTTTGGTGCCGAGATATCCGCTGAATGTGTTTCTTCGCATGATTTTGTATTTCTTCACTTACATATTCCATGTTTAAGTCCCTATGGAGGTTATCATTTCTAATGTACCATGGTGCGTTTACAATGCCACGCAGCACTTTGTTTTGAAAACATTGAATCATTTGTACATTTGTCTTCTTGGTACAACCCCAAAGTTGAATACCGTAGGTCCATATTGGTTTAAGTATTTGCTGATATAATAGCAATTTGTTATGTATTGTAAGCTCAGAGTTTCTACCTATTAGCCAATACATTTTCCTATATTTAATGTTCAATTCTTCTTTTTTCTTTTTAACATGCTCTTTCCATCTAAGCTTGCAATCGAGAGTCATGCCGAGGTATTTGGCTGTATTTGCATTTGGAACCGGCCTTGAATTAAGTTTCACTGGAATCCAGTTAGCTTTCTGGTTCGTGAAGTTTACGTGAACCGACTTTGCTTCGTTTAGGCTAATGCGCCATTTCTTTGTCCAACTACTCACTGTGTCGGTTGCTTTTTGAAGTTTGGTCGTTGCTTCTGATATACACTTTCCAGTCGCCAGAATAGCTGTATCGTCTGCAAATGTTGCTATGGTGGCACCTTCTGTATTTGGCATATCTCTGGTGTACAGGATGTACAATATAGGACCCAGTACGCTACCCTGTGGTATGCCTGCTGATATTCTCTTTAGTTCAGAGTACTCTTGGTTATATTTTACACGGAAATGTCGGTCTGCGATATAAGATTTGAGAATTTGATAGAATTGCTTAGGTAGATCTCGATGCAATTTAAATTCAAGTCCTTGGTGCCAAACTTTGTCGAAAGCTTGTGCTACATCTAAGAAGATGCTGGAGCATATCTTCTTATTCTCAAGTGAGTCTTCGATTATATCCGTTATTCTGTGAACTTGTTCTATCGTAGAGTGACTTTCTCTAAATCCAAATTGGTGTGGTGGAATCAAATTTCTCTCTTCTATTATTGGCTTGAGTCTCTTGAGCAGTAATTTTTCAAATAATTTTGAAATTACAGGAAGTAGTGAAATCGGTCTGTACGACTTTTTATCGTTCGCTGGTTTGCCTGGTTTGGGGATCATAATTACTTCAGCAACCTTCCATTGCCGTGGGACATATTTTAGTCTGAAGACAGCATTGATAATTTGAACCAATTTTCGTAGTCCCTTCTCGGGAATGGCTTTTACGACTTGTCCAGTAATTAAATCATATCCTGGAGCTTTTTTTGCGTTCAAATTACACTTGATCTCATTTTTTAATTCCTGTAATGTTACACATCGAATATTATATTCATCAATTTTGCTAATTGTTATTATGTTTTCATCTGCTGTTTGCCTAGGTAGCGGTTGAAAGGTGTCTTCCAAGTGAGCTGCAAATAAAATAGCTTTTTGCTTGTCACTTTTGGCCCAGGTTCCTTCCCCATTTTTAATAGGTGGCACATGAATTTTAGTTCTTTTTAATCCCTTTGTTGCTTTCCAAAGAGAGTAATCAGTATCTTTATGTTCAGTGAGACCATTTAAGTACTTGTTGATAGTTTCATTCTTAATCTCTTTTATAAGTTGTTTTAGTTTATTACATAGAAAATTGAGGATTTTTTTGTTTTCCGGGGCGCGTGTCCTTTGCCAGGTTTTTCTTGCCTTCCGTTTCTCTCTAACTAACTCCCTGACCTCAATAGGATAATTTTGATTCCTACGGGATTCGGTGTGACTAGCAGGAGAACTTTCCCATGCTGCTTGTTGAATAGTACTGTTAAATACCTCTAGTTCGTCTTCCAACTGTACCGGTGTCTTAATCGGCACTCGTAGATTTGTTTGCATTTCAATTAGTTCTTGGAATAGGTCCCAGTTAGTTCTATTATTTGTTAATTTTGGCAGGTTATCCTTATTAATTATCATTGTGCTGAGTGTCATGATAACAGGTGTATGATCGGAATATATCCCTTCGCTGTTTTCGATGTACATGTAATCCTCGAAGATCCCTTTCGTTACATAAAAATCAATGAGATCTGGTATTTTATTTATATCAGCAGGCCAGTATGTCGGTTTACCTCCAGAGTGGAACTCGCAGTTATTTATTCGTCCGGCTTCGAATAGCTCTTTTCCTTTATGGGTTGTAAGTCTTGATCCCCAATATGTGTTTTTTGCATTAAAGTCACCACCAATAATAAAATTGGATCCTAGTGATCTAAAGAGTCTAATATAATCTTCTTTGTTTAGATTATAGCGTGGAGGGCAGTAGATAGAGGAAATACTGTATTCATTATTATTGTTAGTTTCAACTTTTATGGTTTTAACTTGCATACTTTCCTCTTCTATACTAGGTTCTTCATAGTGTTTGAGACTCTTTTTCATTATTACTGTTGATCCTCCTCTGGGTTTTCCTCCTGGGTGAACAGCATGGTAACATTCATAATCACGTATTTTAATAAATGATGTTTTTGTCAAATGGCTCTCCGATATAAGGCAGATATCTATTTTTTCTAAATTTAGAAAAATTTCTAGCTCTGGAACCTGTTGCGCTAGTCCGTTCGCGTTCCAGGTGACAATTCTTAGTGATCTGCTCATTTTAGTATATGAGGGCTGTTGCCTCGTTCAAGGTTTGATGCATATCTAGACGCTTATATAAAGCTTCTAGACCACGTTCTTGCTTTGCTAGCCTTATATTTATGGCTTCTATGCTTCGACAAATCCTTTCAAGGGGATTATCATTCGTAGCATTAGATGATTGCTGTACAATTTGTGAGTAACTTTTCCGCTCTGTACCAATACCTGGTGGTTTTGGCTCCGCTTGGGTTTTAGTTGGTTTATCTTCTCTGGTAACCCTAGGGTTTTGAGGAAACTGATGCGTTTTGTTTCTTAGTCTTTGAAGTTCTTTGGCTACTTCACAGCCTCTATAATTTGCAGGATGATGCCCTTTACCGTTTATACATCTTGCAGGGGTGTTTCTACTTTCTGTACACTCTTTCGCGTTGTGTTTTCCAGCACATTTTACGCATCTTGGCTCCCGTCTGCAATATTTTTGCGTGTGATTGAAACCTTGGCATTTTTTGCATTGAGGTAATAGCCTCGTGTTTTTCTTAAGCGGTTCTATTTTAACCCTCATGTTGAGAATTGCTTTGATGTTGAAGATGTTTTCAACTTTCTCCTTTTTGTTAAACGTAAGCATGAAGAGTGGAAGCCCCCTTTTTTTGACTTGATTGTTCTCACCTCTCTCTCGTTTTAGGATGTTTACTGCATCTTCTATTTGCAGATCTCTTGCCTTTAGGTCCTCAATTATGTCCTCCTTCGTACACGTTGGATGAAGGCCTCTGGCCATAACCTTAATTGCGCGTTCGTTTTTATCTTCGTATGTGAACCATTCTTTACCTTCCGCATTGAGCTTTGTTGCTAGAGCTCTATATGTGTCGGAATCTGGTGTATTGATTTTCCACACGTTATTGTTTAGTGACACTACTCTATATTCCTTAGCTGTCACTGATTTCATTATAGATTGTATACTTGCAAATTCTGTTATGCCGATTACATTAATTGGCGGAGGAGCCTTTTCTTTCGGTACAACCTTTTGTTGCTGTTGCTGGTGAGTTGGTTTGGTATTAGTATCACCAGTTACTAATACATTAGCTTGCGAATGATCTCCAACTTCAGGCGAGAATTCTGCTTTTCGTTTTTTGGTAGGTCTTTTCTTCCTTTTCAGTACCCAATCTGTTTCTCTCATGAGATCCTCTTCATCAGTATGGAACTCATTGTTATAACTAGTGTGAGTACTTGTTTCATTATAACAAGTTAGCGGGTTTTCAGAAATCTCCATTGGTTTGGGCTTCTTCAATTCTTCATTTTCTTTTTTCAGCTTTTCAATTTCGCTTCTTAATTGCGTTAAAAGTACCTCTACTTCACTGAGTTTTCGACAGAGTTCAGCGTTTTCGTCTTTCTGCTGATTTGCAGAGTTAGTATGATTGTTTGGTGATCTTAACAACATTGAACTTCTTTCGAATGGGTTTAGCAATGATTGGCTCACCCCAGAATCCATTGAGCCAGCCTCGTAAGAGGGTGGATTAGCCAACTGGGTAGTTGGTTTACCACCTGGGGTATTGTTTCCTTTTTGCGTTGAACTCATTGCTTTAAAACTGGTTATGTATCAACTACCAACCTAACCAGTACAAGTTGGTAGTGGGTCATTGAAGAGAACATCATTTGCTATGTTCTCGGTAGTCGGTTATTCCGCCGTATCTCGGTCGCCAGAGCCTCGTTAGTTAATTAGCAGGAAGTACCACGTGCAGGTGAGGTTGGCATTTGGGCTAGTATAATAAGACCATCTAAACCGGCGCCCCTTACCCCCCACAGGAGGTAACCCCATTACACATTATGCCGCAATGGTTAGAAGGGCAGGTCCTTTAAAAATGACGTGAAGTATGCGAAACGAAAGCAAACACAAAGAATTAAAACAATATGCTCAGTCAATTACATCACGTAAAAATCTTTGCTACTCTATTGGAATCAAGTTATTCTTTAAACTGGCATATTTTTTCCATTGTGACAGTGCAGATAAATTCATTCAATTTGAAAAAAGTGTTAAACAATGTGCTTCTGAGAAATTTTACTTTAAAGAGTTAAACGAATTTGGACTTAAGGTTCAGGTTTTTTCATAAGACTTAAACTTTATGGGAACTTCCTATAAATAAGTTATCTTTTATAAAAGCGAAATGATAACGTTTTATACAAGATAATATAAATTCTAATATGTAATAGTTCTGTTATAGTAGTATCTACGAAAATATGTTTTGATTACGGTAGAAATTTAAATGCATTTATTTTAAAAAATAGCACAGAAAACATTAGTTTGAATTACTTATATGAATTTGAGTACTATCCAAGTTTGTCTCATAAATTAGCTGATGGTAGATTAGCACTACGGTTTAAGATAATCTGAATGTAAAATATAAACAAATAAATAATTATATTTTAACAAAATTAAAATAAAAAATCTAAGGACAGTGCGTTTAAATTTTTGGATTTTTTATTTGGCCTCAATTTTACTATACGTGTAGCATAATATACTAAAACTGGAAGCTATAATTTAAGTAAATATCATTGCGGGTGTAGTACATTTTACTATAAAATTGGTTATATGTTTACCACGCTAAAATACATTTTACTACTTTTGTAATACATACTATTACAACATTCGACTACAAACTATAATGTAATCAGCTTGTAGTATATTTTACTTCAAAACCAATTAATTATTTTACAATATTGTAATGAATTTTACAACATGTTTAATCTGTTTTACTACAAAATTCTACTACGAAGTTTTACTATATTATATAGTGACTTTTATTACAGTTGTAATGGGTTGAGATTTCATTGCATTTGTAATCAATATTATTACATTTTTAATGGAATTTTATTACATTTTTCGCTCTGTGATACTCAATAATAATAATATAATAAAAATATTTGTTTGAATTTTTGAAATTTTATTGAATATTTTTCCATAGTCAATAATAAAAAGATTTACGTATTTGAATTTTTAAAATTAAATATTTTTTATTTTAAAAGTTTACAATTATATTGGGCCTCAAATCAAATTCTTTAATTTGTAAAATATTGTTGTACAATGGTTTGTTGAATCCTACCTGCGTTCAAAAATGGCAATTGTTAATTATCAATTAACTCGTCGCTTCCGGGGCTAAATATCCCGTCCAATAAATCGTCATTTACCTCAGGTGGAACGTTGTGGTGAGCGAATGTTCGTCAAAGAGGATAGACGTGTTTTTTCTATCCTCTTCAAAAATTTAATTTTTATTTTGTTTTATTTTTGTAGTTTATGTAGTATATAAAGTTTAATTATAATTATAATTTTAATTCTATTTAATTCAGTTTTTAGTGAAATAATAATTAAAGTGGAAGTGAAATAATTTAAAGTGTAATTTTGGAAAATGCAATCCACCGGGATTCATTTATCAGGCAATGTTTTATATTTATAGATAAAGAAATGAAAATTATTGATTTCTATTGGGTGCATGTTTTTAATGTGTGTGATTGGATTGTACATGATTTTATTACTAAAACCTAATAATTGGATCGCATCAAAATAGTTTTTAACGTAAATTAACATACGTCGTAGTTAATTTCATATTCGATTTTATATTTACCCTAATTTTCGGCGTATAACCCGCGGGTTATATAAAAAAAAAGTGTAAATTTAGTGGTGCGGGTTATACATAAGAAAAAATTTTATTTTCATTAATTTTCAGTTTATTATTTTTAACATTTTTTTATATTTAAAATCCAAGAAAATCTTCCTCAGACTCGAAACCCAAAAAGTCGTCGTCGGATTCAATTAAAAAAGTTTCACAAATTTCTGGATATTCGTTGAGAATCTCAAGAGGTATCTCCTCACTGTCGGAATTGTCCGAATCGGACGAGTCAATATCATCATCTTGGCCATATTGTGTAATTTTGCCTTCCGAAATCCGTTTTTAATGCAATCCGTAGTTACTTTACTCCAACTTTTGGAAACCCAATTGCATACATCTTCATAGGATGCATGCCTCATTTTTTTGGTTTTGGTAAATGTATGAATTCCGCTGACCATCCATTGTTCCCATTCCGTTCTAATATGATTTTTGAATGACTTGTTCACCGACAAGTCTAGTGGTTGTAATATTTTGGTCAGTCCACCAGGTATCACTGCCAATTGTGAGTGATGCTTTATTTTTTCTTTGATTCCTTCAGTCAGATGTGACCGATGGGAATCGAACATTAATATCGATTTTGGTTTGAAAAATGCACCTTTTCTCCGTCACCAAACCTTCTCTATCCACTGACCCATAATTTCCTCATTCATCCAACCCTTTTCCGTTGCCGTTACTATGATTCCTTTTGGGAAATTGCCTTTTGGAATTGTCTTTCTTTTAAAAATTACCATTGGATCACATTTACCTCCGTCAGCTGTACAGCATAATACAACAGTAAAGTTCATTTTTTCTGCCCCGGTTGTCGTCAATAAAATATCTTGTGTCCCTTTGACATCTACTGTCCTGGTGGATGGCATGTCAAAGCTGACGGGCACTTCATCCATATTACCAAATTGTGTTAAATCCACCTTTTCTTTTAACTTGGAAATAAATTCTTGGAAAGCAACAACTTTTTCCTCCCAACCAATTGGTAGTGGCTGACCTACAGAAGTAACTGCCCGGACCGATAACCCATGTATGCCCATAAAGCGGTAGCACCATGCTGCACTGTCTTTAAAATTCTGGATTCCATTTGCAACTGCCATTTGTTTACCCTTCAATCGAATATCAACTGTCGATACTTTTCTCTTTTCTTTCTGCATTGTCAACACCCATTCTTTCAATTCAATTTCTAATTTTGGCCAATGTGGTTGACTATATCTCCGACATCGTTTTTTTCGTGGCATTGCTTGCAAGATGATTTTCATTTTTCGCCAATCCCTAACCATGCTTTCATCCACATCGTACTCCCGACCCGCGGCTCTGTTGCCCTTCTTCTCGGCAAATTTCACGACGTTCAATTTAAACAATGATGCATACGAATTGCGAGTTTTTTTGGGAGGCATATTAAATGCTTTTCAATAATTTTTAAATAAAATAATCGAGAAAATAACCACACACTTTAAACTTTATAAGGCTTATGAACGATTTATAAAAAGACTGGAATTCCCATAATAAATACATATTTACCGTTGTAGCCGTGGTTTTAGACTCTTTTTCTAGGAATTACATAGTTTTTATGTTTCCAACAGATAGTGTTTTCTCAGTTAACGATTCGAAAAGTAGAGACAACACTATATTTATTAACGAAAGGAAAAAGTCAAAACTTGCTCTAACGTAGCGGCTGAAAATTGCGGGTTATACAAAGGATGCGGGTTATACAAAGCGTGCGGGTTATACGCCGAAAATTAGGGTACGCATAATTGAATAGAGATGTGCGGGTAGTAACTATTCGGTATTTAATACTCGTTACTTTCAACTACCCGAAGTAACGATTACTTAGAAATTAAAGTATTCGTTACTGCTTATACTTACTTAGTTTGTGTACGTTTCGTGCATACGAGTATTTTAGTTATTTGTACTGTACAGTTTATATAGAAAGATATGCAAGAACGAAAAAGGAAAGCATGAACCTGTAAATTTCACAATCTCATATTTGCTATCTCAATTTTATATATGAAAACAATATGAATTTTGTTCCTTTATTTTTGTATTTTTTAGAGAAGGACTATATATTAAATTGTATTTATAGTTTTCATATTGTTAAAAGAGCTACATTTTATTATATGTATACGCAAATAAAAAATAACCTAAAATTTTATTTTCATTTTTATTTTATACTGTTCATTATAAATAAATATTATTCCTACAAAAATGAAATATGTATTCTTATGTAAACACATAAAAAACTCAAAATGAGAGAAGGTAGAGTTAGAATCAATATTTATTTGGTAGTCATTCATGGTACTAAATAGTAAAAATTCGATTACTTTGTAACGAATAAAAAGTAACGAGTATTTGCAACAAAAGTAACGAGTACCCGTGATTACTCAAAGTACCGAAACTGCACATCTCTATAATTGAATGCGTTCTTGCAAGCCAAACAAAGGTGTTTATACATACACTATGTAACAAAAATGATCATACACCTTGATTTTTGGAAAAAAATTACAAAATATAATGATTATAGAACATATTTATCATTTTTTCGTTAGGTTAAATTATTTTACAAATTAACAAATCCAAAAATAAATGAAAAAATCATTTACCGTTTATAAAAAAAATAAAAATAAAAAAATCAAGGATTTTTGCAACGAAAATGATCATACACTAAAACAAAACACAATAAAAAAATACCGTTTTTTTCATTGTTCATTTTAAAAAGAGAAGGGTCAATTAGATATTAGTATTTATTGGTTTTTCGGTGGTTCAACATTATTAAAACTAGTTTTATTTAAAAATGGCCGATGTTAGAAAGGAAACAACCAAAGAAGAACGCCAAATAATAATTAATATGAAACGTGCTGGAAAATCCGTGCGTGAAATTGGTA
Source organism: Tipula vernalis (assembly GCA_958295665.1). Lineage (NCBI taxonomy): Eukaryota > Metazoa > Arthropoda > Insecta > Diptera > Tipulidae > Tipula > Tipula vernalis. The sequence goes on from OY282558.1 coordinate 247,512,615, forward strand.
AATTAGTTAGCCGAAGTCATTCTACAGTGGCCCAAATAATATCCAGATTCAACGTCACACAATCGATTGAAAACGGGCAGCGTACAGGGCGAAAAGCAACATTTTCCAATCGGGACGAGCGCAAGATTTTGGATTTGGTGAGAGAAAATCCAAAAACAAGCGCTCCAAAACTAGCTTCGGAAATGGAAGTGATCCATAATAAAGCTATCCACCCCCAAAGTATTAGAAGGGTTTTGTGGAAACATGGATATCACGGCCGTGTGCCACGCAGGAAGCCATACATTTCAGAGGTCAATTCCAAAAAAAGAATTGATTTTGCTGAAAAATTCAAAACAAAAGACTTCAACTTCTGGAAGACAGTTATTTTTACGGATGAAAGTAAATTTAACATTTTCGGAGCCGACGGGAGAGGTAGAGTTTGGAGAAAACCTGCTACAGCGCTAGAACAAAAACACATCGTTCCAACTATTAAACATGGTGGTGGTTCAGTTATGGTATGGGGTTCAATGTCGGCGAGTGGGGTAGGTAGGCTTGCTTTTATAAAAGGAAATATGGATCGCTGAAAATATCTGGATATTCTAAAGCATAATTTGAAACCATCCGTGGAACAATTGGGGCTCGGGCGATCATGGATATTCCAGCAAGACAACGATCCTAAGCACATGGCATACGTTGTGAAGGAATGGGTTCTATATAACGTCCCAAAACAGTTACATTCGCCACCCCAATCGCCTGACCTGAACCCCATAGAACATTTATGGGATCACCTGAGCCGCCAAATTAGAAAACATGAGATTAAAAGCAAGAAAACCTTGCAAAAAGCAATAATTAAAGAATGGGATAAAATTCGCCGAATATAACAAAGAAGTTAGTAGAATCAATGCCTAAAAGGCTGGAAGAGGTTATAAAAAATAAAGGCGGACCAACTCGATATTAAAATAATTATGAAACCTAATTTAAATGTATTTAAAATTTAAGTGTATGATCATTTTCGTTGCAAAAATTCCTTGAATTTTTTTATTTTATTTAATTATAAACAATTATTATAATAATGTTTGTTGTTTTGGATTTGCTAATTTCTAAAATAATTTAATCTAATAAAAAAATGAAAAATAAATTCTATAACCCTTGTATTTTGTAATTTTTTTTTTCAAAAATCAGTGTGTATGACCATTTTCGTTACTTAGTGTACATACGTATAAACATTTTTGTGGGTTTCGGTATGGTTTTGGTTCTTGGTTTTTATGTTATGTACAAAGTATAATAGACAGAAATTCATTCTTGAAAATTGATACAAGACAAAGCCAACGAAATGTTTGTACGGGCCGCCTCGTTCGCTATTTACGCGGATCCTATTAGGGAAATGTACTATTTATTATTGGTTTTAGCTATGTATTAGCTAAGCAGCAACAACAAAAACAGAGAATTTTGTTGTTCCCAATATTTTTCTATATCTTGATATATAGATCAGGGTGGTCATTTTGTGGTGCTATATCACACCTTTATATCACTAGTGGAGACTTTTTTTGTGTGATATAAAAAAATGGAGAAAGTCTACAAACACACCCCTGCAAAATGAATTTTAAGGGGAAAATGATGAATCAAAGTGATAAGTTGACGTTTCCACATAACCTCAAATGACATTATATGAAAATTTTATACGAAGTGCTATTTGTGTGATGATAAAGTAATACTTGAATGCAAAGATGCTTATTATTTAAATAAAATGTTAAAAATATAATAATCAGTCCTTTGTCAATCAACAATTTTATTTTGCACTTAGTTTCATGATAATTTTCATTCATTTTTTTAATATCCCAATTTAGTGGTTTTCCATCAAACTATTTGGAGTTTGATCAAAAACAACCAAATTAAAGTTTCAAAAAAATGAATGAAAATTATCATGATACGAAGTGCAAAACAAAATTGTCGATTGGAAAAAGACCAATTAATATATTTTTAACATAACATAACTTGAAAAGCCTTTGATTTGTTAGAATTTGATGTTTAAACATTGACCAATATTTGCATTTTGTGGGGTTATGTCAGATGGTTTATGTTGATTTTTGTTTAAGAATATTTTTTTGTCCTTTGTGAGCTCCCAAAGAAATTTGTTATTCTAGGCAACTAGAATGTTATTTTTAACCAAGATATACAGAAAATAAAGGTACAATATTGCGCATGCTGTTGCCATACTTTTTTCGCAATTTGACGTCACGTGTTGTCAAAAATGCTGATATTTATATGGAGTTTCGTGATATTTTTATTAATTTTTTAAATAAATGGAAAATAAATGAATTTTTTCTTATTCTACACATTTATTGTTTTTCGACTTTATGTTAAAGTTAAACATTTCAATTTTGATTTTAGTTATATACTGCAATATGTACTTTTGGAATTAAATCGCGAAAATAGGCATGTTTTAATATTCGTGTCTAGAGCAGACTGTTTGAGCACATTGCATAACAAGTTTCGGAATTTATGAGTAAATTTTTTTTGTTAAATGCAGAGAACGTTTAGATTTTAATTATTTAATTCAAAAATTTGGGAGTACTCGATTTTAAATATACTAAATTTGAATAATTCCTATTGCAAAAAAACTATCAGTTGTACTTCTGATAAGAACACATATAGAACACTAAACAGTGAATGGGTGTTTTGATGTAGTTGTAGCGAAAACCATAAGACAATAAATGAAATAAGCCAGAGATTTAATTTTAATTTATAGTTTTATTTAATTTCCGTTTTTTCAAATTTATGTTTTCTATTAACTGGGCGTTTAATAACTGAATTTTAAAAAACATTTTACACCTAAAAAACAATTTTTTGTGAACTGAAAACAATAATTTGTGAACTGAATTTTTATTTAATATATTTTTACATTTACATATATTTAACGTTGAATGTGAACATAATATTTGAATAGGTACGTGGATACCAATAATTTGAAGCCAAACGAAAATAGATGGCAAAAATTTGAGTACATAACGTAAAGAAATAAAAATTTTAATAATTGGTACGTACATATGTTTAAATGACCAAAAACATTTGATAATTTAATTGTTTTATGTTATGTACTCATAATTTTGTCTACCCTTTTTTCCATTTATCTTAGACATTATATACTCGAAGGAATTATTTCTCAAATATTTGGACCATAAACAAAATATAAAGCATAAAAGGGTCTCGGTAAACTATCATTATCAATTGTAAATACGGTTTGTAAAAAAAAATTACGATTATTCTTGATTTATTTAAAAAAATAATCAAAAAACCGCCAAACTTCATATACAAATGTGTTTTTTTGACTACACGTGACGTGATGCGCAAAGAAAGACAAAAATGAGACACGGGAATATACTACCTATTTTTTCTGTATACCTTGATTTTTAACAAATAATTTACTACACAAAATTAAAATAATTGTTGATTTTTGTATTTCGTTTTTCTTGTAAATTTAACAATATTAATTTTATTTCAAAAATATATAAATGATCATTTTGTTAATAAATATCATTCATTTATATTTCGCGTCAATGTAAATTTCATTCATTTTTTGATATTTTTATTAGAGCTTTTTTTAACTAAACTCCATATAAAACAAATGTAAACAACAAAATAAATTTTTTTGTTCCACTTGTAAAAGTAAGACGGAAAAAGTTGTGGTCTTTTTCATTTAAATCATTATACGACGTGACGATATTCATCCATGACAACACCGTAGTTAGCTACGACAATTTATTTTTCGCACAGTATCGCCAAATGTGATATATTACCACAAAATGACAACACTGCAAAATGAATTTTAAGGGGAAAGCAATGAATCAAAGTGATGATTTGACACGTAACCTCAATTGTTGATTTTTATATTACTATGTAATATAAAAATCAACAATTATTTCAGTTTTGTGTATTAAATTGTATGTTAAAAGAACCATTCTAGTGGCCTAGAATAACAAATTTCACAACAACAATCATCCTCCTTACAGAAATGGACAAAAAATAAGCAATTCTTAAACGAAAATCAACATAAATCATCTAACATAACCTCACAAAATGCAAATAATGGTCGGTGTTTAAACATGAAATTCTAATACACCAAAGGGTTTTCTTGTTATGTTAACTTAAAAATATAATAATTAATCTTTTGTTAATCAACAATTTTGGTTTGCAGTTCGTATCACAGTAATTTTCATTAATTTTTTTAAAACTTTAATTTAGTTGCTTTCGATCAAACTCCATATAGTTTGATATAAAAAAATTAATTTAAAATTTTAAAAAAATGAATGAAAATTACCATGATATGAAGTGAAAAACCAAATTGTTTGTTAGCAAAAGACTAATTATTATATTTTTAAGTTAACATAACTAGAAAACCCTTTGATTTATTAGAAATTCATGTTTAAACACCGACCATTATTTGCATTTTATGAGGTTATTTCGGATGGTTTATGTTGATTTTCGTTTAAGAATTGCTTATTTTTTGCCCATTTCTATTAGGAGGATGATTGTTTTTGTGAAATTTGTTATACTAGGCTACTAGAATGGTTCTTTTAACATACAATTTACAACACAAAACTAAAATAATTGTTGATTTTTATATTCCGTTTTCCTGTAAATTTAACAATAATCCATTAATTTTATTTCAATAATAGATAAATGATTATTTTGTTAATAAATATCGTTTATTTATCATTCGCGTCAATGTAAATTTCATTCATTTTTTGAAATTTTGATTAGAGGTGTTTTTAACCATACTCCATATAAAAAAAATTCAAACAACAAAATAAACAATTTTTTCCACTTTGTAGAAGTAAGATGAAAGATATTGTGGTCATTTTCATTCAAATCATTACACGACGTGACGTTGTTCATCCAAGATGGGACCGCAGCAAGCTACGACAAATGTCAGTTTATCACAGTTTTATCACCAAATGTGATATAGCACCACAAAATGACCACCCAGGATTGTTTTGTATGTGCGCTGTAATGGTATTAGCTGTATATAAAATAAAGAAAACATGATAAGTCTGTTACTACGCACATGGAAGATTGCAGAGAGATTTGCTTTTAGTGTGTGTTGGTGGTTTAGTATATAAGAATCTGTTGTTTTTATTCTATTTTGTTATTTCTCCTCTTTTTGTTTTTGTATTCATGTTACAATAATATTCGTAATAAAACATGAACTGTTCAAACCAACGAAATTTTAGGGTATTCGACTCAAATAGATTTTTTATATTTTTGTATAATCAAATATGTTTTGAGTCGAATTGGAATCCGCCTTATATAATTCATATAGGATGGGTTTATTTTAGATATGAGTTATTATTTTTTACAGGGTATTATAAAATGCATTAAATTATTAAATTTATTTAATTAATGTGAAAAGGCTATAAATTAATTAAACCATATAAATAAAATGCTAACTTGGAAGTGTTGATTTGAGTTGAGTTGTGATTTTGGTTTGCATCACATAATGACGTATTCATTTATGCATGCCAAATTTCGATTAAAAGGTGAACGAGGTGGAATTATGTGAAAACATTTTCGAAAGGCTAAATGTATTGAACTTAATTATTAACTTAATAGAATATGATTGAAGTTTTAGGTTGCAGTTTTTCACACGTAAACGTCAATTTTGCCTGTATATGACACCGTTTAGTTTTGTAGGAGAATAGTGTTTCGTTATTTCATGGATTTATTATTTTACTTACTTTGCAGGCTTTATTTTGCAGGGTAATATGTCCATAAACAGAGTAAAAGTTTTTAATAAATAATAAATTTCGTAGTTTTTGATTTTTTGTTTTATTTTAATTATGTCAAATAGATTAGTAAATTAAAACATCAATAATAATAATTTTTTGATGTCCTAATTTAAATTTATAAAATCCTGAGTTCAGGCATTTAAATTATATTATATACTTTTATAAATAAATAATTAATTTGAACATTATTAATTTCCTTTTTTGTAGATTTGTAGGAAATTGCCGATTAGTTTAAAATTAATAGTATGGTTAAATATATATTTTCAACTTTTTATTTTTAAATCTAGTTGCAGTAACATTTTAAATAAAACACTTGTTTAATATTTCGCAAATTTGAGATACAATTTATTCTCAATCGATTTCGACTTGCTAGGTCATCATCAGGAGTTAAACTCTTAGAGTTTAACTCCTGATGATGACCTAGCAAGTCGAAATCGATTGAGAATAAATTGTATCTCAAATTTGCGAAATATTAAACAAGTGTTTTATTTAAAATGTTATTAAATGTGTTTCGTCAAGTGCCGACGGCAATAAGTGTTAACAATACTAGTTGCAGTAGGTAAACAATTAATTAACTATTTACAGGAGAATGGTAAGGAGAATGGTAACTAATGGAACAAGTGCTGTGAATTTAAATTATAACTTAATAATTTAAAATTTTTAAACATTCTTTTAGAATTTTAGCTTCTCTCCTACTGTTTACATAGGCAATTTCATAAAATGTTAATTTTTGTAATACTTGTATGTAATGTAATGTTTTGCTCATAATTATATATTAATTAATTTAGTTTAAAAATATTTAAAGGTTTCTCTTCCTTAATTTGCTAATAAATAATTCAATTTTCAGAATATAACATAGTTCCAGAATCAATATTTAATATGGGGATTAAATTAATCCTGAATTTCAGAATTAGATTTTACTTTGATATTATGGTGATTTATTAATTAAAATTAGTTTTCAGAGTGCCTGGAAAATTATATATTGATTTTATTTGTTGATTCTTGATATACTTATAGTATTAACTGAATTATTGATAATTTTAGGCTGTTGTGGTGCTGTAACATTATCATTTTTAAATTATTTATTATACATTTTATAAAATAAGTAAAATTTTATGTTTAAAATGGTTTTTAACGTTTATTTTTTTTTATTCTGGTTGCAGTATGTAATAATTAATTAATTAGATATAGAAGGACCATGAAAAATAAAATAAGCGCTGTTTTTGTAATCTTAGCTTAGTAATTTGAAATTTTCTTAAATATTTTATCAGGTAAATTAATGAAAGGCGGATAGGAAGACCTTACAACATTAATAACTTTTTAAGTCCTGATTTAGTTTTAGGGAGTCCTGAGTATCCGGCCCTGGATTCCAGAGAAATGATCATCTAATAATGTAGTTAGATTGTGCTGTCTTGTGCTAACCTATTTATTATATATAATACTAATAATTTACTAACTATCGATCGCTTTGGTGTCTGTAACCGGGTCGAGTCTGTCCCTACTAATAATCCTATCCAATCCTTTGGTTTTGTTATATGTAAAAAAGGTGTACGATGGCTGCATGGCCAGGAGTGGATATCACACTATTAGACTTATGTGGTTATCGATGTGGCGCCTTTCTTTACTGGGTGAATATTGTTATGTTTGGCTTCATGAAAAGCTGAATATGATGGTACACATTTCCTTGGTGAGGGAGAGTTATTGTGTCGTGTTGTAACATGGGTATAGTGGTGTGGTATTCGCATTTATAATGCGGGAGACTTGCTTAATGCTTGATCGTACATTCAAATCAATCAATCAATCAGTTGTTTACTTGATAGAAATAGACAAGTAAATTATTTTTCTACGAATGGGATTCAAAGGAGCCACAATAATACATAATATATGCATGCATACATTTGTTTTTGAATTTTATGCGAGATATGGCGATTTGGTATTTAATTTTTTGGCTTCCTGATTGTACAAAACTCTGTTCTTTCAACCATTGTCGATTTCTGTCCCTTGCATTGATTCTTCTCTAGAAACTAGTCAGCCATTTTTTATACTCATTCGGTAGCATCAACCTTAAAAGGTAGCATTATGTTTTTTAATTGAAATTTTTAATATTTAAATGTTTTATTTATTTTTTTATCATAACAAACCTTTTCTGTCCTTCGATTTTGTTATATGTAAAGAGGATATAAGGTGGCACCGGCTATCTTCGGAAGACAAGCTTAGGCTTGGCCGTGCACTCCAATCAATCAATAGGCGTATTTCCTTGACAAATTTAAAACATCAATGGCATAGGATAAATCGTTGCAAGAATAACATTAACCCAACAAAAATTGGGTTTATTTAAACATAATTCTAATTTTAAGTGGTGTTACCTGCCACCAGATGTGTTAAATTTATATTTTATTTCGAAGGTTGACTTTTGTCAATTAAATCAAATTGGCTATTTTCTTGGGAAAAAATAAACCTAAAATAATAATTCGAATTAAACTTTGGTCAACGACTTCAGACAACTGAAGAAATAGGAATATCGACTCGATAAAACTACTTCTGGCTTACGTAGAGCAAAGCACCTTATAAGTTAGCTAAATCGGAGGTTTACTAAGTTTGCCTTCAAGAAGGACCTCCTTACAATTCTATCAGTGGATGAATATTGTGTGGCGTCTTACAGGTTTCCTGTTGGTAAACAGATGCTATTCAGATTAGTTATGGGGCTTTAACAGCAAGATATATAGTTTTACGTCAACAAATCTGTTACTGCAAACTTACAGAGCCTGCAGTACTTATTTGAAATTTTACGGTTATAGAGCGAATAAATATTTTGTGAACAGGGCCATAAGCAATTTTATATTCAAGTGTTACAAGTTAATATAAAACTTATTTGCGTACAATAAAAAACGTGCTCATTGGGAGCTTTTTCTAAAACCAAAGCAACCTTGATTATACAGTACCGTAATTTTGATGTTTTTTCAAATTTATCAGGAACAATCCTAATAATATAATGGTTGTTTTTTTAGGAATAGATACATATTTAAATTCCAATCAAAAAATGTGTCAAATTTTAATTCTAGGGAAAATTACAGTTAATTTAGTTTTTAGCAAAATTATATGTGCACGCAAAATTTTTTGTGTATTTATGGCAAAATTAAAAACAAAACGATAAATCGATTAAATTTACAAAAAATAGTTTTGTTAATTAAATTGTGATTTAGTCACTTTGTTTTGTTGGTCAGTTTTTGTTGCGTCTTGCTAACATCTTGCAAGTGGTTCAAAAATTGCTTGATAACATCAGCTAGAAACTAATTCTACTCGGTTTTCTTGGCACTCTGCTACAAAATTTTGGTCTTGTTGGCCAAGACCACTAATTATATTCGAGATTTTTCAATCAAGATCTCTATCACAAGATTCAATCAATTTTTTACAAGATTCAATCAACATTCAATTATTACAAGATTCAATCAATTTTTAAATATAATTTGTGGTCTCGGCCAGGGCAGGGGTTTGGTTTAAGCTTGCAATAAGCTTGCAATAGCAATGATTCTTCTTATGTATGTGAGCATCATTGTGCTGAACAGCAAATTGAGGGCCGACTAATTTATCGTTAACTAGGAATGTTACCTTATTTAATAAACCGAAATTAAACATTGGAACTGAATAGTTATAGGGCACGCCCGCATAACCTTTTATTACTTGGGCAAGAAAATCTAACGGAAATAGTATCCATAATAATTGATACTCGATGTTTATGTAATGATAAAAATATCTTCCATATTAATTAATTAGGAAAAAACGCATTAATTTGGGCCATAACACAGTTCTCTAGATTTCAAGGGTTATGCTTATTATGCCGTTCACATTTTATTTTCTGACGGTAAATCATACTCAGTTGGTTTATAAACCTTGTTGAACGCCACGGTTCAATTTCAGTTTATTGAATGAGGTAACATTCCTAGTTTAGGATAAATTAGTTGGTCCCCAATTTCCTGTTCAGCGCAATAATTCTCCCTTAGATAACAAGAGCCATTTTCATGAAATTATTGAAATATCAGGGCAGGGGTTTGGTTTAAGCTTGCGGAGGTTTAAATTAAAGTGGAAAATATTTACAATCTAGCAACACCAAAAATTTGTAGCAAAGTGCCAAGAAAACCGAGTGGGTACTTGTCTGTTAATTAACCCCAAATCGCTTCTACTGATAGTTCTACCACAAATGTTTCAAATTATTTTGTGGTTGGGTTAGTATAGTATCGACGAATCTTTTGGAGCGAATTGCGGATTTAATTCTTCGTTAATGCTTCGTCAACCTTGCAGACACAGATCAAAGGAATTGCATCACTCGAATCGCTTCTTCTGATAGATGTATCAAAAATGTTTCAAATGTCTAAAAATAAATGATTAAATTTAAATGAATAACTGATTTCTGCGCGGAGAAAAAAAATATGGTTTCACATGGTTAGATTTATCACAGATATATTTGAATACATCATAAATATGTTTGAACAATTATCTACAAATATTTTATTGTTAAATAGCTTACCAAAAGAATTATAATATATTTGAAATAACTAGAAAATGATAATCTATTAACATAATATAACTGAAGTTTTTTTAAAACCTTAATATGTTTGTGAGAAACCATAACACGTAAACATTTTGTGTTTAATTGTAATTATTCAACTGATATTTCTAACCATATTATTAAAGTGTGCTTGCAATGATCATAAATTGATAATTTCATATTAATCATTAAAATGGTTAGTATATTGCAACTTCTTTATTATTAAGTCCTAAGTTATAATAAAACTACAGTTTTAAAAATTTGAAGTTCTATAACTTTTTATGCATAGTGTTTTATAGCAATGACATACTATATATTGAGCTGTAACGCAAATTTATTAGCTTTTCTAGCGTAGAAATATTTTACTTACATAATAATATTTACAAGTTACGAAAAATTACATTTTCGAACGTGTTTCAAATAAGATTTTTCTAATTTTGATAAAAAATTCTTTAAATCGATGAAATTCGAAATTAATTTCAATTTTTATTGTAAATCAAGAGGGCATAAACTGGTGTTGAAATGAATATTTCGTCGCCAGTTGTGAAATATTTGTCCTAACTATTTGCGAGAAATAGTCTCTTAAACTTAATATGCATGCAGATTTTTCATTTTATGGATCAACGATTGTATTTAATTTTGATCACATAAATAAAACCTAACTGGTTTTATCATTTTTTGGATTTTATGAATGCGTAAAATGGTTTATGTTGAGAAGCCGATATATATTTTTATCGTCCGATTGATAAAAGTGCTCACCAGACTATCTCAAGTTAACTATTTTTGCTATTTATTTCATTTTTTCCTAGATATTTACAAGTACATAACTAGTAGTATTTCAAGTAAAGTTGCTTTGAAAATAATGAAAAGTAAGGAAAATTTATTTGTTTACATTAAATAAGCTTCAAAATTTCTTCGTTTTTATTTAATTCTACAAATTAAAAATTATTATGAATCTATACGATTTAATAAAATGAATCGCCAGATCACTGAATTTTTTTTATAAATTACACAAACATCTTCTAAACAAGTTTGATACTTAATTATGTATTTGTAAATGTTTAAGTGTAATTTATAAAACTAAATCGGGGATTTCACGTAATATTATAATCGTGGTTAAATATTCCAGTCCTCACTTACGAAACAAAATTTAATCGGCAAATGCTTTTAGAAAGATTTGCAGGATACATAATGCAATTACAATTTTATTTCAAACAGGAAATATATTTCAAATAATAGATTTGCACATTAAGATCAATGTATATAAACGTATAATTTTATAGACTTAGAATGTGCCATTTAATTCGACAAGCTCGTCTAAACAGGTGATATATGTATATAATCAAAATTATTTTATTTCTAAAAATGACGCATGTGCCATCTGTGTTTCGCAATTACATAATAATAAATATTAATTATACTGTAGCCCATACTAAAAAAAAATAAACGAATTATAATATGATGAATTGTAATCAGAATAAGATCCTCTACAATCAAATTATTATTCATTTTTACCATAATATAAGAGATTCTAATCATATAATGTTATATTCCAATAAATTATGGTAAATTTAAGCGTAATTATTCAGCGCTAGACAAATGATTTTACTTCTGTAAAACCACGTTAATTCATGATTTGCCTTAAATGAGTGAGGACGTTATTTTATTAAATTTAATTAATAATAATAAAAGAAGTGAATTATTATAAAATAAATACAAAAAGTGTTGCAATGAAACGTTTTGTTTCAAAAAATTTTAAATGTGAAATGGAAAAAGTGAAAATCGAAAATAAATATGTACTAACAAAATATAACTAACCGCTATATATAATATTATTAAAAGATAAAAACATTTTTATCGTGGAAATTTTTTTTTTTTTTTTTGATTTTGAAGTGGATTTTTAGATTTTTAAAAAGTGACAAAACTAAACTGTAAATTATACACCAAAGGTAATGAGTTTAGTTAGTGCGTGTAAAAAATAGTTTTTGATTAAATTTCCATGCTCCATTGTTTTACATGCTTTAATCGTTTGGCTTGTAAACGTTTACCTTTTCGGTTCAGTGCTTTTCAATATTTTGTATTTACATATATTTTTTGTTTTAAATTAGAAAGAATTAGATAATAACCATACTCATCATTTTGATAATTGCATGCATTAAGAGTTTAAGTAAAGTATTTTAGTAAAAGCACTTAGTTTTAGTATTTAATTATGGAATTTATTAGGTAGGACAAATCATACTGATCATAATAAACTTTTTTTTTTATTTATTTTGTAGAATTAACAACAATTTATATATGTATATTACTATTATAAATATTTACAGTTAGATAATTTTGAAATTCAAAATGGTTCTTCAAGCTAACTTTAATGGAGAAGGTAAATCAATTTTAATTTTACCGGATTTATACAAGCAGGTAAACTTTCTAGAATTCTTGATTCAAAAAATAAAATTATTTCATAGTATTGTGCTTGCGTATTGGTTATTCGGTTTTGGTTTAGTTTACTTTATTAATTTAATATATTTTTATTTAATTATTTAATACAGTTTTATTTTAACTAAATTTCTTTTTGAAAAAACATATTTTCTTTTTCACCTTGATTTTCCTTATAGTCTTTAATATTCTGCAACAAAAAATTCTAACTGCCTAAACGAATGGGTGCGAATTAGAAGAGGGTAAATTTACATCTGTTGTACGACAATATTTTGAAGTTCCAACATTTCAAATTGAAATCCGGGCAAAAGGTAAATATAAAATGATCTAAAATAAAAATTCAGTTTTTCAATAAACAATATAATATAAAATGTATATTTCAGACAGCCTTGGAAACGAATGCTTTATACCCACACCATCAAAACCTATTCCTGCATCACAGCGTTAATAGATGAAGTTTTAAATGTATCGCATTCAACTCAAAGCAGTTCCTCATCTGCAGAAGGCGACCTTATAGTTTATGCCATATTTGTACCCTTGCCTGATACAAGAACCATCGAGCAGATGGAAGAGATTAAAATTATAAAAAATCAATATTTAAATGGGTCACAAATATCAGGTTCACTTAGGCAAACCATTTCTACAATTATAATAAAATATTGTCTGAAAGATAACAAAAATAGAAAGTTAGTTCATTTTTCAACTCATAAAAGTAGAGTTAAAACTGGCGCCTAAATTTTTAATTAACTGTTACTTCTCTTTTAGAATAACCCGAGAAGAATTTGTGGAATTGGCACAATCTACCGTTGCAATTTTTCCAACCGAAAAAGAGGAAACTTAATTTGTTTCATCCGTCAACAACGTCTTAGCCAAAGGTAAACTGTGGAATTCGAACAACAATCTGCGAAAAAAGTTTAAGGATCAACATCAAATTCCAAGACGACAACAGAGTGTCAAACCAACTTTGCCTTCAGGTAATAATTGAATTTATCGGGATAATTATATTTAGGAATATCTTTTTTATCAAGAGTAAAATCTACACTGTTTCCTAATAGAGAATTTTTTAAAATTGAATTTTATTACAAACAATATCGTGCGCAAGGCACGAGATTACATTTTAACGTTTCTCCTCATATTTTAACCTTTCTTCTTTGTTTTAGTTCCAGATTGATGATCAATTTGACCATTTAAACATGATGACATGATGATCAATTTGACCATTTAAAGTTTTTGGAAACCAACTCAACAGATTGGGAAAAAATCGAGGTTAGTTGGGCGAAGAGTATACGGCGTAGACTGTTACAAACTAATATTTCAACTTTTGATTATTTGGACAAGTATCCTGTTTTAAAAGACACGAAAGGATATTTATTAGTGGCAATTGACACAAAATTAATATATCCAACATTGGGAAATATTAATAAGTGGCTATTGATTTATCCGAAAATTGTTGGTTTGGCAAGAAGGCGGACAAAAGATACACGAGCCATAAATATTATCCAAAATATTGATAATAGTTTAGACGAAAGTAAGATTTAGATTCTTTAACAAACAATTTCAAATTCCACTGTTCGGCAAACTAACAAGTTATGTGAAACAAAATGAAATTATATTTAAGAAAAATTTGGTTATATTTCTTGGAATATGTGGAGAAGGCTTACCGATATTTAGACTAATATTGCATATATACATAAAAGATAATGTTTATTATTTATGTTTGCAACACATTAATAATTTGGGTTTTGAACACCACTTATTTTCATACGAAGTAGAATTGAAAAAATTGAATTGCTAAAATCAAAACAAACATCTCATATAGTTAGGTGTGGGAAAAAAAATTATATAATGTGGAATTGAATTAATATTATATTTTATTGAAATTAAAAAAAAATTAAATGCTTGTAATGAAACTTTAATAAAATTAAATAAAATAAAAAAAATTAAATTATATTGTGTTTTTATTTTTCAATACTTCCTAAAATATTTTACAGTAATTATAAATAACATAAATTTAATCATTAAATTTACAGTGTGATTTAAAATTAAATTATATTTTTCAAATTTTCGGTTTAATTTTTTGATATTTTAATTAAAAATTTATAATTATATGGTTGTATGGAAAATCTACAATCATATTATGCTTCAAGAAAACCAACACATTTTATTAGATCCAATAATAGTGTATGTAGTTAAACAAATCATAAAGAAATGATAATTCGAATCATTAATTGACTGCCTTTAAAGAAAATCAATTCAAATGTGGTTAAACCTAATTATTTAATTGATTATTAAAATTATAATATATTTAACAGCAATTACAATAAATTTAAACTCTATGGACATTTTGGTGACTACAACTACATTTTATTAAAAATAGGAAAAATTACAAAGATAATATAATTAAAAGTTAGTTATAATATATTTAAGGATCTAAATTACTGTAATCATATTATGTTTAACAAGTAACAGTTGCAATGACAATATGTTTAAAAATCATAATATTATGTTTCAGGAAATGATAATTACAATAATAATTTATTTAACGATAAATCATAATATGCTTATACTCAAAGTTAATATGTTTATTATATTCTAATAATATGTTTAGAACCTATGGTATAATGACTGAAATACAATGAAAAATTATTTAAATTCAAAAATATTATGTTTACTGATTAATAACAATATTAATCAAAAGCAATCATAAAAAATTTGGTCTTTGTAGTATCACGTTGCGATTAAAAAAAATCGCAAACATAATGTTGTTCTCCTGCAAATTGTGGTTGAATTTACCATATTTTTTTTCTCCGTGTGTAAAAAATAAAAATAAAATAATTGGGGTGAATTAACAGACAAGCACCACCGAGTGGAATAGGTTTCTAGGTGATTTTATCAACAAATTTTTAAACCACTTGCGAGATGTTACCAAGACGCTAAAAAAACTGACCAACTACTTACAAAATATAAGTGACTAAATCACAATTTAATTAATAAAAAATAATTTTATATTTAATTGATTTACCGTTTTGTTTTTAATTTTTTCATACTGCACAAAAAAATTTGGGTACACAAATAATTTTGGTTAAAACTAAATTAACTGTAATTTTGCTTAGAATTAAAATTTAAAACATTTTTTGATATAATATATTTTGGTATAATATATTCCTCTAAAAAACAACCTTCATATATATTATTAGGATTGCTTAGAATTGTTTCTGGTAAAGTTTAAAAATTAGAAGGTGTCTCTAACCTAATTGCCAGGTACTGTACAAAGCCATAGTTTAAAAACTAAGCTTTTAATAAAGGATTTAGAAACGAGGAAAAAACCAAACTTTCCGTCGTAAAACACATAAAACATAAGGAAAATCACCTTTTTTTCCAAAGACAAATTATTAAATGAAATCGTTACGAATTCATAGTAATGATCTCTGAGATATTTTCATAAATGTTTCAACATTTATGTTTTTATTTTCTTGTAATAATTGGATTATATGATCCAAAATTTATAAAATGTTCATAAGAAGGTCATTCTGTTGCAATTGAAATAAAAGCTTACTACAAATCGTGTGGTCACTAAGTCAGTAGACGTTACATATGTAGATGGGACTGAGAGGGTAAAAAAGCAAAACAAATTCACAAAATATTAAGAATAAGAACGTGTGATAGTTTTGTGATTAAGTAATTTTTTTCCTTTTTTTCTGTAAACAACTTAGACACCTGACGTACACTACTTTACTTCGTCAGAGACAACTTTGATGTATTTTTCAAAATGAAAGTTCCAAAAATATATTTTAGACCTAATTTAATTTTAATATTTTTGCATTTAATATTTATTTAACACCAATATAGCCTTCTCGTATGTTGTTGTCAAAGATATGTAGAAAACAGTTATTTAAACGTTTTTATGTTTAATGTTTTTGCTTTTTTCATTCAAAAACCGGAAGCTAAACAAACATCATTTTTACTATGCATTTCTATGGCGTACACTGAAAAGTTATACCATAAAAAAATCTAAAAAATTATGACGAATGATTATGGCTCTATACCCTGCTGAAAGCTCGTCTAAAACGAAACACATAAACTTTTTAATACGTTATTAAATGGCTTCTTGATCAGTGGCACGAATTCTTGTATATACAGTGCGCGCAATTCGTTTAGCTCAATTCATTATAAAGACAATATTGTATACATTTTTTTAAATTTTATTTTAATAATTATTATAAAATACATAATTCAAAATGTCACACAATTTAACAAGAAGTTAGATTTATTTAATTCATTTTAAATAAGTGTTAGGTTATTTTGATAAAAAAAACAATGTTTTTTGGCGCGAAATTCGTTTAGCCCTACCCCATTTTAATTTGATTTTTCTTAGTGTTTTTCCTTATTTCCTCGTGTTAGTATTTGGTATTGCCACCATTCTTTTGAATGACACTGAAAATCCATGACGGCATTGAATTGACCAATGTGGACAATACATCTGGTCCAATTTTTTTCCAAGCATCTATAATTGCTGACTTTAAGGAAGCTACTGTATCATACTGCATTCCCTTCTGATAAACTTTACGTGAAAGTATTCCCCACAGATTTTCGCTTGGATTTAAATCCGGACTACGTGCTGGCCACTTCATTAATGTGATGTTTCGATCATCAAGCCATGTACGCGATAATCTGGAGACATGAATGGCCGCATTATCCTGCTGGAACGTCACATCGCCTGGCATAAAATCTTCAATGAACGGTATTAAAACACCATCTAAGAGTTCGATGTACTGTTCTGAGTTCATTCTTGTGGAAATAAAACATATTGGTGTCTTTGCGGTGGATGAAAATGCAGCTCATATCATTACAGTTCCTCCTCCAAAGTTTCTACTCATGAGTGGGGAATCATTTCTCCTTAAATCATGCCAATAGAGTGAAAAACCGTCTGGGCCATCCAAATTAAATTTTTTCTCATCAGGAAAAATAACTTTTTCCCACTGCACTGTCCATGCCATGGGAAGTTTGGCAAATTCTAAGCGAGCATCCTTATGAGATTGTTGCAAAGGTGGTTTCTTTAACGGTTTTTTGTCCACGATGTTCGGTGTATCATGTAAAATTTGTTGTACACGTCGTTTCCGTATTGGTAAATCCATTTTAGTTACAATTTGGGCAGCACTCAATTTGTTTTTTGTCACTTCAGAGAGAATAATGTTTTTGATTCTTGAAGAAATCTTGGTATTTCCTTTCGTTTTCTTTTTAATTCCGTAGTTTTCTTTTAATTTTAGATAATTTCTTACACCTTTTGTTGATCGATTAATTTTTCTGGCAATTTGGGTTATTGGTAATCCATTTTCCTTCAATAAATCAATTTTTATGCGCTCTTCTTTGGACAAATACTTTCCTGCCGGCATTTTCTTGAAAAATCGACTTTATGTAAAGATTTCAATCAAATTAAATTTGATGTGTTTTTATTATACGTTTACTTCTTTGTTGGTAAAAAAATATTAATATGATATTTAGTTCTCAAAAACAAATAACGCTTCAAAATACGCTGGGCTAAACGTATTGCGCAGCGGTAGAGCGACAACTAATGTAAATTCGCTAAAACAAAGCAAAAACAATTGCGTAGTATTGGTATGTATGTATAGGTGTGATGTATGATATTACATACGCATATATTTACTATAAACTAAAATGAAGGGATTAAGAATTCAAAAATAATAACTAAAAATTAGAATGGGCTAAACGAATTGCGCTCACTGTATGTTGAAAGGAATTTGTAACTGTCTAGACCTAAATCTGAATTATTTGATTCTCATCTGCAAACAAATGAATTCAGACAAACATTTTGAACGTAATTTGGTACGAACATATTTAGAATAAAGATAACTTTATTGCTTCGTGCACCTTAATTATTTTTTTTTTTTTTTTTTTTTTTTTTTTTTTTTTTTTTTTTTTTTTTTTTTTTGGAATGTTAGCTTTGACTTTTGAGTCAGCCGAACGTATATAATTATTTTTTTCTTACAAAAATATTTATTTTACATTTTTTTGTAATTTTAAATTGCGTTAGCCCATAATGCACAACCCCGCAACAAATACTCTTAGTGGGGTAGCTTGGAATGTGTTAAAACTCGTGGAAGGATTTGTAACGTGTTTCCTAATAATGGTGCCCAACATCGATATTATGACATTCGATTCAGCGGAAACAAATACTCATGATCATGTCGATTGGAACGATTCAAAAATAAGGAAATGGTTAAAACTGGTTTCTGCTAAGGACGCAATACATCGATAATTCAGCCACCCTACAAAATAAAATAAAAATTCGAAGCAGCAGACTTACTGCTTTACAGGATAGGTTTGAAGGGCTAGACTCTGAACCTTTTGTTAAAAATCTATTTTTATGTAAATCCACACCTTATCTTTCACAATCTCTTACGAATGAGCATCTAGCTCAAAATAGATTGTGTTAAGTACGGAGTTGGTGTTTTATTCAAATTTTTTTGTAAACAAATAAATAAAATAAATAAATAAATAAATAAATTAATTATAATAAGACAAACACACATAATAATAATAAAATGAATAAAATTGAATTTCGAATGACTATAGGGGCATTTTGGAAATGCATCTAGCAGCAGCAGGGAAGACGAATTAAAAAAAAAGTTTAATTGTGACAAAACAAATAATTGATAGATTGATAATTTATTTCGTAAATACAATATATAAATTAATTTATTATGATAAAAATGTACAACACATTTGCTCGCTTGTGATGATTTGTGCTTCTTTTCGTATTTATAAAATATACTAAGAAATTCTACAAATTTAACCGGTATTCCGGGTGCAGTTACTTATACGTAGAGCTTTGATATTGGAACTTGCACATATCTGTATATTAAAAACTTTGCGTCGCTTGTCTTACGACAATATAGTATTGTATAACCAGTTTACAAGATACAAATAGATATTTTAATATATGACATTGTGTTCCTCTCGATGATGGTCAAATATAAATAAATCACCATAAAAAATGCAAACTATGTATTTATAAATATATAATAAAATTCTACGACGAGATACGAGTATTTTACACGGTTTAAAATAAAATAATAAGAAATTATTTATTATTTATTTGTTGTGTGTATAAATAAGCTGACTCATATACATCATGGTTTGTTTTTACTACAACACGACAAGATGCAAAAAAAAAATGTTTTCTCAGGTGAGACAAGAAAATCTTAACAATAAATTCAGATGATTATGCAATACTTTTCATTTGTTTCACTTTGATTGATGATATTGTTACAAGATTGTAAGACATAGGTATAAATACAATATGTATAGATATATGCAAATTGAAAGTAATTAACATTAGATATGTACATATAGAAATTTCAAACAACGCGCACTGTGACTTTGCAAATTAATAAGAGAAGACAGTAAAAAATAGTTTTTTATAATTGTAATATCTTCTAACAACAAAGATTACGCAGTTTATTGATGTCAATATGGTAATTTCATACACATACCCATTTAGCTTACCAATATAACAGTACTTACATTAAATACAAAATAAATTAAAATCTAAAATTAATAGATATCATTATTTCCATAATTTTGGCAATTATAACAAAATTTTGTATAAGTTTTAAACGAGGGTCTATAGCCGATAGCTACCACAAAATCAAATTTACTAAAAAAAAAAAAAAAAAAAAACGCAAGAAAAATAAAATCTACATTAATCACGATAATTTCAATAAAAATACTGAAACACACTTTCGAGTCGATTTCATTACTGTTGTATACATATAGGTATGTAATGAATTATTATTATAGCGCAGATTATAGACTGAGGCTTTTTAAAAATTAAACGATTTATTATGGATTTGAAATATATTAACCGCATAGCGCACAAATACCGTAAAACATTGGCCAGTCAGTAACAGCTTCGAATGGCGTGTAAAGACCTTCAAATTGAAAATAAAATACAGCTGGTCGTCAAAAAAAAAAAAACAAATGAAAAAGTGATGCCATTGAATATTGATATGATTTGTGTATATTACGGTATGGTCATATTTATACAATTGTCATGATGCTAATTTGTCAAATATACTAACGAAACTATATTCGACAGGTTCTTTATGCAATTTCCAATGTAAAAAATCATTAAATTGTGTTAATTTATTATGCACAAAAAGATATTTGATATCTAAATATATATATGCATAAGGTTGTGTGTATGTTTCTTATACATACATAGCATTCAGATTTGTGTATAAAATTATTTAAAAATACTAAAAATTGTTTGTAGGTGGTGATTAAAATTTATTATGAGCTTATAATTCGCACATTCTATATAATAATAGTCTTGAGGTTTTGTGTAAAAATTATAATATTTGTTCAAATCCCCACAGGTAATAGCAATTAATGATGCTAAACAAAATCAAATTTAAATTAATACATCAAAAATGTACATTTAATTTTTTTCGTGACTAGATTTATTTCATAATTTATTTAATTTTTTTCCTATAATAAAAAGTTAAAAGAATTTAAATTGAAAAAACAAAAAAAAAAAAAAAAATTATAAATAAATAAATATTTTTTTTTATTTTCTTAAGATAATGATATTCATAGTTATACGAAAGTAATTTATAATGTATACATGTTTATTCATCAATTGACCTAACCTGATATACAACACCGTGTAGAAAATTTAAAATTAGAATGTGATCATGGGAAGTGATCTGTTTTGGGCTTCAGAGAATCGCTCACCTTCTGAAGGATATTGTAAGTTCCATTCTCTTTCGAAATATTTGTTTAAATTGAAAACTGAAGCAACAAGTCAAGGTTAGCGTATATACAACACAATTTATTAGTCGTCTAAGTACAAATATTTTTAGTATTTCAATATAGTTCCTGACTGTCGGCAATTGTTTTAGATCTCAATGAAAAGTAAATTATAACTATTTAACCTAATAAAATCTATAAAACGGCAGTATTTATTATGTAACACTTGTTCATTACTAGTTTATATCATAATTAAAATGACTTTTGAAAACATTTACTTTATTTTAAATTTTAATAATATTACATACATATATTGCGCACCATGGGGTATTTCTACACAACCCTTAACGCATGCCAGAGTCTGCCGAAAGCATAGATAATTATCATAGAATAGTTAGTTAAAAAATTTGACCTTTTATTCGGATGTGCAATTACATAAGGAAACCCCTGTTCTAGAGTATTTTGAAAGCAACATACCACAGTATCCGGGTGTTCTATAAATAAATACCAAAATTTTGTTAAACCATACAACGAGTCCGCCGAAATTGGTCAGCGAACATTTTGTTTTCTCAACCGCTTAATCAAGTTTGATCGTTGTCAATGTTGTCAATATATAGAGTTTTTTTTGTCTCGATTTTTAATCATTTGAATTGTTGTGTTTAATTATTTTAATTGCGCCTCGATTTTGAATCATTTTAATTGTTATGTTTAATTTTAATTGTTGAATAAAGCACTCGACTAAACACTACAAAAATCGATTCGAAATTTTTTAAACGTTAAATGTTTTATACTATATTACCACAAAACATACAAACACAAAACTGCATCAATTTTGGTTTCATGTACTTTTCACACCACAAAATTTACAATGATTTGAAAAAACGAAAAGATTTCGACACTAGTGAATGGTTGAAGTTCAAGAGAGCTTTCAAGAAAGAATTCTCGCAGATTTTGTTACATAAACAATACAAAATACATTTGGAGAATGAGTAATATTATATAATACAAGACAATATTACTTCTTGTCGAGAGAATGGAAACAATAAAATCTGAACAAAGAACTATGGTACTCACACCTAATAGAAAATAAATACTTTTATCCTATTTCTATATGATGAACATGGATAATCTAGTTATTCTTATTATGTGGCACATAATATCTCATATTTTGTACATACATGATATACTTGTATGCCGTTTATATATAAATAAATATAAAATACATTTTGAGAAAGAGAAACTTTGTCTCATACAAATGTAGAGAGATGAACGATAATGAAAACAATACAACAAAAAACTACCTCTGAATATAATAAGGATCGTAAATGAGTACAATTTACAATAAGTCAGTAATTAGATTTATCGGAGTTATTACGTATAAATACATCAAGCAATTATAATTCATGCATTATTTAAAACAAAAAACATAACATTGAGGGAAATTAGATTTCTTTTGAAATAAGAAACCTGGATAGCGATTTTGGTCGCAATTTGAGGATTGAGTTGAGAATTACCGGAAGGCAATAGTATTGGTAAATTGTATTGGTGTCCAAAGAATAGAGAAAAACAGAGAATAAACATTTGAAAAATAAAAAAAAACAATTCAGTGTTATCTCACGCGTACGAAAGAAATGTTGTACATATTTTTATTTCCTGTAATTTTCTGTAAAATTTAAAACTAATAAAATGGTAAATTAAATAATGATTTAAAGATAAATCAAAATTAGCTAAAAATGGAAAATAAATCAGAAAAGTATTTATAAACTATAATTTTATTAATAATTTTAGATGATGAAAAGACATACGACATACATCCTGCTTGCCCATCCCAAAATCACTAATTTACTTATATTTTTCACATTATCCTTCTTATTCGGTCTTCGATGTTAAACAAAAAACTAAAAAAATGATGGGCGGTTTTTTTTTTGGTTTTTGTTTAACATGTTGCAAATAAGAGAGATAAAATGATACGAAAAAGAGGGACATAAAATGTACGTCGTGTGTCTTTTTATAATTTAAAATTATTAATAAAATTATAGTTTATAAATATTTTTCTGACTTATTTTCCATTTTTAGCTAATTTTTGTTTATCTTTAAATCATTATTCAATTTACCATTTTATTAGTTTTAAATTTTACAGAAAATTACTGGAAATAAAAATATGTACAATATTCCTTTCGTACTCATGAGATAACACTGAATTGTTTTTTTTTATTTTTCAAATGTTTATTCTCACATAAAGAGCCAACCAGCGAACATTTAAGAAATTTAACAGAATTTAACGAAAGTTTTTTGTTACGGAAAATTTGACAGGTTGGCTAGCGAAACTGTAACACAACTTGTCAATTACTTTGATGGTGACGGTAGCTCGAATTAATATTTTTAAAATTTTGTGTAGAATTTTGAACTGGCGATGGAATTGGATGAACTTCGAAAATTATTTCAATTATTATAAAGCCTTAAATTATTAAAGGACATAAACATAAATAATAAAAGACACAGATCTTGTGGCGTAAGAAAAAAAACGAAAATAAATAATTTTGAATTTAAGCTTAAAATGTACAATGAGCTCCCACAAGAAGATTTGCACAAAGGGCAATTTGGATTTTTGACATTTCCTTCAGTTTTGCGCGATAATTTTCGCTCTGTTAAGTTGACACTTCAATTTAACGAAACTGAACGAACATTTCTTAAAGGTTCGCTGGACAGTAACATGTAAACTCCATATACCGCACTGTTACGTTAAATTTCTTAAGTGTTGGCTGGTTCTCTCTTAACTCAAAAAAAAAAAAAAAAAAGTTAAAAATATTATGAATGTGGCCGACGAAGAATGTATAGATTAAAAACCATTTATTTATGCTGCTTTTTGGTTTTTATATTGAAGATCACGATCAATTTTTTTGATTGCGTATATTGTTTTGGATTTTTGTTAACGAAGTAAAATGAATATCTCGTTTACAACAACAATAGATATAAAAACATGAATTCCTCATATTAAAAGATAGGGAAAAATAACTCAAGGCGAGCGGAAGCAACAAAAAGTTGAACCGATTTCACCCGCTAAGCTTATTTTTGATACTTACCATCCTGAGAAAACACACTAATACAATAAAAATATTTGACGGCACACAATAGCAAAATGTATATTATACGCCGTGTACATATACAAAGTTCTCAATCCTCAATCCTCATTTTGCGACCAAAATCTATACCCAGGAGTGGGATTTTGCACAAAAGGCGAGAAGAGAGTTTATCTCTTTTTTTAAAAGAATAAATTTTTATTCCATTTCATTCGGTCTATGTCGAGAGCTATCTCCTTTTCTCCGCTTCGACCACGTACCTTCGTTGGTGAGAGACACAGACGAATGATAGTCGAAATAGAATATCGTTTTATTTTGGCTAGTTGAGATCGCATTAGTAAAATATATTTCTACTGAGCGAAATAGTGTTCATATTCAGTTTAAGTAACAGAGACACAAAACTCGCTTCTTGCTTTTTGTGGAAAATCCCAGTCCTGGGGAACTATTAAGAAGTTTTCGACGCGGGCTTTCTTTCGACAACGTCGAAAATGAGCTATATTATGCGATCATATCGAACATTTTCCTATTATGAAACTAAAAAAGTTAGCGACCGCGTTTTGTTTTCGATAAAGTCGAACAATATGCGACTGCTCTAAAGGTGACGAATGCATACGCTTGTTCAATAATACAATAAATCGTGAGAGAGTAAAATTTCAGTTATTCAGTTCGTAACATATATTTTAATTTTGGATTTTTTTTTTAATTTTTCGCCTAATTAATAAATTGATATTAATTTTTTTTGTATTTTATTTTCATTGTCGAATTGGTCGACAATGTCGAAAATATGCGATGTCGAAAATTTCATAATAGACCCCTCTAGCAAATGTTCCGGATGGATACATTTTATCCTTCATTTAAACGTTATGGAGATTGTTATAATGGCGGTCTAATCGCCAACTTAAATATTCTAGGAAGAACGATTACCAGAGACAATAGATGTGCCCAATATTGTGCTGCTCCTTTAACGCCCATATTAACGTGGAATATTGTTATTCCGTTTAAGCTCATAATGAGATTGAAAATTATGGAGATTGTTAGAATTTTCCATTCACACACTTAGAAAATGGGCAAAGAGTATACTTTTCACCGGAAAATGTGCGTCAGTTAGTTGAAAATCCACCATAAGCAACTCTCACGGCGTTTTTTGACCCGTGAAACTCTGATCAATTCGTAAAAACACTGCTTTACCAAGAAGTTCTCCGTTGTTATATATGTATTGTACACGCTTCGCGTGGTTTGCACCCACCGCATTTCATTCATGTTATAAATGTTTATGATAAAAAAACTGGCTTGAAAAGTTAAAAAGTTAAAAGAGTTAAAAATTTAATAAAAATTAAAAAGTTAAATAGTTAACATACATATTTGTGTTTCAACACCAATCATTCATAATCGATTACTGACTAACCGAAAGTTTTCTGTAGGGCTATTTGAAAACAAGTTTAAGATGATATTATGTGATTTCGTTGAGTTGGATACATGGCAACACATATAATTCAAGAAATTCCGTTTATTACACTTGCCAGTTAAGTGAAACATTGACAATATTATTTTTATTCCATTTTATTGTAAATTTTTAGATATGCTGATTCATTGATTTTAATAATTTTTATAACAAAATAGTTTTATTATCACTGCTTTAAAGAAATCAAGAAATCCTATAATGGGCAATCTGTGAACCTTCAACAATTTATACATACCTTTTACATGTTAAGCTGGTCTTACTATATACATCGGTTAGTTGTTGAAAGAAGCTGCAAAGCTTAAAATTGAGGTAACTATCGTAAGAAATTATTTTTAAGATTTTCATCTTTATCCACATAAATCAAATGGTTTTTTATTTTAAAAAACTAACCTTATTTATTAAATATTTTTAAATTTTATTTCATTTTTAACTTATTTCCAATTTTTTTAAAAATTTACTAGAATGTTTTTATATTAAATATAAACTTATGTTAATAATCAAATATATTTTTTTGTTTACAAAAGCTCGCTAAGCTATTTTGTTAAAGAAAATAAAAATCCGTTATTTTATTATTACCCCATGCAAAGTTTTAACAGAATTTGGAATTACAAATCTCTTATCAAATACCCTAGATCACAGTGTGTTTAATAAAACCGATTTAATGAATTTTTGAGATTAGTTGCAGTGTGTCAACCTCGATTTTAGCTAATCCCTTTGTTTTTTCATAGAATACTTAAACTAGTTTAGCTAAATCGGATTTATTAAACCACAGTCTGTCTAGGGTATAAGGATCACTATTGTTTATACTTACCATAGCCGTATGTGATGTTTTAGCTGTAAATCCGTGACAAGGTGAGAATTCCAATTACATAAAAACTGAATTGTTTCTTTTAGCTATTTTATTTATTTGTTAAGAACGAATTAAACATACATTTTATATTTTTATAGAGATTAATTTATTATCATAAAATAATTAAAAGTATTATAAAGTATTGATTAGTTAATTGATTGCACATCTAAGGATTAAACTTCATTTTATGCAGTTTCTAAATTAAATTGATTAAAATCTTTATTATTTTATTTTAAATTAATTAATAAATTTGAATTCATAATTATAAAGTTACATATTCATAAATTTCATTTTCAAAATGTGTTACAACAAATATCTTATTTATTAACAGGAATATAAAACAAAATATTTTAATAGATTAATTGATTATATGACAAAATATAATAATTAAACTTATAGTTAGTTCATAATTTATAATTATATTTACTTAAAGCTACAGTCACTAATTTTATAACAAATTTAAATGTATCGGTTATTAATTTATTAGCTACATTAAAAGTTATGTATTGATTAATCGATATCCATTAATTTGTAATGCCCCCAAGCTAAAGTTTTATAATCTCCTTTAACTAAAAATCGTTTATCATCATGAGGGTGCGGTTTTGGTTTGAGTAAATGAACTAACGTGATGTTTTCTCGATTGAATTAAGTTTTGTGTAATAATTCTAGTTTTTTCATTATTTAAACAGTTTAGATAATCATTAAATGTTATTCTGCATTTTACAACTTGTTTTTTACTCCTTTAGCTTTTTTAGTTTCTATAGTTCGTTCTTTTTCCTCGCGCTGAACCTTATACACATACATCTTTGATCTTAAACCAACAAACTCGGTCATTATTGCACCATTATTCTCGTCTTTCATAAGACCCGGAACTTTTTTATTTACCGAAGGAATTTTCCAAATATTATTATCAGGGTAGTCACTTGTATCAAAACGTGTATAACAATCCTGCTTAATTATCTCATAAATATCGGGACATGTTAACTGACAGACGAGACTATCTGTATCAGTATAGCAAATTATGCAATTATCACCAAATTTAGGGATCTTGTAACCATAATGAAAGTCATAAAGTGCTGTTTTGGCCAAGTCTAAAATACACATTCCAATATATATTGGTTTATTAAAAAAAATTTCAGATTTATTTAATTCAATAGCAGCTAAATTTTCATTGAAAATAGTGGATGACTTGAATTCTGGTTTTGAAATTAATGCTTCGGCTCCATATCTTCCTAACCACTTAGGCCCTTTCCGAAAGTTAGTTATACTTATTTATTTAGACCTACTTATTTAAATAAGTATGTTGGCGAGGTAACTTAAAATAAGTACTCGTATGTTCTTACAAAAAAAAATCTTAAACGAAAACTAAAATTCTGTTAATTTCATTGCATACATATTGTGATATTATGTAGTAATTAAGTTTTATAAAAAATTCAATTAAAAAAATTATTTTATAGTTACAAAATAGTCAAAATAAAAAATAAGTATGTGAAATCAATTCGGATGATTTTACATACTTATTTAAGATGGCGGCAAATAAGTATGTCTAAATAAATAAGTATAACTTTCGGAAAGGGCCTTAGTCAACTTTACAATACTATGTTTTCGAACATTATCCATAGTTTTACCGAATACAGCATTATTCATTAGTTTAAAAAGATTTTTCTCAAACTCATTCTTCGCGTGTAACCGTAGCAATGTATTTAAATCTATATACGGCTTTAACCAAGGTGATTGATCAAACTCAAGAATCTTATGAATTTTTGTTATTTTCAAACCATACTGGATAGCTTGTTTTAGGTAGTGAATAATATATTTTTCTTTGTTATACAACGTAGCCATTAATTTCTCCTCTTTCGAACCCGGACTACATTGTTATTCTGGACAGAATGGTAAGCCATTGTGTCTATCATGTAATTCGCTAGGATACTCTATATCTACTTCTAAAATATATCCCTTGTTAGAATTATCTTCAATTAGTTTTACATCAAAAAGTTTAGTTTGAACCTATTTGAAGCCTCCAAAAGGTAAATATTGTGACATTGCCCAACCGTATTGATTATTAATATCATTATACATTAAATAAGTAGATTCTTTATCGGGATCATAATTTTTGATATATTTATTATTGGCTTTAGCGTAACGTTTTGTACACTGACTTAAGCCACCTCTAATTCCACGCTCTACGAACATTACCATATCAATATCGGTAAGTAGCTCTAAAGATTTATTAGTGTATTTCAGCATCGCATCCCAAGTGTATCCAGGAAGCGTAAAATAATATGCTGGATCTAATCCATAAGTTTTATGACAACTATTTCGAAACTGCTCGAAAACATCCGTTAGCAACAATACATCTGTTTTGAGATATAAATCTGAATATTCACCCAAATCATGTACATATATTGAATTTATTCCAAATATTTTGAGCATATGTATATTGTTTCTCACTAGATAATTAGCGTTTTATGTTTTTATTAAATAAAACAACAACAACAAAC
Source organism: Tipula vernalis (assembly GCA_958295665.1). Classification (NCBI taxonomy): domain Eukaryota; kingdom Metazoa; phylum Arthropoda; class Insecta; order Diptera; family Tipulidae; genus Tipula; species Tipula vernalis. The sequence goes on from OY282558.1 coordinate 247,542,024, forward strand.
TGAATTTTCGATTAAAATAATATTTTTATATTGCATGACGTCATATACTAAGATAATAATTTTGGTAGGTTCTAATAGTTGCAAATTCGAAAAAAAAAAATCACATCGTGTTCTTCTATCAGCTTCCGGACGTACTTATTGTACGTACATTTTTGTCAAAATTTCATTAGGACCTCTAATTTCGGAGATAATTAGGGTTTAATGTTTTTTTATTTAATAAAACAACAACAACGAAATAATTTTTTTATTTAGAACCAAATTCTCAATTGCTCTACATTTATATGAAAAGATGCCAAAAAAAGCAAATTTAGACCTTCATAAGTAATTATGCGCTCGGAGTAACGTAGCTTATCTACTCAATTCATTTAAAATAGTTTATTTAGGTATGATTAATAATTTTTTTACAGGGTATTACAAACTACATCAAATTGATTTTAAATTAATTTAATTAATATTATAAAATTATAAATTAACTAACTAAATAAATAAAATGCTGATTTGGAAATGTTGATTTGCGTTGAGTTAAGTTTTGGTTTGCAACACATAATGACGTATTCATTTATGTGTGCAAAATTTAGATTAAACGAATGTGAACAACGTGGAATTATGTAAAATATTTTGGAAGGCTAAATGTTTTGAATTTAATTATTAACTTATTGGAATTTAGTGAAGTTAGGTTGCAAGTTTCACACACAAACGTCATGATTACTTATATCATACACCGATAAATTTTTAAGAAAATTATGTTTCATTTTCTTTGCATTGATTTATAATTTTACTTACTTTGCATGCATGATTTGCCAAGGTAATATGTACGAGAACTGAGTTAAAGTTTTATGGATATTTTTATATTTTTTTACTTAATTTCTTGATTAAGTGCATGATTTCATTTTGTGCGGTTGTATAATTTTAATTACTAAATTCTAATAATTGGATCGTACTAAAATTGTTCTAACTTAATTTGATTTATGTCGTAGTTAGTTTCATATCTGCATTTATTTTTACGCATTCTTGAATGTGTTGTTGTGTTTTATTTTATGTACAATCTGTACAAATATATTCTAGATGGAATTGCTTCAACTATAAAAGTAGTTTGCGCTTAACAATAATTTTAAGTTGCGAAAATGACTAATGTGAAGGAAACCATTAGAATATGCAACTGATATACATTATACATACTTAATTATATATAATTGTTAGATCGTCTCCGAGCTACAGAAATACTGGTGAGTTCTCGCTCAGCATCCAGAAACTCCAAGCATCCAACTGCTATAATTTATATAAGTTAAATTCAATTAATTAAGTAGTTAAGATATGGTATAATGGTGAATTATTAATTTAATTTAATTTTCAGAGATACCTGGGGAATTCTATTTGAGCTTTATTTGTTAATATCCTATCTACATGTTTTACTTAACTAAACTATTAGTATTCTAGACTTTTTTGCGTCATAGCATAATTAATTTTTAAATAATATTATATAATTTTATAAACAATTAACTTCAACATTATTAATTTCCTTTTTTCTAGATCTGTAGGAAATTCCTGATTAGTTTAAGTTTAATTTTATGGCTAAATATATATTTTTAATTTTTTATTTTAAATCTAGTTGCAGTATATAAATAATGAATTAAATATCTACATGATAACGGTAACTAATGAAACAAGCGCTGTGAATTTAAATCGTAGCGTAGTAATTTTAAGTTTTTAAACTTTCGTTTGGAATTTTTAGCTTAGAATTGGGAAAGTCTTCATATTTGGTTTGATAAAAATGTTTTTTGGTTTTTCTGTGTAATCTCTTCTGTTTTGTCCATTAATAAATTTTAATTAATTCAGTTTTAAAATATTTAAAGGGATCTCTTCCTTAGAATAAACATAGTTCTAGAATTAATCATTACTATAGGGATCAAAATTAATCCCGAATTTCAGATTTAAATTTTAGTCTGAATCAACCCTCCAGGATCAACAAGTAGTGAATAAGCTGTAGTTTAGAAATTGTGTTGTGCTGTGCTAACTATTTTTACTATATAATTACTAACAATTTACTAAGTATCGGCTATACCTAGGTGTCTGTAACCGGGCCGATTCTGTCATTTCTAACTGTCTATCGTATCCTTCGGTTTTGTTATGTGTGAAAGGTGCACGGTCGGACCCGGCCAGGGGTGGACATGATGCTATCACATTTATGTAGTATAGTGAGTGGTTGTGCTCTCCTTGCTGTAATGGTGCTTAGGTATCTTCAGTGGGGAAAGCATTCACCTGTGTTATAAAATTGGTGTGACAGTTTAATGACCACATCACTAACACGGGATTTCTTGCTTCATAAGCTTGACCGTGCATTCAAATCAATCAATCAATGTATGGAAAATTCCATGAGAAACTAATAGGTTATTTTCTTAAATTTGCGTAAACGTAACATTTGTCTAAGTAATACTGCTTATGCCTTCAATTTTTTGATCCTCTGTAAGTCTATTGATACAGTCAGCAATATTGAAGACCCAGTATATTACCCATAAGAATTTTGGGATTCCTTAGATCTTTTTGACCTCCCACCATACAACCTGATGTTAAAGATCAATACCCCCGTAATGCTGTTAAGAAATTTTAGCCCAGCTTACATAAGTAATCGCTCAAGAATATTCATAAAAGATTTGCGAGATAATTTATCTGTAGCGACCATTCTCACCGGTCCAGTAGCCGAACAACTAGCCCCATATATAAAAAACATGTCGATTCTAAATTCTGCTGCTTACGACTAAATCCGGAGTGCAGTTTCGGGAGGGAGCCAGGAAATAACGGCTCTGACTAAGGCAATACAGCAAGTAGCAATATTCCGAATCTGAACGGTACGTGCCATATGAAAAACTAGAAGGTTCCTCCTTAAAAAGAGACAAATATCACCTTTTTAATTTATTTTCGGCATTATCAGCAGCAAACAAAATTACAGACCAATGATTTAACTAAAAACATAAACAATCGAGTAAAGCCTGATTTTAGGTGAGTTAAAGGGAGGCATACTGCCACTCGCAGTAAATAACCCACCCAACCAGTCTAAAAGCATAGAGTTCTTTAAACAGGAGTGAGAAAACGATATTTATCGAATTTCAAAAATACAAATTTTTATGTTTTTACGCTTTTTGATTAATAAGGGGCCAAGCGGTTTTTGGGGAAGTTCATAATCTGGCTGCAAGGCAAGTTAATATTTAAAATTAGGCGGTATAGTTTATATTGAACGTATTAGTTTTATTGTTCAAGGAATTTTTGTTTTTTATATTATAGTTTAAAAATCATTAGTTCGTTAATCGGTCCCACAAAGAATTGACTCATTGAGTACGATGACTATTACTGTTTTCTGCAGGAATGCAAACAATTGCTCAAATAATACAGGACTCGGTAGAGATGTGGTAATAGCCAATTAAGCAAATATGGGTCAAATCAACATTTTTGTAAGCTAAAAACCCTAAGTTCACCTGCAGTAGATAACCTAAAAAAACACATATTATTTTGAAATATTCAGATTTCTGATCATTTCATATACCAGAGCAGGTAAATACTATAATAGCAATTATTAAAAATTTAATAATAAAAAGACGAAAGTAAATCAAAATGCATCTTAAATGGGTGGTCGCTTTATATACAAAATATTTGATTTTGTTTATTCGTAATATTTTTATATATGTACATACATACCGCTTATGCATTATAAGTAAATGCCTTGAAGGGTTATTCAATAATATAAAATGCTATATTAATTTATTATAAATAAACAAAAATAAAAATCGAAAATTATTTATAAATAAAGATTTAATTTCACGCCTTTCGCTAAAACTTAAAAATAATTCGTAAATTTCGTCGTATAATATAAAAAGGTATCGGATAATCTTCAATTTTATCTTAAATCTACATTTTGATTTTAATTTTTTTAAATTTAAATGTTGAAAATTTCGATTGCGAAAAATATACAAGAAAAACAAATACATGCCCAAAAAGGAAGTTATCTTGCAAAGGTATGGAGTACAGGAAGACAAACATAAATCGCTTATTCTTAACGTATAACTACGACTATATTAGCGAATTATACGAATACATACTACATATATTTATGTAAGTACTTTGTACATACTTTTATTGTAATAAAAATTTAACATATTGATGTAAATTGATATTATAATTTAGAGAATTAAAGTGAATAAATAATGACGAAAAGTATAAAAAAAAGAGTTTTGAACGTTCCATGTAAAATATGTAGCAAAATTGAATCGAAAAAAAAATACAATTCATATTCCATATTACGTTATGGAAGTACAAGAGTTAATACTTAGCGGGTGGTTGATTTAAATATTTTATTTCATTAGAAATTTTGTATTTTATTAGATATGAATTACAATTTTTATCATTGTTTATTTTTTTATTTCTAACATTACAAATCGAAAAATTCATGATTTTGTTTATACAGAAAACAAAAAAATGTTTTACATTTTTTGCAGAAAAGATCAAATCCTTTACTTAAAGTGTTTGATTTGGATCTTCTAATTTCGAAATCTTTGAATGTACTCGTTTATACTGGATACGAAAGAGAAAACAATAGCAAAGTTATTTTTCAAGCAATACCTAATTTGAACAAGTTGTGTTGAAAGTAATGTCACGATTATTTATATTATGCACTTAAACTATAAAAGATGATATTCCGAAGAGTGAATTTAAATGTTATGAACAAATTTGCAAATTTCTTACGATTGATAAAGCTTAATTCGCACATATCATCTCTAAAAGTTATTGCAAAATAAAACATTTTCACAATTATTTTTCTAAATGTAATTTTTAATTATATTTTTCATGAGAAACCATGTGGTTTCTGGGTATGCTTCTTATTGAAACCTCACTAACAATTTTTTTTTTGTTGAGATGTTTTGACCAGACTCCGAAAATTTAGTTAGCGACCTTCGAACACTCGCCAGAAATAATGACGTAAAATAAAAAACATATTATTTGAAATAAATCAAATTCAAGACAAGAAAAATTATGAAAAATAAAATACAGCTAACCCTCATATAAAACGATCGGGGCTACTTCAAAAATTAACTCACCCAGAAAAAATAACAACCCTCTAAACAAGGTGAACTGTTTACGAATCATAAACGAAGAAAGCGATTCATGTAATCGTTCGTAAACGAATCATTTTTTCGACTCAAAAATGAACCATTAATGGTTTTCCTTTAACATGATAATTAGACTTTTTAGCGAAGTTCCATTAATGTATTGGTAATTTGCAAAATTTTAACTTTTAGTGATACATTAAAGTATCGTTTTTGGTGAATCTGTAACGAAATCCCAACAAGAGGATTCCGTTAACAGACATGAGAATAGAGGTCTGGTGCGGTATAGTAGCTGGCTAGAGCTTGACTGCCAGACGGGCCTCCCGCCCGTCATCGGCTCGCCTTTTGGGATGCTGTCTCCCAGTCGCGGCGGTGACCGATGCCGATCAGGTATGGAAGGACGCCCGCATAACAGTCCCAGCAACGACCCCCCGGAACGGAAACCGTCGCTCCAGCACGACCAACTCATATGGCGTGCTGCCTCCATCGTCGGAGGAACGAACGGGACGCCCGGAACAAATATGGTTTTGTCGTACATTCATTATTAATAAACTTTAACCATGTTATAATTTTTTTTTATTATTATTATAAATTCCCGTTATATGGAAACGAAAATATTGAAAACAGTGGTTATAGAGAATTAGTTATATTTAATATCGCGTGGAATAAGGTTGGCATTTGATTTTTTAACTTAGATCAGTATTATACTCGTACAAATTGGTATGTCGTACGTCCGCTTTTTTTGTCGTACGTATATGCGAGAAAAAAAAATTCTTCGTAATTTAGCGTATACGACAATCTCATTTTGGGTTAATTTAGATGTAGTTTGTTAATTTATTTATTCGGAAGTATTAAGTTGAGAATAAATTAAAGAACAGTTTAACATTTAAATGAAAAAAATTGATCGAATTGATTGAATTGGTTATTTTTTTATTAATCTTCAAACTTTAAACATCGATTACCTACACTTTAGCAAATTAGGCGTTTTCGACAAACCAATATTCGGTCGACGACAACATACACTCAACTCCATAACTATATAACCACTCGTTTTTTTGAATTTTAAAAATAACGGATTAAGATATTTTCAAACTTTTGATGCCAGATGTTGAATAAGGACGTAATACAGCAAAATATTAAAAGTCGGCCCCCTTTGTTTTCGGCTAACGCCAGAATCCTATTGGGCATACTTCCAATCAATGAATTAATAATTTCGGGCGATAATTCATTCCAGGAACTTTCAATTGCCAATTTCAACTCATTGGTCGTCTGGAATTGTCTGTTACCCTCGTAAACCTTTCTAACTAATAATCCCCAAAGATTTTCTATGGGATTTTGGTCTGGAGAACAAGCGGGCCAATCTAAAATTGGTATATAATGATTATCAAACCAAGATTTGGTTTGTTAACTCTTATGGATTGGAGCGTTATCCTGCTGGAAAATCCAGTTTTCCTCTTGATGAATGTAAAGAAAAGGTAAAAGGTGATTTTCCAAGACGCCAATGTACTCCGTGCTATTAATTCTGGTTGATGGAAAGGCTAAGGTAAGCGTGCCCATAGAAGAGAAAGCCCCCCATACCATTAGACTTCCACCACCAAAATTTCGCTTCGAGAAGTACAATGGTTCCTTTCTAAGGTCTCTCCAATAGTACTGAATACCATCTGGCCCATCGAGATTAAATTTTTTTTCATCGGAAAAAATCACCTATTGATTAATAATGGTTAGTTATAATAAATATAGAACTAAATTTTTTCAATTACCTTTGACCAGTCCTGTCTCATATTTGCCTTAACAAATTCACGTTGTGCAGCTTTGTGCCGTAGCAATAATTTTGGTGCATGTTTCATTTTTGTATAATTCAGGTGCCCAACACCTTTTAAAGCCCGACGGATCGTGCTTTTGGACACATCTAGCTGTAAATCGCTTTTCAGGCGCTTAACAGTTTTCGTGGAATTGCTGGCGGCTTGAACCAGCCCTCGTATTTCCCGGCAAGTCATCTTTTTTTTGGGTCCTCTGCTTTTTCTTATCCCGTAAGTAGTAGGGGTTTTCAAATAATTTGCAACCGTTACATGATGGCGGCCTATTCTTCTGCCTATTTTCCGAAAAGAAAAACCTTCTCCAACGAGGGCTTGGATTTTGCCTTTTTCCTCGTCTGATAAATATTTTCCACGTGGAATTTTTTTTATACAGCACTTGATTATTTAACAGACCAAATAAAACTAAAATATTAATTCATTTATTCGACTTAGAGAAGAAAGGTTATATAGCTACTATGGTTATATAGTTATGGAACATAGCAAATTTAAAAAAAATTGTGTTTTTGTTTAAAACAATTGAATTTTGTAACGGGTTTTTTAATATTTTGCTGTATTACGTCCTTATTCAACATCTGGCATCAAAAGTTTGAAAATATCTTAATCCATTATTTTTAAAATTCAAAAAAACGAGTGGTTATATAGTTATGGAGTTGAGTGTACATATTTGTTTTATTTGTTAAAGCAAAAGACTACTTTTTCCGTACATTGGGCACTTCTATAAATTGGACAGTCTCCTCAGTACCTTACGTTGTAACGACTTTGGTTGAGTCGTTTCCGCGCTGAACAATGGAACGGCGGAGATGGGTGTAACTGCCCTGCTCATGGGTTTGAGTGGTTGTGTTTCTTCCAGTCTTGGAGGTGGTGAGGAAGTGAACGACAAGAGAGAAGGGAAAAATTGGAAGAAAAATGTTTTTTTTGTGTAAGCGATCGGTCAAGATTGGAAAAAAAAAAAAATTTGTTTTGGAGATCAGTCGGGGAATACGCTCTTGTGCTCGCACAGTCGAGAATTTTGATTATAATTTTTATTTTTTTCCCAATATGCGGGTCAAAGCATTTTGATTGACCTAAAGCTATTTGGATTTAGTATATGGTGATTTGATTTTTTTTGTATGATGCGAAAAATATAATAGTGCATCGAGAATAATAAAAGTTTTAATTGAAAAAAAAAAAAAAAAAAAATTTTTTTTGTTAAGATAATAATTTTTGTCTTGTCAATTGTGTTGACAAAATAAATTCTAGAAATTTAAAGACAATACGAGATTGTAATAAAAATAAAATAAAAATAAGTAGTTATAAAATAAAAATGACAATAAACAGTTAAACTTGGCGTGGCCTGTTTTATTTGAAACTTGGGTTGCCCTTGATATTGTGTAGTGTTGTGTACATCAACGAGGTGTTTTATTGGCTACAGAAGTCTGTTAAAAAAAAAAATATATATATATATATATATATTGTAGCTTTGAAGATTGACTTTATTGTACGAGTGATTCCTCTGAGCAGATACTACACCGTCTTATCTACACACGAGTGAATTCGTATGTGAAACTGTGTGAAGCTAAAAGCTTTCACGTCTTGCTCATAATTGAGATTTTCTTTTGAAAATAACATATTTGCTGTTCAACTGTGCTGATCCAGATATTTATTTTGGTAAAATTAAACGGGTCTTGATGATGGTTCCGTTAGAAGCTGCCGGGAGTGGAGATCATTGGTGATACAGTTGTACCCAGATGACATACATATACCAACGGAGAATAAAATCGTTCGTTTTTTTATTATTATCATTTCTTTTATTATTACATACGTATATACATATTTATTGTTTTTATTCAATTCCTTAATTAGTTAATTTCCTTTAATTTGAGTTTTTTTTTGCTTCAGCTGAAAGCTTTAACTTACTTTTTCTTTGCGTTACTATATTTACTTTTCGGAAGTATTTTTTTTTGTTCTTGGATTAATTTTAATGCTAAATTTTCTTATCTTATTGTAATTAGTTTAAAAAAAAAAGAAAAAAACCAAAAGAATTTTTTTCATATATTCTTATAATCTTTTTGTTGAACATTTTTTTTTTGCACTTTTATTTGGTTCTACACCAAAAAAAAATTACATCATTTAAGTTTTTTTTGATTACTAATTTATATATTTTTTATATTAACCAATTTTGTTTCAGCCTCTAATCGTCGTTCATTTCCTCCACCATTATTATTATTATTATTATTATTATTATTTGTACCTTTCTCGTTCTTCGGTGAATTTAGTTTTTCTTCGTTGGAATTTTTAAAGTCGAGATGATGAAGGGTTAGAAACCATTATCTTGGGAGGGGCTGATACAGTGATATCGTTCGGAGTTTAACAGATCCACGGAGGGTGTAAAGCAGATGACATATGGGTAGTTTATCCCAGTTCTTTTACTATTTTTATTTTTAATCTTTTGTTTGTTCGCGGTTACTCCAGCTCCGATCAAGCTTTGAATAAATCCCACCCCATACCCTGAGCCTTAGCCAGCTATCTATGCCGCGATTCAAAGCCTCTGATCGGAGATTCTTTAACGTCATTCTGGTGCGATTTGGAGTTTAAATGGTCGATATCACGTCGGATTAACTTTTGGTGATACCGCCAAACACCAGTACACCAGAGTGGCGATACAACGTGTCCAAAACACAGAGGTTTCACTGTATTTGTTGTGAAAAATAATTCAATATTTAGAATTCCGCTATACTAGTCCGGTATAATAATTCACCACACCAATGTGAATCGTGCGCCGATGTAAACGGGGTACGTACGGTAGGTATGCTAACACGAATAATGCGCCGGTTTATTTTGCAGAAAAAGAAAATGCACTCCACTTATTTGTTCGAAATTATATTGATTTCAATAATAAATTTATTTCGATACAACAACTGATTTCACTTATAAATTTATGTGTTTTATTATTATTATTGAGAGTGCAAAATATTTAATTAATTTTTATTTTATTATTCACCACTGCAATTTGTTCACATCCGAACTATCTCCATGTAAGAAAAAAAGTAATTTTTCTCTGATCGTAGGAAAAAATATATCTTTCCGTTGTTTTTTCGAAACGAAAAGCTCATGATTCCAGTATGTTGTATTTGTTGCTAAGCAACAAGTAATAATAGTACGAGAATATTTTTTCTGGCCTAGGCCGGGAATATATTCCCGTATGGATTTTTAATTGTTTAGAAGAAATTAAAGTACACTTATAAGGTCAAACGCATTTATTTATTTTAATTTAACAGTATACATAATAATCAATTTTTATTTGATAAATTTATGCCAAACTAATTATGTGTTAGGTATAGGAGTTTAATTTTACTTATTTGTAATATTAACGGTTATCGTACAATTAGTACAATTATTGAACATTGGTGGATTAGTAGTATCGCATCCCAGCATTGTTGTTGATATATTGCTATTAAAATCATTAACATTATTTGCATCGGCTTTTTCATTATCCGTTGTATCGAAAATCTTATGAGCAACTTTAATTTTATTGATAATGGATTCATCGATGTACCTTTCAGCAACAGTCGATGACTTCCATCCTCCAAATCTTTTTAAGCATGTTAAATCTGCGCCATTATCAACTAAAATTGTCGCAGATGAAAAGCGGAAACAGTGCCCTGTCTATTGTTTTGCGCCTGGCAATTTTAAAAAAGTAGCAACAATTTGTGGCATTTTACCAAACTGATGTATGCCAACTGCTTGTTTGAAACCTTTACCATTTGTGTATTTAAAAAAAAACGCAAATAATTGAAATCTTTTGGACGCGAAGCTATATATTTTCTGTAATATTCTAAATAAGTTTCGTTTACGATAAATGATCGTGGTTTATTTGTCTTGTTATTCGGGATTTTAACTAAAAGTTTAGATCCCAAATCACTAATGTCAGTAATTTCCATGCGGGCTAGTTCATCCCGTCGACAAGCACCAGCGATTCCAAAAATTAAAGCAACCTACAAAAAACAATCATAATATTACATACAAAAAAATATTGCAGTGTGAATTGTATTTTATCCGAAAACATATTTGAATTTAATGTGTAAATACAAATAATAATCGTTTTAAATACCTACATGCTTACTTTAGTAACTAGGAACGAATCATCATCATCTGAAGCTTCCAAAATGAATTGTTGAACATATTCCATAGTTAATATTTTAGACTTTTTCGCTTTATATCCGTCGGATTTGCGTTTCAGGAAGACACGTAATTTTTGGTATTTTGCAATATCCACATTATTTTTAACCACTAGCATCGACCTGATCATTGAGTAGTTTGACCATAATGTGGATGATTTCAATTTTGTAGATAAAACAGCGAAATACGCCAGAATGACGTTTTCCGAAAATGATTTGATTTATTTAGATTGACGATAATCCATAAAGCGTTTATAAGCATTTTCGTATTTTTCCTTCGATTTTTGCGGGAGTAAATCACATGTAGCTGAATTAGCTGCTTCCACTATATCCGGCGGGGTACAAGATAAGGATAATTCGCTTTCACTGTCCATATCCCTTAAATTTCGTTTACACGTTTTTTATAAATCAAATAGGTACACAAACTTGACAACTTTTGAAAAAAAAAAAAATGTATTTATGTCTTATGATGTCGTGGCTAACTAAGCAATAATTTTATGTTATTTTCGATTTTTTACTTTGTTTTGATTTCTTAATATGATAATTAATGAATAATACTAAAAATTATTTTGGGTTTATATTCGTTTTAAAGTCCGATCGGAGAAAAAATAGTATGTACAATTCGGAGGAAAAGTGCATTCCCGGACTCCCGTGGTTGGCTATCGCCTCGTCCGCCAATTTCCACTATCGTCCGGAAATGCAGTAATTTTCCTCCTAATTATACAATATACTATTTTTTAAACAAGTAAAAAAATGTCTACCCTGTCAAAAACCCAAAAAGTCAATCTTAACAACCGAGACGCAGGGATGAAATTGACATAAATTCCAAAGTACTAAAATGTTGAGCAACAGAGGACTAAATTGGGCTTTAAGGGACTTTTTAATTTTTTGGTGTGTTTGCATATCGTCGGCTCAGAATTATCCTTGTCCTTATATGTGTTTTGCAGAAGTTTAGCTGGAAAGTTGAAGATATTTCTGAGCGATTTATTTACTAAATTTTGGTTTCCAAATAGATTTGTTAGAAGAAAGCTTAATTACGAAGTACAATGCTTCAAACTCAGAAAGCATTTTAATTATTTAAGTTTCAAATTTAACAGTTTTGTCTATGTCCAGTTTTGAACTAACTTTTCTTAAAAGGCTTAGATATGTTCATGACAATTTTGCCTATATCCTCGATTTTTGGAAATACTAATTTTTTTAGCATAAATAAAAATATTACAAATTCATTGCATAAAAAATACAATCACATTACAGTTAAATTACATTTTTTTTAATTTTAATTTGAATTAATTAATTAATTCGTGTAATAACTTCATGATTAAAAATTATTGTTAAATTAATTTACAAAATTTAAGACTTTTTTATTTTTAGTTATTGGTTCTTCACTCTGAACTGAAGAGTGAAACATGCCCTAGGACGATGAACGACCATTCTAGATTTCAATTATATTCTTGTAAAACAAAACTTTTGTCTTCCCTCTGGTAATTAGACATATTCTTTTAGCAAGCAAACAAGAAACATATAAATTCATTTTTAAAATTTCTTTCCAAACGCTAGGCGCAGAGTCAATATCTTATAGATTGCTGTGGCCCCCTTCCGAAAATTTTTGTTCAATCCAGTTCTGTGCAGGCGATGAGCCTGCATTTAAAAATGGCTCTGGAGTAAAGGACATAATGCAATTCCTGTTTTGCAGCAAACTCCTATCCGACCGAAAAATAATGGTTTGTACGAAGGGAGTAAGGTGAATACCTTCACGGCCACAAATAGATTCATACCTAAAAATGTGAAAGTTACTACCTATTTCGAATGAAATGTTTAACTTATAATATTAATACGTACAAAATTGCATTTAAAACTTCTTTATCACCATGAACCTTTCCCGTTAAATTATACTATATATGCAAAAAGTATAAAAGAAGTTCGAATTGTTAGCTTTGAGGAGTTGGAAGGCATTTTGCATATCAAAGTTCAAAATTCTAAACAGTTTGCCCTAGGTAAGTTTTATTTAGAATATGTGCCTCGTACTCGTTCTTTACTCTACGGACGCAACCAATACCATCATTCGCTTGAATGCCTCGCATTTATCGCGCAGATCTTTTTAGGACGATGGAACCTCAAATTAAATTGTTTGTTGAACGTATCTTTGTATTTCAGAGTTGAAACATCTTGCTGATGTTGAGGAAGCATCCCTCAAGGATACTGCAAAACTCAAGGATATAGACAAAAAAAATAGAACTGAAGAAAAAATTAGCGGATAAAGATCAAATCGCACGGATATATATATAGATAAAACCACATCTAACAAAATTAAATCAAAATTTGTTTACGGCTTTGCTTTGGAGGTAGACAAAAAGTGAATCTCAAGGATATAGACAAAGTAAAACGATACGATAGTAAACATTTGTGGAAATGCCAATTTTTTAAAAAAAATATCTCAGAAACGATGGAAAATTTGGATCCCTTATGGTCGTTTTACCCTAGCTACATATCTGTGCTCATAAAACAAAGGGTAGAACTCGAAAATTCACATTTTTCAGGAAATCGTTTTTAAAACTAAGAATCATTGAAAATCGTAATTACGGTTATTTGTAGTTGCTGGAATATTACGAAAAATTGATACTACACATATGAAATCGAATATGTAGAATTCAAATTTTAAATAATTTGTAAAAGGGCACAACTCGACCTGAGCCCCTTTGTTTTGTGACCACAGATATATAACTCAAGTTTAACAAAAATTGGACATAGACAACAATAATTCTAAGATGACGATATTTCAATAATCTTACGACTTTTCACTTTTATTTATGTCACTAAAAGTAACAAAAAGATATTTAAACATTTTAGCTTTCTAGTAAGGTTTAGTTAAAAGGTTAAATGCTGATTTTGTGAAGCATTACACACAGGTATTCTGTTGCTAATTTGACCAGAACTTGGAAGTCGGCACGATAATTTGTTTAGAACTCGGGGCTATTCAAATCAAGCAAGTCAATTTTTTTTTTGTTTTTTTAATTTAAAAATCACGTATATAAAATATTTTTGCCTATTTATAATATTAATGTGACGTTTTCAATCAAATTAAATTTAATTAAATCTGAAAATAACTTCAAAACATTTGAATTCCGATTTTTTCAAACTTGGAAGTAATTTTCGGATTTAATTAAATTTAATTTGATAGAAAACATCGTACTAACAATATAACATTATAAATGTACAAAAATTTTCTATAAAATTGTTTTTTGTATCATAATTTTATAGAAAAATGTTCATTCGCATTTAAAATTCGCGCTTGGTGTTGTGATTAAAATTTAAAGAAAGGATGAAATTTAGTTATTTATAAGAATACTATAAGATACTACATTTCCCTCCCACCGAACGGAATACCGTTACACGTTACAATTACAAAAACAAGACCATGCTCATTGCCCACCAAAATTACAAGGAAAAAGCGTTATTACGTTTGTTTGTCGTCGGTATTCGGTTGTCTCGGCGGTTACAAATTTAGAATTGAATTTAGTCGAAATTCGAAGGTTATCCAGCGAAAACTGATACGAGCTTTGAAAGTGCTGCCTAGCTGTTACGGAAAAAATGGAATGTAAATATTTTTTCGAAAGGACTGAAATATTGATCAAAAGTATCGAAGTACTTTTTATTTTCGAAAGGACCGAAAAAAGTACTAAAGGATCAACTTTTTCATCCCTGCCGAGACGATGAATTTTTTTTCTCGCGAATGAATCGTTTTTGTTTGTTGGTTTTTAGTTTGCGTGAATTTTATTTTAATTTTAGTGTTGACGTATGAAAAGAATTGTTATGTCAAAATTCGCCGTTCTATTGAACGCGAGATGAACCCGCACAGAGAATATCACTCAAGTTTAAATTGAGGAAAATAATTTTAATGAGATGAGGCAAATATCACAAAATATAATTTAGTGTTAGGTTACATTTTGTGTACATGCCATCTCGCTAGATGGCAAATGAAAATACGTTACGCAAAGAGATATCCTCTGCGTAAACCAAATGTGTATGTGGTGGTGAACGAATTTCAATTTATATAACAAAAAATGTTTTATATAATTGAAACGCGTGAGCCGCTACAGGACTCCCCCGCAAGTAAGTTCCTCTTCCTAAGGATGTTCAGTGTTAGGCTGAAAACGAACAGATTTATGTTGACGATAAACTGATTTCGCATCAGTGGAACTTAGTATGCCGTAAGCCGGTTTGAGCCGGTCAATTGAAATGGTTTGATTTTTTCCATTAATTGACACGGTGAACTGTTTCCGAAGGCGTCGAATAACTTTAAACGGGCCTTCATGGGGGGTAGATAAGCCAGTGCGAACCTTGTCTGTTCTGACGAACACGAAATCACAGTTGCCAAGTGTCTTTGGAACAAAAATATCATCTTGTTTGGCATGCCCAGTTAATTTCGGGATAAGGTTTTGCATTGTGTCACGGAGTTGATCGATAACTGTGTCGCTGGTTGGTAAAGGTAAAAGAGGATTTTCGACGAAGAACTCACCTGGTAGCTTGATGGTTTGTCCATAAACCATTTCAGCTTGTGAGCAATTCAGACCTTCTTTTACTGTTGCTCGGATTATCAGTAATACGATGGGTATTTCCGAACTCTAATTGATCGTGTTTCCTCTGGTCATTAACGCAGCTTTGAGTTGCCGATGGAAGCGTTCGACCATGCCGTTGGCTTGAGGATGATTATCAGTTGTACGAATCCGATGTGAGCCAAGGAGTTTTGTTAACTCGCTGAAAAGCTTTGACTCAAACTGCGTTCCTTGATCAGTAGTGATATTAAGAGGCACGCCGAATCTTGAAAAGTAATTGTTGACAAAAGTCAAGGCAATGGTTGCAGCTGACATATTGGTCATGCAGTAGGCTTTGGGCCATCGAGTGAATCGATCGATACAGGTGAGCAGATAAGTATATCCATTAGATGGGGGAAGTGGTCCTAATATGTTCAAAACGACCTGATGGTAATCAATTTACGAGTAGCACGGACACCAGGCTGCGAAATGTTATGTAAAATGTCGAAGATAGTACGACGCAGTGATTCTACGATAAATGGGCTGTTATACCCAGTTGACGTCTCACAGATAATTTCGAGGCCAGAATATTTAAAAAGCGCCAGTTGCATTGATGAACCGGAGCGACATTCGGAACCAGAAAATAAATTCTGAAGTTCTAGGTCAGCTTTTTGTGCGATTGCAATTTTGTTTAAGTCGAATTGTGTCTCCACTGCAGCCGTTTCATTGTCCGTTGTGCGAGAAAGTGTATGTTGGCAACAACGTTGTCATGTCCGTGAACATGCTGGATGTCCGTTGTAAATTGACTAATATAATCCAAGTGGCGAGATTGCCTCGGATTACGTTCAGTTTTAGACTGAATTGCCCTAGTCAGAGGCTTATGGTCGATAAAAATGGTGAAGTCCCGACCCTCAACAAAATATTTGAAGTGTTTAACTGCCAGATAAATTGCGAGTAATTCCTGATCGAATGCGGAATATTTTTTCTCAGCATCCGAAAGTTTCCTTGAGAAAAATCCCAATGGCTCCCAACACTCATTGTTATACTGCCCCAACGGCAGTGTTCGATGCGTCAGTAGTTAAACTAAGCTTTGAATCGCTCAGTGGATGTGCAAGCAGTGTTGTTTTTGCAAGTTCCGCCTTAAGTGACGTAAATGCCTGTTGACATTCATCAGTCCAACAGAAATTCTTAGGAGATTTGAGCTTACGTAGAAGTACGGCCAGATGGCTGTGAACCGGTGCGAGTATTTCAGCAAGCTTAGGTATAAATCGGTGGTAGTAATTTACCATACCGATGAACCGCTGAATGTGCTTGATTGAGCTTGGAGCTGGAAATTCCCTAATGGCATTAATTCGTTCTTCAAACGGCAGAATACCATTAGGGGTTATTTTGTGGCTAAGGAAATCAAGAGTTGGTACGCCAAAGACGCAGTTGGAACTGTTGATATGAACATCAAACTCACTTAACCTATGGAAGAGTTGTTCCAGTTGGAGTTTGTGCTGTTCCTCAGATTGTGACGCCACAAGAATATCGTCGATATAGACGAAAACAAAGTCTAAGTTACGAACGACTTCGTTCATAAAACGCTGAAACGTTTGAGCGGCATTACGTAATCCGAATGGAATTCGAGTGAATTCGAACAGGCCAAAAGGAGTTATTGCCGTTTTGAAAACGTCCTCAGGGGAAACGGGAATCAAGTGATACGTTCTGACAGGATCGATTTTCGAAAAAAATTTGCATCCATGCAAGTGCATAGAGAAATTTTGAATGTAGGGAATCGGATAACGAATCGGTATAGTCACGGTGTTCAACCGACTATAATCCTCACATGGTCGCCAATCGAAATCTTTTTCCTAACCATGTGTAATGGACACGAGATAGGAGATGCAGATGGCCTGCAAATCCCTAATTCCACCATGTGTTGAAATTCCGTAAATGCGGCTTTATGGCGGACTTCATCTAGTCTTCTTGGTCTTGATACAGGCAGATGTCCTGCTGTGACAATGTGATGGACCACATTGTGTCGGACTGGCAATTTATAATTCGGCTCTGCTGTAAGTTAAGGAAACTTTTTAAGCAAAGTGCCGTAGCCGTTGGTGATGGAATAATGGATCGGAGTCGGTGTATTGACCTTACCCATTGTGGCATTGATTGACAGCTTTGTCGCTGAATCAACCAGCCGTTTATTCCTTAAATTAACCAAAAGTCCAAATTTACACAAAAAGTCGGCGCCAATGATATGACGATTAACAGCAGCCAAATGAAAGCATGCGTTAAGGTTCGTTTTAGTCCCAAATCCAACTGAAGCAACTTTTTGCCGTAAGTATGGATATTAGTGCATTGTCGGCCGACAAAAATAGTTTTGAATTGCGATTTAGTACATTAAATTCATTTCTGAAATTGTAAACTGGAATAATCGAAAGGTCAGCGCCAGTGTTGACTATGAAGGTGGTTTGGTTTATTCGGTCAAATACGAATAACCGAGACGTATTAGGGTTAGTTCTTATTGGGATCCCAACCCAGTGTTGTGATGGTTTTTTGAATCATCATTAACCACTTCCATGTTTGTTTTATGGAAACCCGACTGTTGTAACGATGAGAAGTCGCACGGTGGTACGCACTTCTTCTCAGCCTTACTAAACTTTACATGGTACCAACATCTGCCGTGACGGCGAGAGTAGTTGCTGGAGCTGCGGGATCTTGATCGTGAACGAGGTTTTGTTTTATCATGGTCTCGAAACAAGCCATTTAATTTGGCCTCGAGCCGAGCGATTCGTGATTCAAGTGAGCTCGAGTTTTCACTCGTTGATTGAGTACGATCAGTTTTAACAGTGGGGCGGGATTGCCAAAAATAAACCTGTGATATACTTGTCCGTTGTTGGTCGATGTTTATAACCTCGTACATCGTGTCCGCGGTTTTAGCCAGAGAATCAATGCCTACTGATTCCGGTTGCGCGATAAGAGCTAATCTTATAAGTTCTGGCATCTTTTTAATCCAAAGCGGTCTTATGACTTTTTCGTTGAAATTCGTGCCCGCGGGTATACGGATTCTTCTTAGCGCGTCAGATGGTTTTCGGTCACCCAAATTTTGGTCCGACATGAGAGCTTCCAATTGTCTCTCAAATGACGGCGCTAATCGTTCCAACAATAATCTTTTAAGACAAGTATACTGTTCCGTGGGAGGGGGGGGGGGTTGTGAAAGAAAATCCGAAATACTGTCGCAGGTCTCAGGCGACAGTGAAGAAAGCGTGTGTAAAAATTTTTGCTTCTCTGTCTTAATCCGTTGGAGATCGAAAGTGATCTCAGCTAGCAAGAACCAATTTTGGTATTTAATTACATTGTTTGAGGCCGATACCTCCAAGGGTGTGTGTTCGGTTTGATCCATCTGAGCGGGTGCTTGCTGTTGGAGGTTTGGATCTTTTTGCTCGTTACCATTAACCATTTTGAAAATTATTGTAAATAAATTGATTTTAAATTTACGTTGTTAAGTGAATAACTAATCCCAATTTCCAGAAATGTCTACAGCAAAGCTGAATACACCGATTGTTAACCAAACGAAATTCTTGAACGGACTATTAAATTTAATAATTTTCGACCCGATCCGTAAAACGATATCTAAAATATTGGATGAAAACGATAATAATAATAATAGAAGAATGGATACCTTGAAGCAAATGGCTTTAAATGATCTCAGCACTAAGGCTTCGATAAACTCTCCAATTACGGGACGAGCTTGTCACTTCGTATTGGAGGGGCTCGTTGAAATTTAATAAAGTAATTGATAATAAAGACTCTATAAATCAGCGTAATGGTCGGAAATTTCACCTAATGTGAGAGAAAAGCCGACCACCAACAAAAACGAAACAACCTTGAGAAATTTTTTTTTAAATTTAAGTGAAAAATTAGTGTGTGAAAAAACACACAACCCGTAAAAACAAAGTTTTTGACTATATATCCTTTATATATAAGACTCGGTCGATTGTAATTCAGTTTCGACCTTCTTCACCATGACTAAAATTTAAAATTCAATGAGTAAGGGTCATTCAAAAAACAAATTTGAATTTTAAACTTACTTGAAGAAACATTTGGAACACTACTAGATTGAATTTTTTAAATTGAAAATTAAAGCAAAAACTTAGTTATAGTATGTTGATCGAACTGAAATTTTTCCAAAAAGTATTGTTAGGTGACAAAAGTCGATGTGCAAAATTGCAGCGCGAGAGGATCACGGGAAGTGGGTCAATTTTGAACTTGAAGATCGTAAGGACACTCAAGCAAGCAATCAAGCAGGTGAAGTTAATATAAAGGATATAAAAAAAAAATAAAATCTTGATCCATTCAAAACGTATACATACCATATATGATAATCAAGAAATACCAAAAAAAAAACACTTAGCTTATCGTTGTTGCTGCTGCTGTTGACGATGGTTTGGTGCTGTCTTCTTCTGTATTAAAGTTCCCGTTACTTTATGGCTGCTGTCATAGAGTCACATAATATGCTTAATTGTTCTATTTATTTCGTTGTTTCTGGTACTTTGTTGAATTAAATTAACGATCCTAGTGTTGGTTTGCTGATTATTCCAAATGAAATGGTGATGATGTTTTTCGTTGTTATGAAACAAAACCAAATTCTGCATATGTTATGTATCTTCAAACCACATGCGTACGATTTCGTCCGCGAGTGGGTGGTGTACCACTCTGTGTGAATTGTGCCACCCTGTGCAACCTCCGCATGCACTTATCACTGTGATGAATTCCAAATGTATTGCTCGCCGACCAAAATTATAATTACGCACACAACGAAAAAAAAATAAAAATACAAATGGATTAGAAACGTGGAAACTTCGTTTCAAAATCAAAATTGATTTTTGTAATTTTTTGCAAAAATAAATTGATACGTCTTACCTGGTACTTGTTTGTACTAGGTATCCACGATTCTACCGCTTTGATTAATCCTTGTAAAATATGTAATTGTATTCCGCCAATTCTGGCGCGCTCTCGTGTTGTTTTTTTATTTTCGAGAAATGAAAATCGAGTAGAGAAAAAAAAATGGTTGTGTTAAAATTTTCTTCTGCTAATTTTCTGTGTTAGATTTTTACATACCCCTGTACTTGGTACGGGTTTACAGTTTACATACCGCACCAAGTATAATATGAATTGCAATAAAAATACGTAATTAATTAATTGCCCCGTATAAACGGGTGTCGAAAGTCACCAATTTAGAATTCCGCTGTACTAGTCCGGTATAATAATTCACCACATCAATGTGAATCGTGCGCCGATGTAAACGGGGTACGTACGGTAGGTATGCTAACACGAATAATGCGCCTGTTTATTTTGTAGAAAAAGAAAATGCACTCCACTTATTTGTTCGAAATTATATTGATTTGAATAATAAATCTATTTCGATACAACAACTGATTTCACTTATAAATTTATGTGTTTTATTATTATTATTATTGAGAGTACAAAATATTTAATTAATTTTTATTTTATTATTCACCACTGCAATTTGTTCACATCCGAACTATCTCCATGTAAAAAAAAAGTAATTTTTTTAAACAAGTAAAAAAATGTCTACGCCGTCAAAAACCCAAAAAGTCAATCTTAACAACCGAGACAATGAATTTTTTTTGTTTGTTGGTTTTTATTTTACGTGAATTTTATTTTAATTTTAGTGTTGACATACGACAAGAATCGTAATGTCAAAATTCGCCGTTCTATTGAACGCGAGATGGACCCACAGAGAATATCACTCAAGTTTAAATTGAGGAAACTAATTTTAACGAGATGAGGCAAATATCACAAAATATAATTTAGTGTTCGATTATATTTTGTGTACATGCCATCTCGCTAGATGGCAAATGAAAATAAGTTACGCAAAGAGATATCTTATGCGTAAACTAAATGTATATTTGGTGGTGAACGAATTTCAATTTATATAACAAAAACTGTTTTATATAATTGAAATGCGTGAGCCGCTACAAATTTTTTTAGTTAATGTGAATTTTCATAATGATTCTTATAGACTTCAAATAAACGATTAAAAATAGTGTAATTTTTGCAATAATGTAGCTACCGTGTGAGAACCAGAGGGCTGCAAATCTGAAATTTGTGAATTTTTCGTAATAATCACCCCTATTATGACTGTCGAGTCGATCGACAATCGACACGACACTGTGTTGCCTTTTCCTTTTTCGTATTGTTTTTATTAAATGAAAAATCGATAACGCAATACAGAGTCGTGTCGATTCTCGATTGACTCGACATTCATAATAGGGGTGAATAATTGTAAAAATTGATTAAGTATCACAATTAACGAAAATTTTACCAATGATTGTATAGCTTATACGCTAATCATTCAAAAAAATGTAAATCCCGAAACGTTTGGTTTGCAGTTTGGCCACCAGAGGGCTATAAAATTGGAAATAACGTATTTTTCTAACTAAAAGTGGTCAAAAATAGTTAGGTATAATAATAAAATTTGATTTACAATCTTATAGCTAATAAACCACTGATTCATCACTGATCAAAAAATTGAAAGAATACACTTTTTAGTTAACTAATACCGGAGAAGGTCTGTGCCTCACTTAGGCTATACAATTGTTGTCAGCAGAAGAAGAGCTGCAGGCGCAAAAGTTCTTATTTTCTTAAAATATATAACAGAAGAAATGTTATTTTTACAATAAGTTTAACACATTTTTATTTTGTTTTTTCATTTTTAAACAAATTTTCATTTACAGAAAGAGAACTCGAAAAGATTTTAGTTTTAATAGAATTTGTATCAGAGCCCGGCATTACTTGATGAGTTGTACGGATATTTTTCAATGTATTATCCTTTGATAGTTTTTAATTACGTTTCTTTTTGGGTTTTTGCACATTCTACTTTGATTACATAACCGAAATGAATAGATTTGATGTTACCATTCAAAAAATCCTACTGCAGTATTAAAAAGTCTCTCGTTGACAATTCTCAAGGAATACATTCTAGCAGTCCTCTTAATAGTGCCTCCAACACCATTTGATGGTCCCTTACTGTGGGTTATGGCAAAGAAGTTCCATTCACAGCCAATATTGAAATCTTGTTGATGGAAGGCATTTCTGACTCATTATCTCTGAGAAAATTAATAAATTTAGTTTGAAATCCATATACAGCTACTACAACATGGGTCTGCTCTTTTGACATTGCTGCATAGGAAATTATGCTCATTTCACCTGTTGAAGATTTTTAGTACGTCACGATTGGAAATAAAAGTTACTTGCTGTGTGTAATTTTGTGTTATAAATTTATAATTCTCCGAAAAATCCAATCCATTGCAGATTATTTTTTACATGTTTTAGACAACGCGATTGTTCTTCAGTGATATAATCTGCTTATATCATTTGCTATATCATGCTTACGGAGTGCTGCTAAACTAAACTTTGACAAAATTTCGAAAATTTCATCTATTTGTTGTATATATTATAATCAGGGTCCCTATTTCTGAATACGATACGAATCCGTGTACGAAACGAAAGTTCTATTCGATCCGTAAATACTTTGGTATTTCTGAATACGAACGTATAGTATATTTTAATTTTTGTAGTGTAGATAAAGGGAAATTTTGGTTTTACGTGAAATATCCTTAAAATGACAGTGTAAATCTAAAAATCCACGTAAATATGTCAAAATTTTGATATTAATATTTCTAATTTTCTTTATGGATAAAATCGAGGATGGCCAATGTTTGATAAATATTTTGTGTAGAACTAAAATAATTAAAATTTAAAGTAAACCAAAATTTGTGCATTTATTTATGTTTATTTATTTAGTTTTTTAGACGATGGATTTTACCAAAAATTATAGGAATATATAAGATAATTCAAGTGGTGTATTTCTTGAATGGTAATTTTTTTGTAGCGACACACAACATATTCCAATTTTTGGAACTACGATGATCGTCGCTATTATATACCGTCCGTATACCGACGAGTGACGACCAAGTTAACAACATAAAAAATACAATACATAAACAATTGTAAAATTGTGTTGATATTGAACACATACTAGTATACTTATAGAAATTATTTTTGTTTCAACTAACACACGAAAACGAGACACTAAATAAAAGCAGCTAGAAAGGAGTAAAAGAAAATTATTTTATTTTAGTTTTTAATGTGCAAGTAGCAAACAAAACCGTTTTTGTTTTATAAAATGAATTGGATTCAAATGTTTTCAAATCCAAACCATGTAAATAATAAAATTGAAGATATCCCTATTTATTTACTTCATTTCTATATTTTTACAGTCGGTTCTGGTTGTAGATACATATGTATATGCACATATATAACAAAAAAAAAATATTTAAGGAAATTTTCAATGTGTTTATGTTGTTTTGGTTTTTAATATACATACCTAGCCAGTTTGACGAAATATCCGTATTTTAACAAATTACAATTATATAACCAAATAGGATACATTTAGCAGTACAGGGGGCCTATTCTCGAATTCCACATCCATTTTCCACATCTGGACAACTGTCAAAATTCATAAAAATTGAATTTTTTCGGTACTAAGGGAATATTTCCGAATGGGTATAAGCATGTGGAAAAATTCCCCATATAGGAAAATGTCAATGCCGCATGTGTTTTATATACGAATTACAATTTTCGAACCATTTTTTGACAACTTTTACAGATGTCCACATGTGGAAAATGGATGTGAAATTCGAGAATAGGCCCCCAGGTGCAAAAAAAATATTTTGTATTCGATTATATAATATTACATATACATAAACACATAATACATCTGTATGCATTTTAAGTTTGTAGTTCGTAGTTGCATACCAAATTTTTACTATTTATTGAATTTTGGATTATTGAGCCGTATATACTCGTATAGTATGTACATATGTACAATAGAGGAATATTGTGTTTATATATATATATATATAAAAAAAAAAAACAAGAAAAAAACGAAAAATGTTGAATATATCATTTTATGTTTTATGGGTTTTAAATTAAATTTTGAAATTTCAACCAAGAACACAAAATAAATTGTTAAATGAAATATCTTAAAAGTAACCAATATAATCTTTTCGATTCATTCCGAAGAGACGAGAGACAAATAATGTCACCATGTTCTGATTTTACCAAAAAAATAAATTTTTGAAACTCTGCGATTGAAAGCGAATACTATACATCAAAAGCACTTATGTAGGTATTACCAAAGCTAACTTAATAAATAAAGCCTCCATGTTGACGATATTTTTTTAAAAGCTTTTTTTAAGGTATCAAAAAATCCAAAAGAAAATGTTTATTCCATAGTTTTCATATGGAGAGATATGACCTCAGTTTATTCAAAATATATTAATGAAAATTGACTCGAAATTAATTTTATTTTGATTCAATTGAAACTATAAACTTTATTTTCCACCTGACTTGGATGATTTTTTCGTGAGCTTTTCCAATTTACGGTAATAATGATAACAAAATAAGATATTTTATATCTGAAAAAGCTTAAAAATAGAGTACATGCATGTAAAAAAGAGATATAAATATAAAGGAAAAGGCGCGACGTTTACAATAATAAACATGACAAACAATATATGTAGAAACAAGGTAAACATAAGAGAAATGAAGCAAATACATAATATGAAGCATATTATCAGATGACAGCAAATAAAAAGACAAGCCTACTTATAAATAATAAAAATATTATTTTCAAAATTTGTTGTTTTTTTTGTTTGTGACAAAAAGTGTTTTTTCCCTTTATGCCTCAATTCCAGTGTGAATCAAAGTTTGTCAGTAAAAATAACTTGAGATAAAAATATAAAATTGGTGGTTGTGTGAACGAGACACACACGGAGTCAGCCAAGTTTTTACTTACAAAAATGTGTATCTGTATTAGTGCACTGAGGTCGAAATTAAAAAAAAGTATCAAATCGAGAACATTTTATGGCAGTCCAACTAATACATGTACATAAATATTGTGTATCGATGAAAAATATTTCTCGCACACGCTGATAATTTTAATTGTTTGGCATGTTTATGGGAAAGATTTTTTTTAATTTTGTATTTTATGACGGAAATAATTTGAATAAAATAATTCTGATATGAGTTTTAAAAATAATTAAATTTTTAGATTATTTTGAAACGTGAAAATAATCGAATTAACAGTAATACTTCATTTGTTTAATAATTCTTGGTTATTCTAGGTTATGTTTTTGTTTGCTGTCAAAACACTAAGGCAATTTTAAAGTTTGTAATTTTTTTGGTAAAGTCTAATGTAAGATCGAAAATATTCGAAAAAATAATTCTGATATGAGTATTAATAATAATTAATTTTTTAGATTATTTTGAATCGTAAAAATACTCGAATTAACACTAATTCATGATTTTTTTAAATAATTCTTGGTTATGTTTTTGTTTGCTGTCAAGATGTATCCATAAAATTTGCTATAAATAAAACAATAACAAAATACTTTGTCTTTGTCTCTCTGATGGATTATTTATTTTTGTCTTCTTCCAAATTCAAGTCAGCTCAGTCAATTTTTCACAGTGGAATTGGGGCTTTACGTGTTGACATTGTTCGTATATTTTTTGTTATTTTATTATTGTAAATGTCGTGCCATTTCCTATTTCATATGTTTATCTCTTTTTTATATTTGTGTACCTACTCTATTTTTAAGCTCTTTTAGAAAATCAAATATTTTATTTCATTATTCCTGGCGGGAAATTGTCAATTATTTACCCAATAAAGTCTGAATTTCATTGCGAATAAAATTTGTCAGTCAAAATAAAGCGAGATAAAAATATAAAATCGGTGGTTGTGTGAAAGAAACACAAAACGAAGTCAGTCAAGATTTTACTTACATCAAATGTGTGTTTCATTAGTGGATCGCCATAATTATGGTCAAAAATTATCAAAATCGAGGTCATTTCATGGTTATCATACTAATATACGCACACGCAAGATAATTAAAAGTTTGTTAGTTTTATGGTAATTGTCATAATTTTTTTTGGTGGTTGCTTCTAAAATAGCTGTGATAATAAAAAATATAAAGTTTGTGTACAGTTAAATTGTGAAAAATTGGGATCAATTGTGATAATATCGCTAAATACTATTATTGGCAATTTAATAAAGTAATCGTTTTTTTTAAATAATTTATTGGTGGTGAAAAAGCCAAATTAAAACTCCAAGTGATAACCAAAAATTTATTTTGATTTTTTATTTTTTGCTGTCGCTGTCAAAATTTATCAAGATATTTGTGCTATAAAAAAAATAAAAAAAACATGCTTTATCTTTGTCACTCCAATGGATTTTTCTTTTTTTGTCTTCTTTCGACTTGAAGTCAGTTCAGTCAATTATTCACAGTGGAATTCAGGCTTAATTCGACAAGAAACATTTTGATGTACATACAACTATATGTTTCTTGTCGAATTATTGGGTAAATAATTGACAATTTCCCGCCAGGAATAATGAAATAAAATATTTGATTTTCGAAAAAAGCTTACAAATAGAGTAGGTACGCAAATATAAAAAAGGGATAAACATATGAAATAGGAAATGGCACGACATTTACAATAATAAAATAACAAAAAATATACGAACAAGGTCAACACGTAAAGGGAAAAAACACTTTTTGTCACAAACAAAAAAAACAACAAATTTTGAAAATAATATTTTTATTATTTATAAGTAGGCTTTGCTTTTTATTTGCTGTCATCTGATAATATGCTTCATATTATGTATTTGCTTCATTTCTCTTATGTTTACCTTGTTTCTATATTGTTTGTCATGTTTATTATTGTAAACGTCGCGCCTTTTCCTTTATATTTATATCTCTTTTTTACATGCATGTACTCTATTTTTAAGCTTTTTCAGATATAAAATATCTCATTTTGTTATCATTATTACCGTAAATTGGAAAAGCTCACGAAAAAATCGTCCAAGTCAGGTGGAAAATAAAGTTTATAGTTTCAATTGAATCAAAATAAAATTAATTTCGAGTCAATTTTCATTAATATATTTTGAATAAACTGAGGTCATATCTCTCCATATAAAAACTATGGAATAAACATTTTCTTTTGGATTTTTTGATACCTTAAAAAAAGCTTGTTTTCATCATGGAGGCTTTATTTATTAAGTAGGCTTTGGTATTACATTTACAATTTATTGAAGAAAATATAATATAATGTTTCAATTTAGGTAATAGTTTCATTGAAGAAATGGAAGAAAGCTTCGTAAATTAAACCAAAGCCTATGGACCAGATGAAAAGAATTCAGAGTGGCCTATAAAAATATATTTTGAACATTTTTATTTACAAATATAAATAATTTGATATTAAATATATCGAAATGTAATTTGCGAACAATTTTGATTGAAATTAATAATTATTTAAAATTTTGCGTTTTTATAAAGTTATTTTGTTCTCAAAACATCATCATGCTTCGTGCTCCTTTAAACAATTTATGTTCATTTGCGTAAAGTAATAAAACTAATCGTATACATAGTAATCTATGTACGAAATGAAATTTTAAAGAATCACGAAGCCTGACCATGTTTGAGAATAAAAATCAATTTACTAAAATGCAAAATTGTGAGTTAAAATTTTATTAATTTCAATTAAAATTGTATTCAATATATTTAATTTCAAATTATTTATATTTATAAATAAAAATTTTCATAACACAAAATCATGAATTTTAAAATTCCATATGATTTTGCTTTCGTGTCGTAGGAAAATAAAAATCTTTATTCCCTTCTTTATTTTAGAGATTTGGGGTTTTTAAAATAATGTGCATTTTTAAATGCGTACACACGCAAATAAAATATAATTCGAAAAATAAGAATAGGATACACTGACAAAATTCTCAAAATAAAAAAAAAATAAAAAAATCTATAAACGAATGGTATGGTATGGAAACGATCGTTAGTTTCTTAATATATACACATACTAGTGAAACTTAATCATATGGTTGCGTTTTTTATTGTTTCGTTCATTCATAAAGTTTTGTTTACTATACATACTCGTATAGTATAAAAACAAAAGAATCTCCTTTGTTTTCCTTCACAATAATGTACAACAAGGATAGGAACATAATTAAAACTACAACACTTTGTGTGCGCACGTGGACGTATTAAATAAAAAATAAAAAAAAAATTGGATGGATTGTTGGTTTTGATTCTATTCTTTTCTAAAGCATTTCAATAAAGTATTTTTTTTTTCATTTTTCTTTATCCATTTACTGGCTATGTTTTTCAGTCTAGTTTCTATATGCATAAACCTACATACACACAA
This sequence comes from Tipula vernalis, assembly GCA_958295665.1. Lineage (NCBI taxonomy): Eukaryota > Metazoa > Arthropoda > Insecta > Diptera > Tipulidae > Tipula > Tipula vernalis. The sequence goes on from OY282558.1 coordinate 247,570,910, forward strand.
ATTCAAATTTAGGTATATTGTACAATTTAAATGTATGGTAGTATAAGTCATGCGACGATCAATGATTTTACATTTTTTACCGCTGATTATTTTAAGCGCCAGTTATATCCTTAATCTATCTTGTATATTCCTATAATCTCTGATTTTACAAAATGGATTGTGTGGATTATACAAAATATTGCAGGCAAATTCGGAATACATAAATGGGTGAAATTTTGCTAAATAAGTAATATTTTCAATATAAAAAGGATTATCTTTTAACTTGTTTTAAATAAAAAAAAAATTGTCAAAATATAAATTTATTGTTTATATCTTGCTTATTTTGTTTGGTGTCGTTAACTAATTTGTCATCGAAGAAAAATCCGTTCATGAGTGCGAGTTTACGACCATTTTCTGATGAACAATTTTCAGCAGATTCAATATATTTTAAAAGGAAAACAAAAGAATTATGTTCGGAAGGGGAAATTTATTTACAAAATAGACTACGTCGATTGGTTGCCTGTTGAAAATTTTTCATCAGAAAATGTTACATAATCCACCAACTCAACTTCTGCAGCGGATTTTAGTTGTTTAAATAAACTATCGACAATCATATTGCAGTTTTTACATTTTTATTCACAGCAATCCCACGTCAAATTTTCACAGAATCCTTTTTTTAACAGCTCAGTAAAGTTTTTGTAAAAACTTGACTCAAGAAATTGTGGTTTTAATGAATTAAAAACACAAACATTCATTATGTGTTCCGGCCTTTACAGCTAATATTCATTCTTTTGGAATCCAATCTTTTGAGTTGAATTTTTTCCAAAAAATGCTGATATGCCTCAGATAAACTGCACAGAACAAGTAATTTCTGCTTTTGAATCCGCTCTCCATTAGCATCACGAACACTTATGCAATCATTTGTTCCAGGAAGCTGTCAGGTGATATCCATACTTCTGTCGAATTCTTCAACTATGGTAATTATTTCTGAAGAAATTCCTACCTCTTCTTTCTTGATCGGACTAGTTGCCGTATCCTGAATCTTTGATTAAATTCTTTGATTTTATTACTAGGTGTTTGGTTGCCTGAAAATTTTCCATAATTCTGAACACTGACCAATGCTCAGGTATTAAAGAGAGCAGGAACACGCGATTTTTGTATTTCTCCTCGCGATTAAATGCTTCCACAATGTTTATTTATTTATTTTTTTATTGACAACTGGGCAGCATACAGGATTAACCCAATTACATGCTGCCACATTTCAAATGGAAAAAAATACATCAATACATATTTAAATTGATAATTACATAAAGAAAAAAGAAAAAAAATACTAATAATAATTATAGAAATAATAATACTAATACAAACATGATGATACAATTTCTTTTATATTAAACTATATTTAACAGAAACTAAATTACAAACCAAAACACCAATAGAGTGAAAACTGTAAAGCCTAAGTTGTATTAATTTTACTATAGCATCTTAAGTAGCAGTACTATAGTTGTTGAGAAGTTCCCCTGATTTTCAATGATCTTTGTTATTACGGGAACAGGAACGCTCAGAACATTTTCACAAGTGAGTTTTACAATTTTCTCCAGTTGCTTATGACCGGGTTCTGAGAACCTGTGCTTCTTGAGAGGTGATCCTCCCTATTAAACACATGATTTAGAGAAATTATTTAAATACGCTGTCTGATGAAATTCTTGTGAAGCTGCGATTGACCTGGAGTATTGTAAGACCCTTTGAACATTGTGATGCAACTGGATTTGGTAAAACTACAACTTTATTTAATAGATACAATTTTATGTTACATTTGTTACAAACTCTTCATTTGTTATATCACGATTTAAAAACTAATTTTTCACTAATAGCTCTAGATTTGTTTGTCAAATTTTTGTTATTTTCTAAATTAAAAGGATTACAATATTGTGGATGAACCATTTTGTATTTTGACCTAGATATTTCACTGAACCACTTAAAACTTTCAATAATAAATTTACGGAAAAGTTACCTAATATTTCGCTTTTAAGTTTTAACTAAAGATTCTAAAAATTTGTACATCTATTTATATGGTGGTTGCCAATAATATTCTTAATTTAGGGTAGTGGTAAAATAATTGGGAATACAAGATAATAAATTAATAATGTGAAAGTAATAAAACAAAATGAAACTACTTGAAAATGGTGGCACACACCAAACTTATTTTAGTATTTATTTTTTAGGTAACAAAATTAATGAATCAACCTATTATACCAAAAAATTATAGGAACCGGCAATAAAACATATACGTACATGACGTTATTTCATTTCTAAAAAGAGATATCTGTAGTTAGATTCCGATTGTGTGGGATTATTTTGTGGAACGGGATTTTGTTCTAAACGAGATTTTCGCATTCCGGTTCAGTGGAATGAGAAAATTAATCCGGCTTTTTTGGAATGAAGCGTCAACATTTCTCGTCGTGGAATTTGGCGGTGATTTTTCATTATTCCTTTATTTTTTGCACAGATTTTAAGGCACATACGAATATGATTTTAATATGTTCCGAAGATTGTGAGAGAATTCAATCAAGTTTCGAACTGATGAGCTTATGATTATGAAAAAATCAATCTTCTCATCAGGCCACGGCGACTGGACTGATTATACCACAATTTACATTCTATACATACAGAATGTGCTGTGCGTTAAGTACTAGCGAATCATACTAATACAGATGAACTCTCTTACAATTTTTCTTCTTCACAATATTCACACTGCTCTATTTCTGTGTACGCTAATTTTTACTTTATTAATTTTTGTTGTTGAATGTTAATTAATTCATGCTATTTCTAATATGCTACCGGTGATTAGACCTTTTTAAATGTGTTTTTATTAACACTAGAAGTATATTAGTATTTACGAACAGTAATTCAACGAAACCGACTAATAGACAGAATTCTATTTATTTAATTATATGATTTTAATATGTTCCGAAGATTGTGAGAGAATTCAATCCAATTTCGAACTGATTAGCTTATGATTATGAAAAAAAAGAAGATTGATTTTTTCATAATCATTAGCTCATCAGTTCGAAACTGGATTGAATTCTCTTACAATCTTCGGAACATATTAAAATCATATAATTAAATAAATAGAATTCTGTCTATTAGTCGGTTTCGTTGAATTACTGTTCCTAAATACTAATATACTTCTAGTGTTAATAAAAACACATTTAAAAAGGTCTAATCACAAAAAAGTTAATAAAGCACATACGGATCTTTGGTCATACGAAAAGTGGAATAATAAGAAAGGAACGGATAAAAACGCCGCCAGTGAATGTAATAATAACATCAATATGTACAATAAACGAATAAAATTAAATATTTATTAGTAAAATTTTATTTTCATTTAATAAATTATGCAAACAATTATCCTAAGACGCTATGGGTATAGCAATTTTAGCTCGTCTAACCCTTTCCTGATTCTTCTTTGCTCATCGAAATGAAATAGCTGTACGGTATTATGCAGCACTAAGCTTTGATGAAATCTTGCCTGTTACAGTAAAACTCGTTTATTATTCTACAAAGCGCAAAATCATCGCTTCAAATGCAGGAGCATCATGAAAAAATTGAAATAAAATTACAAATAATTTCCATTTTTGACATGTTTACTAATTAAGAACTAGTACTAAAAATAAATCGCGCAAAGAGAACTAGAATAGAAATTTGTGGAACGAAATTGTTCAGCAAGAAAACAAAATGTGAGAAAAATAAAAACCGTTCCAATTCAATTCATTTCACAAAACCGCAGTTAAAAACTGAAAAATCCATAAATTTCAGATCTGCAGCCCTTTGATAGTACAACTGTAGCTAAATTATTTCATGGTTTTTACTATTTTTAATCATTTGTCTATTGTCTATGAAAATCATTAGGACATTTCCCGTTAACTGTAAATATTCAATTATTTTTTACAACAAATATATGTTTTTTTTTTATATAAAAACACGTTAATTCAACTTTGAAGCTCTCTGTTGGGTAAACGAGGACAATAACAAATTCAGTTTTCCCCTTTTCTGAAAGGCTGTTATTTTAACTGTTAATTGCTGCTTTGACTATATTAAGATTTTCCTGCAAGGCAGTGCCATTTATCGGCCAAAATATAAACTTAGATCTATCTGACTATAACATCTAGATAACGATACTTTTTTTTAAATTAAATTATGTACGTACTAATTTACGCTGAATTAATACCTTTCTAAAATGGTATTACATTTGACGGTACTGTAGTTATAACCGAAAATATAACATTTTAAGTGGGAGCCAAAAATCAGATTTGAAAAATTGTCAAAACTAAAATATCGATATATATATATATATATATATATATATATATATATATATATATATATATATATATATATATATATTTATATATATATATATGTATATATATATATATATATATATATATATATATATATATATATATATATATTTATATATATATATATATATATATATATATATATATATATATATATATATATATATATATATATATATATATATATATATATATATATATATATTTGTCGAATAGAATGCTAATATTATTTAAAATTTATTTTTAGAAAAATTTGTCAGTTTGGCCTAGTTAATACTAAAAGCAGGTATACTGAGTAAGCCATAATCTAATAATAAAAGCAGGTATACTGAGTAAGCATTAACAAACATGTTTCACGTGTAACTAAAGTTTGCTTCAAGTTAGCATGCCTTCCTCTACTCTTATTAAAATAAAATAAAAATTTCCATAAATTTTCCCAAAATGTATTATTCAGCAACTATATTAAGTTATTTTAAAATGAATTAATGTCATAATATAATGTAATATTCACGTTAATTTAAAACTGTCAATAGTAATTCATCTTAAAAATAAAGAAAATGAAAACCTACAGCCCAACAACAAAAATTATGTCGTAAAATTCAGTGGTATATAATTATGATATATAAAAAAATAAAAATGATAGAATTAAAACAAAAAAAAATCAATAAATAATTTGTATGGTGGAACGAAATTAAATTTTAATTGTCTTTCAATACCAATTTTACTTGCTTTTTTATTTAAATTTTTTTTTTTTATTAAACTACTTACTTACGTTACAATATATTTAAATATGATATCTCTTTCCTTATGTAAAATTGTGTTCGCATATTCAAGAAAAATTTTATATAAACATTTTCACTAAATTTACAAAAATAAAAGGCCTTGAGCTTTCAAGAACAGATTTTTGCATGATTTGAATACAAAATAAATTAAAATCAATATAATTAAAGTATTAAATAAAAAAATTGCTTTAAATAATTATAACCAACCATTTAATGTTATAACAATAAAAAATATTTTATTGTTGTTATTTTTTATATTTTTGGTACTTCATTTGTGAATTAATTATAATATATAAGTATTTAAATTAATCAATACATAAATATTGTTTAAATAAAAAACAAATAAAAACAAAATACACAATGAACTAAATATATTATAGAATTTTCCTAGCCAATATAGTTTTGTACAGTGTTTTAATACTAAATAATAACGTGAAGTCACACATCGGTGAATGAGTTAGATTTTTTTTGTTGGTCATGGAAGATCGTAAAAACAAGCGGCTATACCCAACGCATGAAACCTCTAACGTCCTTCGAAAGATCTGCAAAACAATGAAAGTATTCGCTATTTATTTAGTGGACATAATTTATAGCGATATAAAATTGTTGTTTAAAGCTTTTAGCTAATATTAACTGCAATCGATAAAAATAAAAAATGCTTTTCGTCAAGCCCCAGCATCCCAACTTAATTATGTAAGTTTTTATTATCAAATTTGCATTTTAGATTATTTTCTTCTTTTCAATCCAAAATCAACGAGTAACCAATCTTAATGTTTATTTTATTCTGAAAATGTTTTATTAGTTTGTTTTGTAGGTAGGTAAAATTTTATTTCTTTATTAGAATTACATATTTGTACATAAAAGGCGGACGAACGACGATAGATTTGAATAATTTTTAATTTTTTAGATTTACTAAGATAAAGAATTCATAGACAGTATATATTAGTCTAATTAGTGCACTAACGGATTTTAAGTACATATTATGAAAAATCAAACATCTCAACTCTCTAAAATAATTTACGACAATTTGCAAGTAGCAAATTGAGAAGATTAAACGTGGAAAAATATTTATTTTGCAATAAACCGATTAGTTTTAAATTTAATTCTATTTTTAATTATTGTATTTCATAAAAGCGTTAGTTTTATTATACATCAATTATATTTACACTTTTCTCACTGTAAATAAATAGGAGTACGTATTGATATTTATCGCTACCCAAGTATTTTTAAATCCAACTATTTTATAATATTCCATAATATATCCATAACTTAGTTCTGGGATAACCTTTGTTTGAGTTACGAATTATTATAAGAAAACATATGCACCGTGTCGCAATTATTGGGAACTCACAGAACTCACTATATAAAAATTGTATACATGTGTCCCAAGTATTTTTAAATCCAACTATTTTATAATATCCCTCCAGACCAGGTGTATCATAAACGTACGGTTTACGAAGACTTTGCTATACTAAGGTGTTCGTAAACGTTACACTAAAACAGTACGAATATAGTACGTAATGTGTACTTTTGTCACATGAGAAGTGAAACAAATTTGCGAAGACTTGTGTATGTATTACCCTGCCGGCCACGCGTAACGCAAACGTTCATTTTACGAATAGTCTCTTCTACTAAAGTGTTCGTAAACGTTACGCTAAAAATGAGTAGATATGTTACACATATGATACTCTTGTCATATGAGAAGTGAAACAAATTGGCGAAGACTTATTTATGTATTGGTTTATAAAAAAATATTCGTAATGTGTACACATTACACGTATTTTGTTTTATTTTCAGCAAATATATGATTTTATTTCTTTGATTATATTAATTAATTATTAATTATACCTATACTAAATTTTAACACATTTATTTTTACTTATTACTCAATTTTAGTTATACTTCAAGTTCAACAAATTCATTAAGACATTAAAATAAAATAACATAATACGAAAATAGAAATAGCTAATAATGTATTGTATTTATTATAAATGTCGTCGTCACTATCATTCACTAAATTGTATTTATAAACAACAAAAATTAATATCAAATTAAAAATTTACTAATTATTAAAATGGCGCACCATGCTTTACTTTATCAAAAATCACATTCTGTTTAAAGATGGAATGAAGAAAACTACATGGTTTAGTAAATTCATATATGAAATCTGAAATTGTGAAGTAGTAGTAGTACCGCATATAAGAAACCGTTCGTAAACCGTTCGTAAGTGGTTCATTTTTTATGTATACTTTTTTGCGCCGGCAGGGATTCCATAACATATCCATAACTTAGTTCTGGGTTAACCTTTGTTTGAGTTACGAATTATTATAAGAAAACGTATGCACCGTGTCGCAATTATTGGGAACTCACAGAACTCACTATATAAAAATTGTATACATGTGTGTGTGTGTAAAAATAATATTGGCGGGAATATTTTTTAATGTGTATGTGTGTAAATGTCAAGCTCGAAATTTGGCGAGTTAATCAAATTATTCATTAATGAAACAAAATTTATATTTTTGTATTTTTATTTTGGTAACCAAATATATGTAAATATTTTTAATTTGTTATCACAGAATATTCTAATTGATCATACATTTTTATCGTTTCTTAGAATTATTTAGTGATTCAAAATTTTAATAAAATGTATAAGGCATAAATATTTCAAAATATCACAGGAAATTGTGATTGCCATTTAATTCTTAACTCTAGTTATTAATTAAAAAAAATTCAAAATATAATTAAATTGGTATATGTATATAAAAGGAACAAGTACATATTTCAGCCTTCGTCATTTTTTTGTTTCGCTTATCTTTTAAATAATAAAAATATTTAGTTGATATTTGTTTAAATTCTGCTTGTGTCGCTTTTGGAAATTTCTCCAAAGTACAATCTAAAATTATAAAATATTAAAATTGTTAAATATTAATTATTAAATTTGTGTGACAAAATTTACCTCTCAAAATTTTTATAATGTTGAAATGTTTGGCACTTAAATTCCCTTGCCGTCCATTAAACGTAAACTTCCGGGTCAGTGAAAATATTTTTCAAGTTCAATCTAATGAACTTTTTTAAGTCGTATCCTTCTTCTTTCATTATTATTGATTTTGAAATATTTATTAACACAAAAAAAAAAAAATCAATATTACTAAAGCACTGCACCGATCAACCTATTATAACAAGCCACAAAAACAATCTGATAAACTACGTAAGTAAAAAAAAAATTGTTATATAAAATGTATACATATACACACCAATACTATGTTGTATTTTTAATGAATTCGAGTTGTGTGAGTTTCGGATATTTTGTCAAAATCCAAAGGAAAATACAGTACCTCAATTTTGAGTTCTGTGTTGTTATACTTGGGGTGTGTGTAAAAATAATATTGGCGGGAATATTTTTTAATGTGCATGTGTGTAAATTTCAAGCTCGAAATTTGGCGGGTAAATCAAATTATTCATTAATGAAACAAAATTTATATTTTTGTATTTTTAATTTTGGTAACCAAATACTATATATGTAAATATTTTTAATTTGTATTATTACATGTTAGCACAGAATATTCTAATTGATAATATTATTATTAAATCAATTTAAGTTTATTAAAAAAATTGAAAATATAATTAAATTAGTATATGTATATAAAAGGAACAAGGACAAATTTCAGCCTTCCTCATTTTTTTTGTTTCGCTTATCTTTTAAATAATAAAAATATTTAGTTGATATTTGTTTAAATTCTGCTTGTGTCGCGTTTGGAAATTTCTCCAAAATACAATCTAAAATTATAAAATATTAAAAATGTTAAGTATTAATTATTAAATTTGTGCGACAAATTTTACCTCTCAAAATATTTATAATGTTGAAATGTTTGGCACTTAAATTCCCTTGCCGTCCATTAAACGTAAACTTCCGGGACAGTTCGTCAGTGAAAATATTTATTAACACAAATAAAAATCAATATCACTAAAGAAAGCACTACCTCGATCAACCTATTATAACAAGACACAAAAACAAACTGATTACGTAGTTTATCAGTAAAAAAAAAATTGTTATATAAAATGTCTACATATACACACCAATACTATGTTGTATTTTTAATGAATTCGAGTTGTGTGAGTTCTGGATATTTTGTCAAAATCCAAAGGAAAATACAGTAGCTCAATTTTGAGTTCTGTGTTGTTATACTTGGGTAGTAACAAATATTTCTTGTTTCATATTTTCACAATTTCTGATCAAATACTTTGGCCATACTCTAAAACATAAATTTTCAATTATCTATGCCAGATCTTTCGCTGTGCACTGGTCCACCGGTTACATTACTTTTTCATAAATATTAACAGATTTGGCTTGTATTTTGTTATATTTTTGAGCTAGTTCAAACCGGTTGGATTCCGAAGACATAAACTGCTCTTTTATGTGTTTTTAAGTTTATGGTAATTCAGAAAAGAACTATTTTAATGTGATGTCGATATTTTGTTAAGTGACCGATGATAATGGTACAAAATTAGTTCCAATTTTAGATTAAACTACATAACATTTTATAATACTTCCAAATTCTTTTAGTTGAGCTTTTCGTCGGATAAGAGGAACTTTTCCCATGGCTGCAGCATTTGCAAAAAATTCACCCATGCAAAATTTTTAAGTTGCAATCGACTTTTCATTGAAAATTTTTTTCAAATAATGTTTCAAAAATTAAAAGTTTTCAAAATTTTCATCTTCCTACTATGCCTTTCTCTTCTGTAAATTTATATTGTTCTTTCTAGTTCGACTTTTTCTACGACATGAATTAATTAAAAATTGTTTCCCTGTTTAACCTGTGCTGGGATGTTCTAACATCACTATTTTCGATATACGATACGCTTTATGTCTCTTTTTTCATGAACAAAGTTGCCCATTATTTCGCTTCCTCAATTACGCTCATCTATTGCGATCTTAGCCTATTAGAATAAATTTCTTTACTATCCTTTTTCAACATAATCGACAAAGTATCACAAAAAATTTTTGTAGTGATAAAGTGATGACTTTTGAGTCAGTCGCGACCTTATTTATTTTCAAAAAAAAAAAAAATATGTTTATTTAAAATTAATTATATATAAATTCAAAATCCGAAAATGTTTGAGCCTGGGCGCAGTTATGAAGTGGTTTGACGGTTAAACCGATTTTGATCAGTAACATTTATCGCTGGGAAAATACAAAAATTCAAGATAACACGGCTTTATTGGATTATTTTTGAAGCTAAAGTAGCATTGATGATGATGAACTGGGAAAATTTAATAATGCGCCTCTGGTATCCTGTAATTCCAATAGACTGCAATTTTTATTTTTTTTCTAAATTAATATTTTTATGTCAAACCACCATATCTACACACTCTGTTGTAAATGAGCATCGTGCTCAAAATAGTTTGTGTAAGTATGGGGTTGGTCCTTGACTCAAAATGTTTGTAAATAAAAATAAATAAATGATGAGAAATAGTAGGCTGAATCGAAAATACTTAGACAATAATAGGAAAAACGTCATTAAATAAGTGAAAGATAACGCGATTTTGTTCTTGAAAAAAGAAACATAAAGCGTATCGAATATCGAAAATAGTGATGTTAGAACATCCCAGCACTGAACATGAGTTTTTCTTTCCATTATTCGAAGTTTTATTAAGACATCTAGTTACCCACCTATGTACTTTAGTTCCTAAAATAGAGTTTGTCCTAAGCTATTCGAGATTTAAGAAATTGGTTAATTTAATATTTGTAAAAGAGCTGGACAAAAAATAAATAATTTACAAAAAAAACAATTTAACCATAATTTAACCTTAATCTTTTTATTTACTGAAAGTTCACCGATTCAACAGAAATTAAAATTAGTATTAATTTACGAGACATAATAAAATATTTAGCTGGCACAAAAACACCATTTATCGAATGCGAGAAAATAGTTAAAGCGAATCATGTGATTAAAGTAGGATTTTTAAAATCTAACCCTAGTGAAAATGTAATCCATATTTTTGGTTTGGTACTCCAAACATCACATCCCAAAGAAAGGCCGTAGGTACCTAAAATAAATTCAAATTATCTGTAATAGAAAATATAGACTTTTTTTTTAATAGAAACGACATGAAGCGGCTCACTAAATTCTTTCATTCACTCACTCATTTCTTACACTCAACGAGTCAATCATTCATTCATTCTTACATTTACTCACCGCCACAGTTTTACATAAACAATCAACAACTGCTCTCACGCGAACACATTCGTAACAACCCAGTAGGAAAGTTGTCAACATGCATATGAATTAAATGTTTAGTATGGAAATACGCACCACGTTCTTTTGTTTTCTTTTAAATGTATGTGAAAAAGACAAAAAATATTTGCATTTCGTAGATTGACAGCATGTTGACTAATGGACTAATTTATGACATGTCATTGATTCTTCTCACATCACATATCAACTAATTCTACAATTCCTGATAATTCATATAAGATTCATTTACGACAAGTCCATAATCATTCTCCTTTGATTGTTCGACGCATTTACTCGAAAAAACATTCGCGTAATTTTTCTTTTGTTCTTGTATTATTTGCTAAGGGCACGCAGTTACATTATTTTTATTATTTAAGTGTTTGGAGTTTTAATATTTTTAAAAATTATTTAAATCTAAAATATTGTGGTGATACGGATTGTTTTACCAAAGCACTAATCTAAAAACTGTTTTGTTAGCTGAGATATTAAACGTCATTTTTTATTCATAATATTTTGTAAGTGCATAAACATTTTTTAAATTAAAATTAAGAACTAATTTAAGAGTAGTGTAAATAGATAAGCCATAATTATAATTAGAATAGTTGTAAATAATAATTTAATATGAATAAATTAAAAGGATTTTCTAAAAGTAATTTTCATAGAAAATTAAGAAAATCTGAAAGTGAAATTTTAATGCAATGGCAAGAAACCGAAGCTGAATTTTTTGAAAACCGAAACAGTAATTGTCATATAAATAATGTGGGAAATGAAGAAAGAAGTGAAGAAACAAATAGTGAGCAGTGTGGCGTAACAACAGGAAATTTGCTGGTTAATGAACAGGATACGTCCTCACTCCAATTGGAATCTACCCAAAATTTGTTTGAACTATTAGGTGCTTGGGCTGTAAAGCACAACATTTCGAGAGTGGCATTTGATGAGTTAATCACAATATTGCACGATTCAAATGTAATCATCAAAAGAAAATCATCGAAAACTATTTTAAAATGTACTGGAGATACACCACTAATTAAAGTAATTCCTGGGGGCAACTACATGCATTTTGGAATTCAACAAACAATTTCAAAAATAAACATACCACTGACACTTTTAAATGGTATTCCTGAAATTGTGATTGATGTGGGTGTTGATGGGATTCCTCTCTTCAAGAGTAGTTCTACTACATTGTGGCCTATTTTGGGATCTTTAGTTGATTTCCCAAATTTAAACCCATTTGTTATTGGATGCTTCGTAGGGCCAGGAAAACCTTTGTGCCTTAATAGTTTTCTGGAGGATTTTGCGGCAGATATTACGCTGTTAACCGTAGATGGTATTAAAATCAATCAACATGCACCAAGCAAACCATTTTCTGTACGCCTTTTTTCCTGCGATGCACCCGCGAGGTCTTTTTTGACTGGTACACGAGGGCACACTTCTTTCGATGGATGCAGTAAATGCTGCCAAAAGGGATTACAAATTAATGGACGAGTTAGCTTTTCAAAAGTAATTTGTGAAAAAAGAACTGACAAATCTTTTGTGAATAGGCAGCATAAAGAACACCACAACAGCGAATTTCGCAATGAAGCAAGTATATTGGAAAACAAAATTGGTATGGTGTCACAGTTTCCCGTGGAGCCAATGCATCTATTGGATTTTGGCGTAATGAAAAAATTGCTGCTTATTTGGACAGACACAAAGTTCGGCTCAAAACACAAAATATCTAAGATAAATTTATTACGAATGTCAAACCAACTTGTAAAATTAAAACAATATATTCCAAAGGAATTTCAACGCAAACCGAGATCGCTGAAAGAACTACCTAGATGGAAAGCTACGGAATTTAGGCAGTTTGCACTGTACACTGGAGTCGTCGTACTAAAAGATTTTATTGATCCGCAACAATACCAACATTTTCTTTACTTTTTTTGTGCATATCGTTTGTTATCACATCCGAGCAATAGTAAAGAAAATACATCTTCAGCTCAGAAATTATTTGAAAATTTCGTCACCGATTTTGCTGCAATTTATGGAGATGACTTAGTTTCTTACAATATACATAATTTGCTCCATTTAAGTGAATGTGTCCAACAGTTTGGCTGTTTGACATCATTTTCATCGTATAAATTTGAAAATTACCTTCAAATATTAAAAAAAAAAATTAGAAAACCCACGCACATTTTACAGCAACTTTATAACCGAACTGCAGAAATGAATATTTTTACAGAGTTTGAAGATTCAGATAGTTTCACCAAATTTTATATTGGAAGCACAACAGCTAATTGTTATTGTGTGATTAAAACAAATATTTTTTTTAAAATTTTGCATGTGGACAACTCAACCATCACCAAGTATCGATTCAAAACCATAAAAGATTTTTTTACTTATCCATTCCTCTCTTCGTTTCTTGGAGTTTATGAAGTCAGTAATTTAAGTGAAGAAGTACAATCCTTTAATATTGTCGACATTGATTATAAGACTGTTGCCCTGCCTTATAAGAATGTTCAAATTTTTATACCTTTGCTTCATTTAAAAAATTAAAATAATTGGAATAATTTATTTACATTCAATTAGGGGTTATCGAAGCAATATAATGGAAGGTTTACCCCAAGTATTTACACTAGACCAGTTGGTAGATGATCCAAAGTTTGAAGAGGGATTGATTCCTGAATGTTCAATTTGTAAGTAAATATGTTATTATATTTTTTATTAAATTCGAAGCGGAACAATGTTAGCTTAATTTTATAATACTTATTCAGATTCCAAAAATGAAGCCTGCCCAACAACCACAAAATCGACAACACCTGCGAAAAGACCAAATGTATCATTAAGTAAATCCTCGCCACCTCATAAAAAAATTCAAATTAGTTCAATAATTGCACCAGTTAGAGGATTTACACTAAAAAATTCCGTTCAGTCCATCACAAAAACAGCTATTCCTCAACCTTCTTCATGCCCACCAAAAAAATTTGCCAATGCGAGCTCGCAAACAGACCACGACAAAGCGGAAAGTTCAATAAGTACAGGTAAATTATTTAAATTAATTAATTAGTTGTAGTTTAGTTTATCTACTGAAACGAATTTAAATTTGTCACATTAATACATTAATTAAATTAAAACTTTTAATGTTTTTTATATTTTTTCTTTAGTTGTTTTACAAAATTTCTTGGCTAAGCAGTTTTCTTCCATAAGTATGAGGCTGGAGAAAATAGAAAAAACGCTGAATTCAAATAAACACTTGGATTTAGGAATCCCACTCCCTATAACAACAATCGCCGAATTGGAGGACCTAGAAATGAAGTTAGCGGATGAGAGTTTTAATAATAAATTTGTTAGTATTATATTTCTGTTTTATATTCATTCGACTACCTAATTATTTCTATTCCGAATTATCTATATATTATAAACAGAAGGCATATGTATCAAAAATTCACGGCAAGGAGATTGAATATGACCGTGTAATTCAACATTTATTTTCGGACGACGTACTGTTCCAATTTAACTGGCATGGAGAAAAAGGAAAGCGAGGTTTAAAATTGTTATCCCTTTTTTCTAAAATTTTATTTGGTAAGTCTTTGCAATTATATCTCTTATGTATTAATATACAATAATTTAAATAACCAATACATTATGTTTTTGTTAGACGCAATAGGCGGAGAAGCATTAGCTGTATATGAAAAAAAAATTAAAATGGTTATAAGGCGATCGCACCAAAGAAAACTGAAAAGATCTAGTCGCGAAAATAATTTATTATTATAAGAATTTTTTAATTATACTTTTTTTATTTTAATTTGAATTATTTTTTGAATTTTTATACTGAATTTATTAAATGGAATTTACTATAAATTAAATTTTGTGATAATTTTAATAAAATTAATTTAAATTTTTGTTAAAGATTATGTTAATTTCTAATTTTTGAATTTTAAGTTAATTTAGATGATTACTCAAAGTGAATATGTACAAATTTTTTGATAATAATATAATCCCCTAATTTAAGATTAACGACTTATCGTAGGCTGTATTAAATTATTAAAGGCTTATATGTACAAATGATAAATTAAACAATTTTTGAATTCAGATTTTGTGATAACTGAAATGTACCTAACATAAATATATGATGATATGAATTAAGTACTGTTTTATTGAATTAATTCCTAAAATTGACTTTTAAATTAAGAGAGACGAGTCCTTAAATAATCATCACGACCATGTCGTATATGATTCGTTTAATAACTGTCTTTGAATTGTCACAAATGTCGATTCACTGACTATTCGATTTAGACATGTCACACACATTTCGCATATGACTGTCACATTACTGTCAATGATGACGAGTCATTTAATAAGTGTCTCAGGCATGTCACACATTTTTCTTATATGATTGTCTTACTATTGTCAATGATGACGAGTCATACGATAAGCGTCTCAGACATGTCACACACGAAATCGAGTCCCGCTTTGTGATAAAATTCTATATACGTGTCATGCATGTCAATCATTGACGAATCATTAGTGTGTCTCTAATGACTTTCCTACTGGGAAACAGAATGCACCTATTCAATTGCAGGCATACCAACAGAACGACCAACAAAATACAAAACAAGAAAATAAAAATGTAGCGAACACACTTCCTCGCGTCATCTCGCAAAAGACACAACAAAAATAAAAAACACAATCGATTTGATATTTTTTATTTCGTGAGCAAATAAAGAAAACCAAAATAAATTTAAAAGATACAAGTGCGGTGAAATTAATATTAACGTAAATTTAATTATAGTTAAACCAGTGTTAGAATTAAATACAAACTTCATTTACAAAAACAAAAAAAAGGATGTTTTTATTTATATGAAAATAAAATGCAACGCTATAGACACAACCTAAAACATGATTTTTTTAGTAAAATTATGTTTTGTTTTTTAAATTCAAAGCATTATATAAGTACGAATTTCTTATTGTGTTTTGAGTTGTGCCGATTTTGTATTGTAGTATACACCTACACTAATTATAGATTATAAAAATGTAATATAATTTTGTTAATGCCCAAAGAAGAACATGGAGAGACAAGAACTCTTCTAGTATACGCGATTCAACGTAAAAGTGAATTTAGTCACTTACAAGAAAAAAACCGTGTATTCGAACAAACATGCGTTGTTAAGTACCCAAGTAGCAATTTATAGGTTCAAAACGATTTCAAAGCCTAATATAAACTAACGTATCACAACCAAATTGTTCCAAAAAATATTACAAAAACTGAACAGATACCTCATAAAACCTTACTGACATCCAAGTTTGGTATAGTTTTTAAAAACTCATAATTTTTTTTAAACTGGTTTGGGAACAATTTTAAATAGGATTCAAAACAACTGCAAAGTTTTACAAAAACCCTGTAGGCTTCCATTCTAAACAGTTAAATAAAAACCAAATGGTTTTTATGAAACCGTTTTAATACTTTTTCCGGACGGTTTGCCAAAATCCAACTTAGCTTTACTAAACCATTGCAAAACGGGTTTAAAATGTAGTTGGTAAAACCATAAAGTATTTTAGACTCTATTTTAAAGCTAATCCTAAACAGTGACTAGACAGCTGATTCTGATCAGTGACTAGACAGCTGATTAGTGTTTTCCAATTATACAACTTTTTCCCTCCTTAGATTTCTAGAGAAATATTTAGATTGCAATATTTCTGAGGAGATGAGTTTTAAAAATTTCTATGCAGAATATGGTTTTCAGTAGAACTGCTTTATGGAAACCAAAATTTTAAAGTTTATCTTTACCACGGATGTCGCTATGAAATCGACAGTCAGAATTTATACTTCATACTTTTCATTGGAACTTTTGTAAATAATAATTAATCAAACACTAGAACACTTAATTTTATATTATTTTATAAATGATAATTTATTTATTTCAATTAATTTCAAAATTATTTTACATATATTGTTATGTATTACTGTATTAAGAGCTGCGGTTAAGAAATCAGCCGCTGTGCAGTTTGTAATGCAAGTTGGTGAAAAATTTAGTTTTTCAGCCAAAGTAGGGTAGTCAAAAACACGATATTTCTTAATTATTCGTAATCGCAGGAAATTATAAAAATAGTTAAATGATAAATGCCGACTTTTTTTGCATTCCGCCTGCTTTTCGATTTTTTGTGCTACTGAAACTGCGCAGCAGCTAGATTCTTGACACCCTAAATCTTTACGTAAAAAGTAATACACTATTGTTAATATGCACCCCTATTATGATTTAAGAGTCGATCGACAATCGACACAACTCTGTATTGCGTTTTCGTTTTTTCATTTGATAAAAACAATACGAAAAAGGAAAAGGCAACACAGAGTCGTGTCGATTGTCGATCATAATAGGGAAGATTATTGCATTATTTGTATATTTATAAAAATGTATTAATGATGGCCGTGAAAAAAAAATGAAATTTAAATTTTTATATTTTTTTCCGCAGCTCTGTTTAATCTGGTACTTGAAGATTTTATGTAATCTTTTAAAAAAGTTTTGGTGTCGTGGTTAGTAAAATCATTAAATTTTTTTTTCACGGCCATCATTAATACATTTTGAACTTCGAAAAACGGAAGGAAAGGCTTTTTTATATTTGTACCACCCCAAGAGTACAATACGAGGACGGAGTCCAATACTAGATTCTTCATTATGTTACGGGCACATCCGTTAGGATTTGGTCCACCGAACGTCGACATGTATGAAATCTAGTAAGATACAAAAAAAATATATTATAATTATTTAAATCATGAGTATTTTGTAAGTAAATTATTTAAAACTAGATTATTCTATGAAATAAAATATAATGAAATTCTAAGCATTTGTGTAAAACTATTTTTTGTTTCTACGACATACACACATACAAATGTACGTAGGTCTAGATTTTCTATATATTTTATTTTAAGCTATCGAATATTTAATCTTCATATAATTTATTTGGTTTCTTTTTACTTTATAACTACATTAATCTTTATTATCTTGTTCACGTGGAGCAGAGTAGTGTAAAGGATTTCAAAAAACACCACGCG
This sequence comes from Tipula vernalis, assembly GCA_958295665.1. NCBI lineage: Eukaryota > Metazoa > Arthropoda > Insecta > Diptera > Tipulidae > Tipula > Tipula vernalis. Next base: position 247,589,301 of record OY282558.1, read on the forward strand.
AATCACCAACAAAACTTCAACATAAATTAATCTGAAATCTCTGGTTCTGAAATCGTAAATACCTTAGTAGTGTAGTATACTAGATTTGACATTTACATTGACATTGATTTTGTTCATACCGTACTAATTTATTATTAATTGTTTTATTAATCAATATTGTCATAAGACATTTTTTCAAGTTTTGTTGGGAAATAACATTAAAAATGAAATAATAATGGAAGGTGATTACGAAATTGATAAAGTTTTCGCCAAAAGTTATGCTATGGGCGATTTGCAATGGTACGCCCCACGTGAACACTTATAGTAGGATCGTTTAAATTAAACTGCTACACTAAACTAAGACCACGAATTGTACATATGTTATTTGGTGTCTATAAAACTATTGACCAATTGAAAACTTTTTGGCCGAAATTTTAAAACGGATTGTTCACCAGTCGTTATTTAATACAAAATTAATGACAACAGAAATTATCAAAAAAAAAAAACAATATTCCTTCAAAAAAATAATTTGCAAGTAATTTTTGTTGGGAATTTTTGTAAGCATTATTTGTGTAATAAATAGTGACTAAAGATCTTGAAAAAAATCGAAAACCCGGCCAATTTTTAAAAATAAACAGCTTTCCAATTGGTCTGTAAAATTAAGTTGATAGAAATTAACAAGTAAATTTTGAATATAAACAACAAAAAACATATAAACTAGAAAAATTATTTAAATTTGGACCAGCAGTCAGTAAAAAGCCTTACGAAATTGAATATATATAATTTTAGGGCGAGAAAGTTAAAGGTTCGGTTAGGCACACCGTCTTACAACCATTTTAAATGATGAGCCGTTCATTTCCACTCAACAATTATACAATTTTAATATTAACTATCTCGTCAGAAAAGTCTGCATTAAATTTTGTAAGGAATGTTACTCGCAAGCTAGAAAAGCATCTAGCCCAAACCAACCATTTGATTTTTGAAATCCAGATTCGATTTTAATTTCCACTCGATATTCTCCAACTCGCTTATGGTGCTAATTGGAAGTTCAATATCGGGTTTGCTGTGGGAATCTTTGTTCAGTTGTACAGTAGGAATTTTTCCGATTATGATGTTAAGGGTCGCTTTTAAATCGGCCTGATTTTTTATTATTTGGTTGATTTTGCCTGTAAGCGTTTCTGAGAGTCGGTCTATTTTGCAGTTTAATGAATTTACATCTGAACAAATATTATAATCAAAATCTGAAAAATAAATAAAATTGGTTTATGTAAAACGTATAATATTAGGATTTTTATTTTTGCTTGCCATTTGTAAATTGTGTAGATCCAGGATACGAATATCCATTTGTTGAACTGCGCAATTCCAAAATATCCCCATGTTGCTTTCGGTTTTCTACATTATCGCTGTAGGGAGGCGACGGTACTTCAATATTCCGACTGTTACTGTGATTATAGTTTTCAGCAGGTTCCGGATGACTATCTGAATGCACATTTTATTAGAAAATAATTATTTTTGCAAGTTAGGTTGGAACATAAACTTATATTTTTTAATACCATTGTAACTAAAGTTGGTCATTTCACGTGGCACAACAATATGACTAATTGCCTCTGCCCTTGCTGATTTGGTGACCTCGTCAATATTTGTATCTACTGATTGAAAGGATTAATGATATTACAGTTCAATTCATGCAATCTTATCGATGATGTTCTAAATAAGCATTAAAATTTTGTTTCTTTGCGAATCGAACAAAACAAAATTTTCTTATTTCTTGGACCTCATATAAACCAATCGATTTGTATGGAAAATCGATTCGAGTTATTTTGACCAACAAACTGTTAATTTTTTAAATGACCAAGCAAGTAGTTTTATTATTTGGATCTAACTAGAAAACCGCAATTCTACAGTTAATTCGAGCCCGTTTTAATCTTTTCCTTGTAGAGAAACAAATTAATTTAAAATTTATTTTGCCCCTACATTTGATGTTGATTTTCAATAAATTTTGTATAAGTTAATGATATTTTGTGCCGATTTGAGGGATAGAATCATGAAATCTAAACAGAAATTCATTTACTGAAACAAAATTTATATTGAAAAGCTACAGCAATTTTACTTTCAGTATAAATGTTATTTTCTGCACAGAAAATTGTTAACAGTACCGATTTTTTTAGAAAAAAAAACAACAACTGTACCGTCAATATAAATTATGTTAGCTCGACAAGAAAAGGAGTATACTCGCAAAGGTGTTTTATAAAGGTTAATTGAAATTTTGTATTGTGTTGTTATTTTCCCATGCAATTTTCGTTAAAGTTTAATATTTCTTTAACTAAACATTAAAGAAATATTAAACGTAAATTGCATAAGATAGTTCCTTTAGGGTTTCTTGATTTTGCCTAGAATTCATGGCATTGGCCCCTATTAGATAGTTGGTTTAAACAGACATAACATTTACCTTGATTATTCGGTAAAAGTATGTCTTGATTCTGGAATAGAGCGTTGACATCTGGAAGTTTTTGATTTTTCTTCTTATGCGTATTCCCACTTTCACTTTCACTATAAGTAAGGAGTGTGGATTCCCGTTCCTGCTCTAGCGCGTTTTTAAGTGAATCTGCAAAAATGAATACATATATCAATAAACAATTATTTATAAGAATCAAATATAATCCTAACGAAATTTTAATTACCAATATTATCTCGTAGTATCCTACACGGCATCACCAGCCAATCCTTCTGTGGTGAAATACATTTTTTTCTAGCCCTCGATACTTCTTTACTGTGTAGAGGGTAGAACAGCTGCATATTTACTACCCAACATTTCGGAACCGCCAAGCAATTTTTTTCCTCGTCCTCAATCGTCTCCACCACGCAGTACATTTTTAATATTTTATAGGTGTATATAAGAAATAAAGATTAAACTACGATAGTCAAATTAATATTAAGTAAAGTTTAGTTGTTGGAATGAATAAGAGGGCAAAATACGTATGTTTCATTATGTAATTTCATTGAAAACATTTTACATTGAACACTTTTAACTAACCAACAATCCGACGAATCAAACTCTAAATTAGATTTATAAATATCAAGATGAGACGATTTTAGAGGTTTTTCGTAAAAATCATTTTTATTTTTCAATTTTTTGCCGAATATTTGTATTTCGTTGCTAGCATTTGTAGTAGCATATTCCATAGCAACTATGTCTTTTTCGGTAGACAAAAACCACTTATTAGCAAATGAATTGTTTAACACAAAATCATTTAGAACTATTTCTTTATAATTATCAGTATTAAGAATTGGTTTCTTCAATAAGCTGTTACTTGCATTGACACCTAACTCGTCTTTTTTGGGAACTTCGATTTGTTCGGAAATACGTTTGGCCAACTGTTCTAGTGGCTTGAAGCCAGATCTTAACAAACTTTTAAGAACTCCAAGTTTACTTTCAAAACTGAAAGCACTAAAGTTGTCAAGTGGACCAAAGCGGACTACGTCATCGTATAAGTGTATCAAATTATGAATATTGTGGGAGATAGAGTCGACACCATAAATTACCGAATACTGCTCCACAAAAAACTCGAGAAGAAGTTTAGCTATAGTCCAATTTTTTGAATATTTTTCATTTAGTAGTAAAATTGTAGCGCAATGAAAGGAAACCATATGTTCATACACCGCGGCATTAACAATCCCATGGAGGGCAAATGGTACTGCATATAATAAAAAACTGCGAAATTCGGTTGCTTTCCAATAAGAAATATCCTCTAATGGCCTAAATTTTCGATTGAATTCACTTGGTTGTGTAGTTTTGTATTCTAACAATCGTTTAGATATCAAACTTAATTGAGCAGCAGGTAACCTAGCTTTAAAATTAAACCGATCCTTAAACCAGCTTGAAATAGTTTTTTTCACGGCTCCCAGACAAATTCCATGCATGTAGTCTTGGGGAAAACATCTTATCATATCAATTGGTAATTTCTCTAAAGGAGATACACCAGTATGATGTTCTTCTTGATTTCGATTTCTAAATGAAAAATCGGTTCTTAACTGGGCGGATCGAGTTGGATATCCCATACTGATGGCAATAATCACCTTCGACTTCGCAATATTCGCAACCGAAATAAGCATTGTGACCTTTGGTAAATGTGATGTAGGCTTTCGCCGGTACATCACATACAAAAGCAGCAATTTTAATTTGATAATTCATACCATTTACTAATATACCTGTTTGTAATAGCCCATTTAATTCTGTTACAAAATCTTTTAAATATAAATTACAATCCTTAGGCTTTGAATTACCATTAAAGACGCCAATAATAAATGGTGTTTTGCTTACACAAGGGACAAGACCTAAAATGGGCCAAAATTGACTTTTAGAGCTCTTACTAATAGGAAGGCCATCTATACTGAAGAAAATGTTCAGCTCTTGAGGCCATTCAGAAGAATATAAAGTTGTTAGATTTTTTTCTATTCCGAAATGCCAGTAGTAACCAGGCTCGACAGTTCGAATTGACCCGATAACCTTACAAGTTTTGAGGATAGTGCGAGAATCAAGTGGAAGGTCTGGATGTCCATTATATTTTAATAATTTTAGTAAATCGTTGAGAGCACAATGTGATATTTTATATTCGATGGCCCATTGCTGTAAGTTTTCTGTCAAAGAAAATACCGGCGTATTAAGATCATTAGCCTGGTCCTTTTCAATACAAGTTTCCAGCACATCACTACCGAAATATGAAACACTATTGTCATTCGATGGAAGTCGATTATTCGATAAAAAAGAACTACCCGGTTGTATTAATAATTCGTTATGTGCAGTCCTAACATTTATTTCATTGGAATTTATATTTTCGACGGATACAGGTGTTTCACAAAAACCATTAAGAACGGATTCGGTAGGTCCATCATCATTTTTCAAATATTGATTAAAAATGGCGCGAACTCTTCGTTTATAAGTTCGAGGGTTAACGTGTTTATAAATTAGCCGGTTAGACATTTTATAAACTTAGATAGTCTAAAAGAAGCACTTTATTTAATATTTTTTGAACGATTTAATTACTTTTTAATTACGGCAACTTTATTAATCTAAGCATAGAAATAAAATACATAATTTAGATATAACATGTACCAGCGCTCCATTTCACCGAACAACAAATTTAATAATTACCTTTTACCATTAATCTAAAATTGGTAATCAAATTGAATATTTTTTTACCAAATCTAATAATAAACAAATTAATAAACATTTTCTCTTATTTTGTAAAATTCTAATGATAACTGGCAATTATAACACAGTCATTTGATGAAATGGGGTACACAGACATCGTTGTGAGAAAGTTAGGTTAAAGTTAGGTTAAGTAAAATAGTTTATTCAACGTAATTTCACTTATGTTCCAATGATATTAAAAATTTCACTTACCAAGCACTGAGTAATTATTTATAAAAATTGTTTAAATGTAGCACAGCAATTTTAACAATACACGTACAATAATCAATTAAAAATCGTGTTTTTATAATTATTAATTTATCAGTTTTTTTTTACACAAAATCACTTTCAATTCAATGCACAAAACCACTTTTACACTAACTAACATAGAATTCGTTTTTAAGCTGTAATCTAAATAATATTCGTTGATATAACATTATTTGTGCCGATGATCACAATTTTCATGGACTTTTCTATTGACAACGCACATGTAAATTGATTTCATCTTTTCTTTTTTTTTTGTTTTATAATTGTGTGGAACAAAGAGCACATAACAAAAATCTCAACCTTATTCCTTTTTTGTTTTATTACTTACCGTCAGTAAGAGAGAGAGAGAGAGAATAATAAATAAAACTTATTAAAGAGTTGTGTTTTTTTTTAATAAAATTTTGTTTAACGTTAAATAATGCATGTAGCGGCATGGGCTATGTCGTAAAGCTGTTGGTCATAATTCGTATAATTTGATGTTTCATTCGGACAAAGGCTACATCGTTTAATTTCTTGGTACTTTCGAAAGTAAAATTTAAAATCATATACAAGATACGATCATTATTTTGGCTACTACAATAAATTATCTGTTTAGGGTAAAACCTACAAACTTACCAATTACATTTCATACAAATTTCATACAAACAATTATGCATACTTATATAATTTACAAAATTGAAATGTAGGATCTGTCTATACATAGTTTAATAAATAACATGAATTGTTTTAATTTTTTAAATTTTCAGTATGGTCACTATACTGAACGAATTAATATAATTTAGCGATATACATATATAATTTAATGAAGTATGGATTTTTGGTTAGTATAAAAATACATAATATGTACAATTATTATTTACCATAGTATCAAAAAACCGCACCGATTGGTAGATATCGGTTTGTGTACGGTAAACATAATTTCTGAAAGAATTTTATGGTTTCAAACAAATCTAATAAAATAACATTCTGTCACCGTTCGGTAGAAACTATTTTGGTTCAATAAATCTTTTCTTTAAAGTTGTAGAAAATCCACTTTGAAACCATTTCGAAAAATCGTAGCTGTTTTGTGATTGATTTTTGAAAACTATTTAAAATCGTTTTTTATTTTCAAAATGTAAACGGTTTAGGAACTGTTTTTTAAAAACCGATTTCAACAAAACTTGAATAATACGATTTCAATGGTTTTGCTGAAACCGCAGTTTCATTTTGCTACTTGGGTAGTATTAAATAAAATTAAATTGTTTCAGTCCGTGCCGTTTACCGAAGATGAATTAATAAATAAATTAAAATCCTGTAGCGGTCCACCCAATGCACCACTACAATACATCCGGCGCCAATACGAGCTCGCCGCACATTGGGTGTTACCTGTACCAGTACATTGGGCGCTATGTCACATGAATAGAACGACCAACCGCTAACCAGCTTGTCCAAAACTGAACGAAAAGAATACAAAAAACACACGACTCAAAACAAAATAAAATTAAATAAATCAGTCTACTCTCTATCCTTAAAATGGCGCCATGCCGCTAACATCGCGCGGTGGTAATAAAATGGTGTATAAAATAATTAAATAAAATAATTAAATTGAATTAAAATTTATTAAAATAAATTCAATTCTAAATTTGTTTTTATTTATTTGTGAACACTAAAATTGGTGACCCCGACGTTCTCGGACTTAAACGAACCTTTACGCATGCTTTTATTATAGCTGCTGTGAATCGTTTGATCATTGGTGCCGATTTTTTATGCAAATTCGTACTTCTTGTTGACCTTAGAAACAAACGGCTAGTTGATTTAGCGACTAGGCTGTCAATCAATACCACCATGGTTCGCGTCGACACACCAACACCGATCCATTTCACTATCAACAATGATTACGGCACTCTGCTAAAAAAATTTCCGTCATTAGCAGCAGAGCCGAACTATAACTTACCAGCCCAACACAACGTGGTCCAGCACATTGTCACCGCAGGCCATCTGCCCGTGTCAAGACCACGTAGGCTAGATCCAATCCGTCATAAAGCTGCATTCACTAAATTTCAGCACATGGTGGAATTAGGGATTTGTCGGCCATCGGTATCTCCCGTCTCGTGTCCTTTGCACATCTGGCAGTGAAAAACTTCAGATAATTTGTTGAAGGTCGAGATTTTACAATCTACACCGACCACAAACCTCTGACACGAGCGATTCAGTCAAAAATTGAACGTTATCCAAGACAATAAAGCCCATTGGATTATATAACACAATTTACTTCGGACATTCAACATGTTTCCGGACATGACAACGGACACATTATCCCGCACTACCGACAACGAAACGGCCGCGGTCGAAAAACATTTCGACTTAGTCAAAATTGCAAATACTTAAAAAGTTGACCTAGAACTTCAGAATTTATTTTCTGGTTCCGAATGTTACACTAGTTCATCATTGAAACTAGAAATTTTTAAACTACCAGGCCTTAAAATCGTATGCGAATCTTCTACGGGTAACAATCGCCCATACATTGCAGAATCATTACGTCGAACCATCTTCGACACACGGCACAATATTTCGCATCCTGGTGTCCGAGCAACTCGTAAATTAATCGCTGCTCGTTACTTTTGGCCCAGCATAAACAAAAACGTAGGCAATTGGGTTCAGTCTTGTTTATCTTGCCAACGCGCAAAAGTTCAACGCCATACAAAATCACCCCATGGAAAATTCGAAATTCCATATAGATATCGTAGGTCCACTTCCTCCATCTAATGGATACACGTATCACTTACAAGCCAATGGCATGGTCGAACGCTTTCACCGGGAAATCAAAGCCGCGCTAATGGCCAGAAGGAATACAACTCATTGGAGCTCGGAAATTCCAATCATTTTACTTGGCATCCGAGCAACAGAAAAAGAATATCTAAAATGCTCACCGGCAGAATTAGTTTATGGTCAAACAATCAAACTACCTAGTGAGTTCTTTGTCGAAAATCCTCTTGTAACGCACGGCAAATTCGGATACGAAATATTTAATTAAATAAGTGGAAAAAAAAAATTGTAATTGATTACTCATATAATAATACTTTAATTTTTATTTATACAAACGAAATTTGTTATATAATCATAAATAAAAAAAAACTTCTAAGATCAAGAATTATGAACAAAAAAAAAATTAAAGCAAAAAAAAATGGTTAATTTAAAAAAAACAAATCAAAATTACAAACTAATTATCAAAACCATTTTTTTTTTAATAATAAAAAAAACTCCACTAATGGGAAAACTAATTATATTAAAATAAATGAACTCCATTCCCCCTCCCCTGTTCCAATGATATAATGGCTGATCACAGTCCAACATACGATCTTTATAGCATCCAAATTCCACCGCTCTGCACTCCGGAATTATCTCTCTTGTCTTTGAGCTGTAGTATATTTATTGTTCTTTATAATTTTCGCTATTTTAACAAAATGGAGGCTCAACCATGTGTTTTCGACAACTAATCAACAAAAAAAAATCACCAATTGTCTTCTTACGCACACAAAAAAAACAGTTGGTGTGGCACACAAAAAAAAAAAAAAAATTCGTATTTGGTCCAGCGATAATTACTGTACAATTATATTTTTTTTTTCCCAATAATAACACAAAAAAAAATGTTTTGATGCATCAATCACTCACTTTTCAATAAAAAAAATAAACCAAAATCTCATCAAATTAGACTCATGTCCAATTTTTTTCTTAAAACAACAATATTCACTATACGTATTTATATCCGCAAAATAACCAAAATCCAATAATCAAAAAAAAAACCCCATACAAACTTGCGGCTCAGCATTCGGCTTCCAGCTCCAATCCAAATCATATAGTATATTTTCCGCAAGATCCGTCCGTAAATAATTTTTTTCACCAAACGTGTCCAAAATTATATCTCGATAATTTTTTAATGTTTTTCTTCATCGATGTTTTCAGCTGAGCAGCTCCAAACCAAAAAGAACGAATTTCAAAAAAATTCCTTCCAACATCACCCTCGCTGACCTTCCATCTCTCTCCATCTTCTTCATAATTTGTGTGTAGGTACACATTGCATTCAGTTACATTTCAGTGGGTGATCAGCGACTTACACATTTACAAACTTAATTTACAAATTCCCCTAATTCAATTTATAATTATTATCAAAAAAATAAAATTCGTTCAACACATAAATTTGGTCATTCAAAAAAACAACTCAACTCTCTTAAACCCAACTAAAAAATATATACATATAACAAAATACAGTCGCGAGAATAAGAATTGTTACATCACACCGTAACTCAGGCAAAAAAAAAAAAATTAATCAAAACAAGAAATTTTGATTAAATTTTTTTTTTTTTTTATATGAAAGAGGCAAATTATCCATGCCGAAACGAAAGAAACACCCATAGTTTGAAAATTCCAGGACCTTAACCCTGTGCTTGCTTTTATCCGCGACTGTGATCAACCTAACTAAAAATACCTACAACATAACCAAAAATAATTAATAGCCCTTCTTTCTTCTCTTCTTAGTATCGAGCATAAAACAGACCGACATGTCATCCTGCAACAACCCAACAAAATCTTAATCGAAAACAAAATAATAAAAATTATTATTTGTCTTCCTCCTAACCACTAAAATTAGTTAGAAATGGGCAACAATTCTACTTTTCCTAACATCTTAATAATAATAAAATTAAATAACCCGGAAGTCAAATGACTATCCACTAACCTGGCACTATTTCTTGGCCATTAACGTCACTTCACTCACCACAAAAAAAAGTTAGTGAAGGCTTTATTAATTTTTCCATCATTCCTTAGAGAATCGACAAGCACTATTAATTGGCTTTAAATGGAAGAACTAAATAAAAAAAAAATTAAATAAATTTGTAGTTGATTAACTCATTCTGAGTATACCAAAAAAAAATTGAAATTATAAACCTAACAATATAATTATTAGAACTAATGTTGGTCGCTAAACGTTGCTGGATGATGTCGGTAATATTTACATAACACTTCGGATACAATTGTAACCAAAAACAATTATTGATTCAATAATTTAAATTTCGGTCTACAATTGTCAACCCTTATCAATCGTCACAGCTTATTCAAACTGATTCATAGCTAGGAAATTAATAAAACAAGAAAAACAAAAAAAAAAATTTAGAAAACTAATTTAGTAGAAAATATAACCAAAAATAAATTAATCAAAAAAAAAAAAAACTAAACTAAAATTCAATTAAATTAATAGACATATTATATTTTACTAATCGCACTCCACTATTTAAATTCAGCTCTTAAAATCTTTAGTATGAAAATTTCCAAGTTCTTTTCCAGTGAAATCCTCCAATAAATACGTATTGCTGCCAATTTGTCGTTTTATCCGACATTTAATCCATTTCGGCGCTAATTTCGAAGTAAATTGCCGAGATGCATCGGAAAGCTGAAAATTCCTTTTCCATACTGTGTCTCCTACATTAAACTGAATAGGTTTCGACCGCAAATTATAATGGTGTGAATATCTACCATATGATTTTAGTAAATTTTCTTGCACCAACTTCCGAATTTTACTAAACTCCTCCGTTAAATACCTTGCTCTTGATTGAATAGGTTCGATATTTGAATTGTTATTGTAACTCTTAGTAGAATCTAAATATGAAAAATGTCTAATTTCACGACCGAAATTCAAGAAATAAGGTGTGTACCCTGTAGATTCATGTTGCGCCGTTCGTAATGCACAAGCGATTTTATGTATTTCACAATCCCATGCACGATGATCATCTTTTACGTATGCGCGAATAGATGAAAGCAACACTCGGTTGACTCTTTCGGCAGGATTATTCTGAGGATGATATCTGGCATTTTTATAATGTGACACTCCGTTTTCCTCCAAAAATTGTTGAAATGGTTTAGACAGAAATTGAGGTCCATTATCCGAAATTAGTGTCGTAGGTGTACCAAATACAAGAAACACTTGCTGCTCTAAAATACGAATAGTTGTCTTAGTTTCCGAATTTCTTAGCGGAAACAGAAGCACAAATTTAGTCATAACATCTAGAACTACTAAAACATAACAATTTCCTAATTTGGATCTTGGTAAAGGACCCAGATAGTCAATAGCTACCACTGACCATGGAGAGGATGGGATTTTCGGAGATCCCATCGGTGATTTAGGTATTGGACTATCTTTTACAGCTTTACATACATCGCATTTACCGATGTATTCCTTAACTGTTTTATGTAAGTTTGGCCAAAAATAATTTTGACGTACACGATACAGAGTTTTCGAGATACCCAGATGCGACGACATTGGATCATCGTGGCATAACTTAAGAACTTTCGTTTGTGCAGAAATGGGTACGACCACCTTCCATGTTGATCCACCAAAATGTATCAGAAGTGTTTGATCTTCGATTCTATAGTCAGGGAAAGCGATGGGAGTATCAGTAATATTTTTATATAATTGATTATACCAAGGATCATCGTGCGAATTTGTCAGCATGTCACACAAGTAAGTGCGTGATAAGGCATCTGGCACGACATTAAACTTTCCTTTTCTATGCTTCAATTCGAAGTGGTATTGTTGGATTTTTAACGCCCATCTAGCTAATCTTCCACTTGGGTCATTTATTTTGTGAAGCCAAATTAACGATGCATGATCCGTAATCACAGCAAAATAACTACCTTCCATATATGGCCGAAATCGTTCAATAGCAAGTATCACTGCTAAACATTCCTTCTCGGTGGTATGATATTTTCTCTGTTGGGTTGTTAATTTTTGGCTATAGAATGAAATTACTTTTTCCTCCGATCCTTCACCTTGCGTTAATACAGCACCAACCCCTACATCGGAGGCATCCGTCTGTATAACAAATTGTTTAGAAAAATCGGGATTTGCAAGTACCGGAGTAGAGACTAACATCGATTTAAGGAGTAAAAATGCATCATTAGCGGCTTGGGTCCATATACATTTTTTTCCTTTCTTTAAAGTATCTGAAATTGGTGATGTTATTCCACTAAAATTTTGGATAAATCTCCTATACCAACCTGCCATACCAAGTAACCGACGGACCGCTTTAGCGGAGTTTGGTACAGGATAGTTCAAAACGGCCTTCACTTTTTCTGGGTCAGTTTTCAACCCTTCCTCGGAAATTATGTATCCGAGATACTTCATGCTTTTTTGCATAAACTTGGATTTCTCTAAATTTATAGACAACCCAGCCTTAGTTAGTCGGTCAGCAACCGTTTTCAAAAGCCTTATATTTTCATCAAAAGTTTTGGTGGAAATTATTATGTCATCCAAATAAACAAAGACAGATGGTTCCAAATCCACTCCTAATACCTGATCCATCAACCTAGCTTGCGTTTGCGGGGCGTTATGAAGGCCAAAAGGCATAACCCTAAATTGGTAATAACCTCTTGAAGAAATAGAAAACGCAGTTTTCTCTTTGGACGACTCCTCTAATGGAATCTGCCAAAATGCATCAGATAAGTCTACGCTCGACAAGAAATTAGTGCTATTAAAGCGACCCAGTATTCTTGCAATATGTGGCAAAGGATAAGCGACTGGTTTAGTAACACTGTTGAGCTTACGAGAGTCTAAGCAAAGCCTGATTTTTCCGTTTGGCTTGTTGACGCACACCAATGGATTGCTCCAAGAACCGTTAGATTCTTCGATTACATTTAATCTAAGCATCCGATCTAACTCAATATCTACTTTTTGTTGCATATACGGAGACATTGGATAATTACGCTGTTTTATGGGGCGAGCATCTCCCGTATCAATAAAATGGGACAAAACATTCGTTCTACCAATTTTTGTGCCATCCGATATCAAAAAGCAAGAAATTGCGGATTTCAAAGCATTACTTTGTTCTGAAGATAATTTATGTTGGGAATCTGCCACTTTTGCTGTTATTCCACAGTTAGATATTTCATTAACAACCGGTTTAATATTAAACCGGTTCCAAAAATCGATTCCCAAAATGAGAGTCGAAGTAATCGATGGAACGATTAGCGTTGGAATTACATAAGTTCTGTCATTATAATTAAATGGAATATTGACATAACCTTTAGTGCGATGATTAGTACCATCTGCAGTTGAAATAGTGGAGTCTGCCTCACATATCGTTAAATTTAAATTCTGTATCAGTTGTTCACTGCCCAATCCCAGAATGGTGCAACTGGCACCTGAATCCAAAAGTCCGGATACTGGTACATCAAATATTTTTACTTCAATCCTTGGCCGACCATCTATAGAATAACTGATTATAGAATTTAAACTATTTGCGAAATAATTGAACTTTGAAGTATTTTTATGTTTATTATTGAAAGGAGTCTGCTCGGTTTTGAAATTAAATCGACTCCCAGATTTAATTTCTATACCGAGTTTCCCGAATTCCCTCGAGCACATTTGGGACATCTATAGGAAACGAAACCTTCCGTACCACACTTGTAGCAAAATATAGCAGTTTTAGGTTGCGTACATACCTGAAAACTGTGACCAATTTTTTTACAATTCCAACATTTCGGAGACTGAACCACGGTCATCACACCAAGCTTTACCTTTTCACTTATCTCATCTTGAGATTCTGTAGCGCAACTGTTTTCACCAATATCAGAATTAGCTTCAACGTCACACTTAAACAGTTTCTCGGTAGGACTGAATTTTGTTTGATTCGATCTTAATGTTTTTGTTGCACTTCGTTTGGGATCTGGTAACAGAGTTTTGGAATAGGTAGTAGTTGAAGCCTTCGAAATTGAACTTTGCCGTTTACTAAGATTAAAGCGTAAATTCTCGATTTGCTTACAGTAGTCCGATAATTGAGCAATTGAAACTATTTGAGTAATAGGAAGCTTTTCCAAATAAAATGGTTGCAAATTGCGAATTAAAGTTTTTAGTTTATCCCTTTCCCTTACAGGTTCTGAAAGATTCTGATACTTTAACTCCATGTGAGCTAAATATATCTTAAAAGGTTCATTGGGACCTTGCATATAACTATCAATTTCTTTGGATAGCCAGTGATCATGATCATGTGGCAGAAATTGCTCGCGTAATGCACCAACTAATTCGTCCCATGATCTATATTTAGTATAAAAAGCTCGATACCAAATTTTTGCCGAACCTTCTAATAAACGAAAGGCGGATCTAAATAAATCCTCATTTGATGCTCTTTCACTTGTAGCGTATGTACGGATTATCGACAAGAATTCATTCAGACTATCACCTTCTCCACGAAAACTAACGTTCCATTTGTGAATTGGAATCGTATGTTTCCGATATTTGGTCTCTTTAAAACTATTATGTGCCGTCGAGCGTCCTAGAGGAACATTTAATTGCTCATCACTAATTTGGACGTCACTTTCATCCTCATCGGTACTCTGAGAAGATCTTACAGGTTTCTCACGAGGTATTCCTTTATGCTGCCTACTTCGTTGTGGATTACCTGTCTTACTAGTGGCATCTAGAGATCGATTATCTTTATCTTTCGACATATTACGTGCGAGGTACAAAATATCTTCTAATTTATTGTGCAAAATGCCTAAATCTTTAGTACGATCTTTAATAACTGAGTCGCTTCCAGAATCGTCTTTAGCGGATTCGGTAACTTCCGGGTTAATGAAGGGTCTAACTGAATTGATCATATCAGTAACTTTAGATTTATACTCTGATGTAAGTGGTAACATATTATCCAACCTTTCCAAACGAAGGAGCAAGTGGAGGAATTTAGTATTATATTTCTTACCTTGAGTATTACGGGTGGCAAGCGACACTGACGTCAAATAGCGGTACTTCTCTTCACACCTTCTAAACTCATCGTCCGGATTATCATTGTACGCTTTAGGAGCACAATTACTTCCCTTTGCCTCATCACGAAATCTTCCCCGTAAAGCCCGTCTGGCTTTATCAATATCCTCACTGTATGACATTCCTCTTATTGATAACTCATGAGAAAGCTCATCCTCACTCAAGTAGGCGGCATTCATGATAAATTTTTGGTAAAATTATAACGGTCACGCCCTCGTATTTTTATTGGTCCATTCACTGTACTTCACTGGAAATCCATATACCAAACAAACTTAAATCTGAAGTTATTATTATATATTTTTTTGCAAAGTTAAATATAATATATAAGACAACCACAAAATACTTCAATTTTTTAAAATTCCCTCAAAACTAAATTAATATATAAAAAAAAAACCCGATCACGTTTCTACGGTTTCTACGGAGCCAATTATGTAACGCACGGCAAATTCGGATACGAAATATTTAATTAAATAAGTGGAAAAAAAAATTGTAATTGATTACTCATATAATAATACTTTAATTTTTATTTATACAAACGAAATTTGTTATATAATCATAAATAAAAAAAAACTTCTAAGATCAAGAATTATGAACAAAAAAAAAATTAAAGCAAAAAAAAATGGTTAATTTAAAAAAAACAAATCAAAATTACAAACTAATTATCAAAACCATTTTTTTTTTAATAATAAAAAAAACTCCACTAATGGGAAAACTAATTATATTAAAATAAATGAACTCCATTCCTCCTCCCCTGTTCCAATGATATAATGGCTGATCACAGTCCAACATACGATCTTTATAGCATCCAAATTCCACCGCTCTGCACTCCGGAATTATCTCTCTTGTCTTTGAACTGTAGTATATTTATTGTTCTTTATAATTTTCGCTATTTTAACAAAATGGAGGCTCAACCATGTGTTTTCGACAACTAATCAACAAAAAAAAATCACCAATTGTCTTCTTACGCACACAAAAAAAAAACAGTTGGTCTGGCACACAAAAAAAAAACAAATTCGTATTTGGTCCAGCGATAATTACTGTACAATTATATTTTTTTTTTCCCAATAATAACACAAAAAAAAATGTTTTGATGCATCAATCACTCACTTTTCAATAAAAAAAATAAACCAAAATCTCATCAAATTAGACTCATGTCCAATTTTTTTCTTAAAACATAACAATATTCACTATACGTATTTATATCCGCAAAATAACCAAAATCCAATAATCAAAAAAAAAACCCCATACAAACTTGCGGCTCAGCATTCGGCTTCCAGCTCCAATCCAAATCATATAGTATATTTTCCGCAAGATCCGTCCGTAAATAATTTTTTTCACCAAACGTGTCCAAAATTATATCTCGATAATTTTTTAATGTTTTTCTTCATCGATGTTTTCAGCTGAGCAGCTCCAAACCAAAAAAGAACGAATTTCAAAAAAATTCCTTCCAACATCACCCTCGCTGACCTTCCATCTCTCTCCATCTTCTTCATAATTTGTGTGTATGTACACATTGCATTCAGTTACATTTCAGTGGGTGATCAGCGACTTACACATTTACAAACTTAATTTACAAATTCCCCTAATTCAATTTATAATTATTATCAAAAAAATAAAATTCGTTCAACACATAAATTTGGTCATTCAAAAAAACAACTCAACTCTCTTAAACCCAACTAAAAAATATATACATATAACAAAATACAGTCGCGAGAATAAGAATTGTTACACTCTTTCACCAATGCCAACTATCGACACAGTCATCGACCAATTATGTGAAACAATGCAAAACCTTGTACCAAAATCCACTCGTCAGTCCAACCAAAATCCACTCGTCAGTTCAAATTTATTAAAATAAATTCAATTCTTAATTGGTTTTTATTTATTTGTGAACACTAAAATCCCTTAAAAAGGCATATAAAGCGGCAATTGGTAACAATTCGGAAATAGGGAAGGGGTACGTAGTAGTGCCTTTTAGAGATTTACTAGAAGAGTTCTTTGATCAAGAACGACCAGCTGAATCTTTAAACTTTAGAACCGTAGCATCGGGGGTTGCTGGTTCTGGAACTACGGTTCCTAGACGGAACAGCATTCAAATGTTAAATACAGTCTCACAAGGTCTCACAGAGACCATTGTAACTGTCGTATCGAGTGTTGCAGGTCCATCAACTCCTCAAACTGAAAACAGTATTCTGTCGTTTGACGACATGATCGAGGTGTCTTTACTGGAAAATTTGAATGGTCGTCCACTCAACCCACCAAAGAAAAAGAGACTAGGCAAAAAGTCAAACTTAGCCATGAAGCTAGAATTTGATAGAGAACGGGAAACAAATAAACAGGAACGGGGAAAAAATAGACAGAGTAGGCACGTTGAATTGCGCGAAAATCAAAGGAAAATTTAAGAGGAACGGAAAAAGTGGTACGAAGAGCTAATCAACAATTTAAAATATAAGTAACATCCTAATTAAATTATGGTTTTATTTATTTTTTATGCTATTGATTAGCTAATTCTTAAACCACTTTCGAAAAAACAAAGATTTAAATTATTATAATTTTTTAAATATATGTAAATAAAACACTTAGTTTCTTGAAGTGTGATGTTATTTTTATTTATAATAAATTATTTAAAAGTAACCGGATTATTTCCGGCTGCCGAAGATCCACTTCATTATTTTCACTCTCACCTTCCAAATCGGAATTGTCATTGTCCAAACGTTCATCTATCTCAGCTTCCTCCCAAGTGTCGTTGGCTTTTATGCATATGTTGTGCAACAAACAGCTAGCTACAATAATATTTTTTACAGTGCTTAAATGTATATGTTCTGTAAAATGCAGAAGCCTACGAAAGCGGCATTTAATTAAGCCAAATTCATTTTCAACGACAATTCTACCTAAGAAAGAATTTTTCAAGAAAACTGATTGTGGCAAAAGCGGTTGCTTGCCGAAGTGGTTAAACACAAACAAATCTGGAAAATGTATCTAGAATCATTAACAAATAACAATTACCATTCTTCCATCTAGGATACGGGCCAAAAAATCCAAATAAAGAAAGTGAAAAGAACGAAATACTTCCGTCATACTTCTCATGTGAGGCTTTGTTAAATAGTTAACAGGTTTGACTGTTTTACATGTAAGGCATCTATTGACAGAATTTATGACATCTCTAGCTATTCCAGAACAGAAGAACTACGTCTGAAGCCTGTTTAAAGTTTTTGCTACGCCCAAATGGCCAGAGGTTGTGGGTTCGTGTGCCATAACTAATAAGTCTTTAACTAACGATTTTAGCACTTTCAACTTCCATTGAGGTTCATCGTCCTCCAAATATGTCATTCCATGGTTTAAACAAATGAAAAGCTTACCATCTTCTTCGATTATATTAGTCTCCAGATCGGGTGGATCCCTTAACCATTTAATTTTATTATCATAATCGTCATCAAGCAGATGAGGTGAGAACAAATCAACATGAAGTGGAACTTCGTCATCAGTGCTATTATGGGTGTTGACCAAAATTTCATCAATGTTAGCCCTTGACAAAGCATCTGCTACAACGTTCTGTGATCCCATGCGATATTTAATATCAAAGTTGTATGCCTGGAGTTTCAGGCTCCATCTAGCTAGCCTCCCTGTCAAATCCCTTTGGCTCATCAACCATTTGAGGCTGGCATGATCAGTGAAGATCGTAAACCGGTAACCCTCTACATCAGACCGAAAAGATTTAACGCCATGAACAGCCGCGTAGAATTTAAGTTCAGTAATGATGTAATTCCTTTGCGCTGCATTACATTTTTTGAAATATAAGCTATAGGATGCTCTGCTCCATCATCATTTCGTTGAAAAAAATCACTACCGATTCCCGTGGTGCTGGCATCACACTGTACGTAAAATACGCTCGTAGTCAGCGTTTTGTAATACTCGTACGGTAGTCAAGGCATGCTTCAAATTAGCAAAGGCTGCATTCGCTTCTGGTATCCATACCCATTACTTCTGACTTGCTTTATAGACTTTGGTGGTGGATACTCACTGATTGCTTCCACTTTTTCGGGTTGACTCGTAGTGCGCCATCTTCCACAATGTATCCTAGATACTTAACTCTTCGTAACACAAAGCGACTCTTGTCAGTATTAATTGTTAAACGCGCTTCACGTAACCGACGGCTTACTTAAGTGAGAAGTGATAAGTGCTCTTGTATTGTTGCGGATGGTACAAGAAGGTCGTCACAAGGTATTCGAAGACCCTATCATGAAGGTGGTAGGTAATCACACTAGCCATTAGTCGACACATTCGTTGCGGGCATTACATAACCCGAAAGGCATTACCGTAAATTGATACAATGGACGATCGGGCACTGTGAAAGCCGTCTTATCCCTTGACCGCTCATCTAGGGGAATCTGCCAAATCGCGTCTTTTAAGTTTATTGTAGATATAAACCGTGTGTTATTTAGATGGCCTAGCAACCCTTCAATGATGGGCAAGGGATAAGCGTCTTTAACAGTAACCTCGTTTACCTTCCGGGCATCAAGGCACAACCGCATCTTTCCATTTGGTTTTCGAACCAAAGTGACAGGTCAATTCCAAGCACTCTCACGGGACTCCTCGATTACACCAAGACTAAGCAACCTGTCGATTTCTGCGTATAAGTTCACGCATCGCAGTGAATAGTAGCGATGTTTAACTGCCGTTGCGGAATCTACGTCCATAATTTGGCTGGTTAAGGTAGTTTTCCCCAGTCCTAACGTTTCTGAGTTTGCAAACGACACAATTACTTCGTCCAACTTAATTTTGTATTCCACAAAGAGTAGATGATAGTCTATATCCTGTGGTTCGTTAATTGAAGAGCTGGAATCCAAAATTTCTGAAACAACCGACGGAATAATTTTGAAAATATTCAAGAAGTCGATTCCGAGATACAAAACATCTGTTAGGTCGGGCGCTAAGTAAAATCTGGTTAATTTTGTTTGCTTATTAAATCGAGCTTGTACTGTAATATAACCCAAAACCCTTTGTTTTTGGCCGCTCGCGTAGTTTTAAGAAATGACGGTAAACTGCTAAACTTTACGTTCGGATTAGCGAGATATTTTTGACATCCCTTCCTAAAACACTTATGTTAGCCCCGCTATCAAGAAGCCCATAGTAGGTTTCATTGTTAATGGGAACATAAGTTCTAGGCCTTCCATCGACAGAGTCGAGAATAATAGATGATGAAACTACTTTGGTATACCTTTTTCGCGACTTCCAATAATTTGCTTATAATTTGGTTCGCAATCGATGCCGAGATGGCTTGATAATACCTTCCGTTGTTAAAGACGAAACCTGCAAAGGATTTAGAAACGATGGTATGATTCTTGTCACCACGGCTAACGGATGTCGAACCAGCTGTTGGAAGACGCATCCTCCTTTTGTATAGTCATGTCATAATCTGGAGTCATTTTCGGAGGGTAAGCCTTCCCAGGTAGTTTCCCTCCGGGTGTCAAGTTTCCTGAACGGGGCTTACATTTCGTGCATCCTTCCGTCTCCACATTTGGTAATCTGCACTTTTTGCAAAACTTATGTAATTCATCGTACGAACATTTAAAATAGGGATGGTCTCGCCCAGCACAATTAAAACAATAGAGGACTGATTTTGCCACGTAACTTTTGCCACAAGATCATTATCAAAAGCAATCACGTTCTTATTTTTGATGTTTTGCAGTTCAATAGCAACGCTGCATCCTCTCACCATCCGGCTAACTACAGAGGATGCAGCGTTGCTATTGAACTGCAAAACATCAAAAATAAGAACGTGATTGCTAAAAATCCAAGTTTATTCAGGAAGCAAGCGGTTAAGATGACCCGACCCGAAGTAAATCGTAGACGGTCGGGAACTACTCAAGGACAATTTGGTAAAACGACTTATGCTCAAGTAATGATGAGCAACGGAAATCCAGGAAAAACTGCTCAAAATGACGATATAAGTCAAACACTTAAATAAATTTTAAGCAGACTAAATACATTTGATGAGCGATTACAGAAACTAGAGTACATCACTAAAAGAGCCATTCCTAAACGGAAAAATGGCCAATGATCTTAGAATCTTATGTTGGAATGCCAGTCCTGGACACAGAAAAAACCGATATATGTCTCATCACGGAAACACACTTCACTAGACAATCAATCATTAAATTTAAAAATTATCAAATATATCACACTATTCACCCTGGAAACACTGCTTAAGGAGGTAGTGCTGTTATAATTAGAAATAGTATTCATCACTATGAGGAGTAAAAATATGAAACGGGAGAAATACAAGCAACTGCTGTTATTGTCAAATCCAATTTACTGTCCACCGAAGCACTCAATGAAAGAAAAAGATTATCTCGAGTTCCTCAGTAAATTAGGAAAACGATTTGTACTTGGAGGATACTTTAATGCAAAAAATGTCCACTGGGGAACCAGATTAACAACGACTAAGAGTAAAGAACTCCTAAAAGCTATCAGAAAATGCAGTTGTGAAGCCCTCTCAACTGGAAAACCAACCTACATTCTTAGTAAATAATTACACTAATTGGGCATGCTTTAGACTAACGGTAGAAGAAAAAATTAACTTAATGGTTCCATTAAAGACTGAAGAACAATTAGACAAAGAAGTTCACAAATTTGTAAATGATATACAGCAATTAGCTTGGGAAAATATTCCTGAAATTAAAACGAAAATCAAGGGAAACAACTACCCTATGGAAATTAGGGAACTCCTCGCAGAAAAAAGAAGAGCGAGAAGATTATGGCAACAAACAAGGGTTTCCCAAGATACAACTCATTTGAACAATCTCACTCAACAATTTAGAAGAGAGATCAAAGAATTGAAAGATGAATCAATCAGCAACTATTTAGGAAAATTAACTAATGCTAAAATGTTGCTTTCCAAAGAGAATAATCAGTACTCTCTTTGGAAAGCAACCAAAAGAATCAAAAGACCAATAATGCAGATTCCCCCAATAAAAATAGCAGGTGAGAAATGGGCTAGAAATAATGAAGACAAAACTCGAGAATTTGCTGAACACCTCGAAAAAATATTCCAACCACATGAAGACCAAACGTTGGAAGCCGAGATAATAACTGAACAAGTTCTGTAAGAAAGTAAAGAAATCCTACCCACAACACCAAAAGAAGTCATGCGTGAGATAAAAGGTAATATGAATATTAAAAAGCTCCTGGGTACGATCTTATTACTGCATAAATCTTAAAAGAACTGCCAAGGAAAGCTCTGGTGAAACTCACCAATCTTATAAATGCAGCATTTAGAATCAAATGTTTACCAAGCTTATAAAAAATTGCAGAAGTAATTATGATCCCAAAACCTGGGAAACCACCACACATAACATCGTCTTATAGGCCAATTTCGCTATTGCCAGTCATGTCCAAACTCTTTGAGAAGCTCCTGGCAAAAAGGTTAAATCCGATAATAGAAAGTAAAAACTTGATCCCAAATCATCAGTTCAGTTTTCGCAACCAACACTGAACAATTGATCAAGTACACAGAATAACCAGTTTAATTGAGAAAGCATAAGACGAAAAAAAAGTCTGTTCAACAGTATTTCTAGACGTTGCACAAGCGTTTGATAGAGTGTGGCATGAAGGACTTAACCACAAGTTAAGAAATTTTCTACCAATGCAATTTGCTAAAATACTGGAATCTTACTTGAAAGATAGGTTCTTCAGGATTAAGTTAGATGATACATTTTCTGAATTGAAAGAAATTAATGCAGGAGTTCCACAGGGCAGTGTATTAGGGCCGGTTTTATACCTACTATACACTTATGATCTTCCTACATTAGAAAACAACACAGTGGCAACTTTTGTAGATGGTACGGCGATCTTAGCTGTTGGAAAAAGCAACAAAGAATCAACACAGAAGTTACAATTAGCTATAACTTAAATATATAAATGGACAAAAAAATGAAGAATAAAACTAAATGAAGCTAAATCAGTTTACATCAATTTTACAAACAGACGATTCGAACATATTCCGATTACCATAAATCGGGAAATAATACCGCATGCGAACACAGCTAAGTATCTCGGCATGACCCTGGATGCTAAACTACGATGGAAAGCATATGTCAAGAAGAAAAGTGAAGAATTAAGACTTAAATACAGAAAAATGTATTGGCTGAATGGAAGGAACTATGCTTTATCAACATACAACAAGCTTCTACTTTATAAGCAACCAAACAGAGCAACGTAAATATCATTCAAAGATTTCAGAATATGGTATTAAGGAACATCGTTGATGCACCTTGGTATGTCATCTACCTTCATAGGGACCTTAAAATGAACCTCATCTTAAACGAAATCGAGGAAAAAGCACGGAGACATGAAGAAAGGCTCCGCCAACATGTGAACATTGAGGCAACTCAGCTGCCAAGCATCACGAATTTAGTACGCAGACTTAAAAGAACCAAACCTTTTGAGCTGGTGTGATTGTGATTTTAAACAGCATTGTGCTGATCTAAAATCCACTACAAAGATGTGGTTTATTTCAAATTACCAAACACTATGAAACGCCAATGGGAAGAAGCCATAGATTAATTTAAGTTAGCAAATTAAGTCAGGAACAAATTGCTTATTAGTCCAGGAGACTAGATTGTAATTACATAAAATAAATAAATAAATAAAATTTATTTTAAATAAAAAAAAAAAATAAAAAATTATCAAAAGCATAATTCTTTTATTTAATACATTATGCTTTTGTTAATGGTCCCGAATTGAGATTGAAAGCTTAAGCTTAGATATGCAAAAATATAAAGAGCCCTATACCAAAAAAATAATTTTGTTTAAATATAAAGAATTGGCTCATTATAAATAAAAATAATTTGTAACTCGTAGGTTTTTTCATCTTTTGAATTATTCAACCGGAACTGAAGATTTTGATAGAATGCGTCAACGTCATATTTATCTCGACTTGTAGTAACGTGAAATGATGATGGTTCTGACAGAGACCTCTCCGGACTTATAGTTGAATCGTTGACAAGTGATGGTGGTAAATTCGCCAAAGCTTTAGATGATTCAAAATATTGATTAGTTTTATTCTAGCCGTTTGTGTATGAGTATCACGGTACTGTGCATTTTATTTAAGTCGAAATGAAATCTTGAATTTGGTTTCTGACAGACCAATTCTGGATTGTAACGTTCTTCGGCCCACATATCTTCGAGTTCTTTTCTACGATTAATTAGTTTATCAACCTTAAAATTAGTTTCACCCTTCATAAATATTTTTAAAGCTGGACGCATATTTTTAGTTAAAACACGAATAAATTCTTGATCTGGAAGTGGCATATGTAATCCACTCGACATCATGTACATCACTCGGTAGAAAGAAGTGAAAGATTCACCGCTTTGTATTTTTGTTTTTGGTTGTCCAAATCAGATTTTATCGGGTCATCGGTTCTAGAATCATGAAATTATTTCTCTACCATTCCGCGGCTTCACCAATCAATAGAAATCTTAACTCCTGTACCAGTCTTCGTTGATGTACTCTAAAAGTATTTCCCAAATATTCTAGTTGAAATATAAACTTCTCAACCGCACGATCATTGCGGTCACCGCCATATTTTATATTCCAAGATTTTAATGTTTTAGGTTTATCTGACAGATTAGTCTGGCGATTTCCCGAACATACAGGTTATCGGACATTAAATTTAGATAACGTGGTAAATCATTGAAATTATTGTTCTGATCAACAGTCACTGGCAAATCAGTAATGTTTTTAATTGCGGTCGATTTTGCGAATCTCGCTTATTTGGCCTAATGTTCGTCTAAGTTATGTTTCATTGACGCTGTTGCCCTTTTTACTTTATTTATCTCCATAGCTCAATTATTACAATTGGAAATTTTTTGCATACCATCTATAACGTCTATCAGATCAATTGATACTGGAATTAAATTGGAACTACTACATATCCTCATTATTAAGGATAATTTTTTTGTTCGTCTCTTATAATTTTATTAAAGGTTTTGATCGAATTGTGTGCTTATTACGAACATTCATAAAAACAATCCATTTATTCACATTTAATCTGTTGTTGTGTTAATATTTATTAATTTAATATACAATTATACAATTTTAATTATATTAAGTTTATACAATTTTTTTAAAAAATTCTATTGCATGTGAAGATGGAGTTTTTAATGTTAATTTGATTGTTTTATACAGGCAAAACAAATAGTAAGTGTGCATCATATTTTCATACACATTAGTACCAGTGATCTATTCTTAATACTTATTTTGATTTTTATTTATATTATATTTTTAGTTTTAATGTTATATATACATACATTTGAGAATGGTTCTGAGCAACCGAAATATCATGTTTTTGCTAAATAAATATATTTATAATTGAATAAATGTATTGTTTTTATGAATGTTCGTAATAAGCACACAATTCGATCAAAACCTTTAATATCCTCATTATTGTTTAGCTCCTGAAAATGAACCCTGCGGAGTTCAGGAGTATGCGTTTGCATTTCCAGTTGGCCTAATTGCTCTACTATGGTGTTAATATCTTGATGGAAGCTATGATGCAATTGTTGATCTTCTGCTGGAATTGTAGAAGTGGAATATGTTTTGGTAAGGGGTTCAGATAACGAAATATTGCTTGCCCCATTTACCACTTCTTCGTTGTGTTCGTTAAGATCTTGTGAAGAATCGTGTGGTAGATTCAGTAAAGGTTACATCGTGCAATATATCTTCATTTAATACGGTATTCTTCTCGATTGCTTCTTGAACTACAGTTAATAATTGTTCACAACACTTCAATGTTTCCAAAGCTGAAACGTTAGCCGTTTTGGATTTGGAAATTCTCCATTTAGCACTTCTTCGTTGTGTTCGTTAAGATCTTGTGAAGAATCGTGTGGTAGATTCAGTAAAGGTTACATCCTGCAATATATCTTCATTTAATACGGTATTCTTCTCGATTGCTTCTTGAACTACAGGTTATAATTGTTCACAACACTTCAATGTTTCCAAAGCTAAAACGTTAGCCGTTTTGGATTTGGAAATTCTGCGCAATCTACTTCGTACATGCCTAATTCGAGATTCAATTTTAGCAAATAGTACCTTATCACTTTTATTTTCGTTTAGTTGTGTCTGTATCTTGAGTATCTTTCGATTACAAAAAATCTAACTCATGCAACGGATTTTTGTTTGGCGGTTGCATGAGCTGTAACTGAAATAAGCACGGGTGTTTCAGGTTCTGTTGCAATTTGTGCTTTAAGAAGTTGGTAGCGTTCGAGGGCTGTACCGTTCCAATTGCGAATTTCACATTCAACTTGAAATTTGTCATGTTCGAGATGATCGACATTCATTATTAATCAGTGAGATTTCCAAATCTAGGAATATGATTTCTAGGTATCGATATTCTGATATGAGATTTCAAGTTAAACGAAAATTGACTATGAACTAAAAAAATTTTGCCAATAGTGTAAATTTAATGATTTCAAACAAACAAAACAAAAAAAGTAATAATAATAAATACGATAATAAAACGATAAATAGATATTAGTGTTTTATTTTTATGAGCCAATTAATATTTATAAATTAAGAAATGTTTATTTGGTTTAGGGCTCTTTTTTAATTTCCTTTTAACTAATTAAAGCTTTAGCTTTCGAACACTATTTGGGTTCGTTTTCAAAAGCGTAATGAAAAATATAACAAAAAATTCCTTCTAAGTAATTTATTTATTTTTTTACAACAATTTATTTTTTAATTGATTTACCATAATTTTGTTACGGTGATTTATCACCGCAAAGAGCACGTGCGGCTGCCACAAAATCAGAGATGAGACTGATTGAAAATATATGGTGAAAAATACGTGAAATCACAAATTCACTATATGGGGCCATAAGTCAT
Source organism: Tipula vernalis (assembly GCA_958295665.1). NCBI lineage: Eukaryota > Metazoa > Arthropoda > Insecta > Diptera > Tipulidae > Tipula > Tipula vernalis. The sequence continues at coordinate 247,616,412 of OY282558.1, forward strand.
GTTTTAATTTTATGGTTTTTATATCTTGAATGTGTAGCCTTGATTAAAACAAAAATTTTAAAATACTTTGTTTTTTTGTTGTTGTTGTTGTTGTTGTTGTTGAAGATACAGGGTGTCAAATTTTGAGAAAAATGATAATCATGATGTTGTATTTATGGCAATAAAAAGAAAACTAATTATCCGATAATTATAATTTTGGGCTTATTTTAAAGGTAAGTTAATAGTGATTAATAAAAAAATATAAAAATAGTATTTTGTTTAATTTCTTCTTCTTTAAATTCCCCGCCAAAATGTTCTTTTTCAATTTTCTCAAAAACACATTTTTTTTTTTATTTTTTTTTTTTTATTTTAAAGAATTCGACAATTAATATTTTACAACATATCAGAAAACTGGAACTCCGTTATTTTTTGTATTCTTGCAAAATACGTTTTAGTAAGAGCAGTATTTCTAAAAAGCTATATTTGAATAGATATTTCTCAGTGTTTTGGAATTATTTACAAAAACAACAGTTCAGTTAAATTATTAGTATTTATTATTCAAATTTCATTACATATATTTAAAATTTTAACCCCAAAGATAATTTTACTTTATTGTTTAAAATTAGATCTTATTCAAATTAAAAATCACAATTTAAATTTAAGATAATCGCCAGAATTAGAATATTTTTCACAATTCAAAAAGCCATCTTCTGTTGGAATGACTGCGTGAAAATTGTGAGTTCCTTTTACTGTTTTTAAATTTTCAAACCTAGTTGCAAATTTGATTTGCTTGGATTTATGTTCTCCGTCTGAACAAAATCCAAAATTTATATCTGTCTTCAACGTTTTAGCCCATTTAAATAATTCATCTGCATTGGTTATTGTACTGCCGTATTCCATTGTGAGACGCTCTGGATGCCATTCTTTTGATGATACCCCCTACTCCATCACATGGACCTCTTCCATGAGCTGTTGCATGAAAATGTCATTCACAGTCAACTCCAAAATCGTCTTTGTGTTTTAGGATGTTCTTAAAATTTTTCTTATTTTTATAATACGTGACTGCCCCATCGGTAATATAATAAATTTTAGATAAACTGGATATTTTAGTTTTCAAGATGTGCATCAATTTTTCAATGAATAAGTGAACCGCTACAGTATCGTGGTGAAGACAATCCGATATTATAACGAACGTGTGGTGATGTAATTTGCCTTTTAAATTTTGGTAAATTACAAATGGATGAATAGTCGCTTGTTTATTATTCCAATGAAATCCTTGTGCGGCATTTTGCATTATAAATGCATAATTTTCTGCAAAATCACATAAAACTATCACCTCCGTAGGCTTCAGCGCCAGTTTTGTATTTTTAGTGAAATGAAGCAATGAGGCAACAGATTCTTCATCTTATTTATGAAATAATCCAGAAATACATCTAACGGTTGTGAGAAAGTTTCCAAATTGCATCTGTCGGTAGAAACCCACTGACTAAACGTTAACTCATCATCCTCGCAGCCATGTTCCAGATATGCATTTTTCAAATATTCTTTAAATTTATCTAGTCCGGGACAGCTTTCGCATTCTAGAAGGTAACATGTTGGTGTAGGCTCAGTACATAATATAGATGAAATACAATCCCGGTAGTGTGCTATCTTTCCGTTGGTAATAGTTTCCATTTTTGTGCCATAAATAATTAATTTTTCATTTTGATATATGGTACACACGCAGACTGTATGCGTTCCACTACTACCTGGTTGTACACAGTATTTAGGACGAAGTAGTGAAAATTTGGAAAATCCAACTTTTTTGACTCGTCGCCTTGGTGCAACGCCCTATATCCCTCGTAGCACTCTTTCATTGTACACATCATCAGCCGCTTTTGAACTTTAGCCTTATCGATAGTTAAGCAATCGTTTTTACCTGGCATTATCCGACTAACATCATCATCAGTATAATAAGATAATACTACTTGCTTCAGCTCATCACTTAATCGCTTTCCCACTTTAGCTGCTGGACGAATTAGTGGACCGCTCTTGTCCCGTAGATCTTTAGCTGTTGGCACCATATGTTGCGTTGCGTTGAACTCGCCCTGAATTTCTTTAACAGGTACGCCTGTCAAGTAAAAAAAATCAACTCCCCAATAAAAAAGGGAAAAACCACAGTTTATTTAGTCTTTTATAAAATAACCTAAGAAATAAAAGGGATTTATGGTACCATGACTAACTAATTTTTAAACGATATAAATCAGGGGGTGGCACCTTCTAATTCGGTGACTCATATTTAAATGCATCACAAAATTATATATTTAATAATAAACAAAACAAAAAAATTAACTAAACTATCTTTTCTGTAAACAATTCTAAAACACTGAGAAACATCTATTCAAATATAGTTTTTCCATATAAAAATGAAATAATGCTCTTACTAAAACGTATTTTGCAAGAATACAAAAAATAACGGAGTTCCAGTTTTCTGATATGTTGTAAAATATTAATTGTCGAATTCTTTAAAATAAAAAAATAAAAAAAATAAAAAATGTGTTTTTGAGAAAATTGAAAAACAACATTTTGGCGGGAAATTTAAAGAAGAAGAAATTAAACAAAATACTATTTTTATATTTTTTATTAATCACTATTAACTTACCTTTAAAATAAGCCCAAAATTATAATTATCGGATAATTAGTTTTCTTTTTATTGCCATAAATACAACACATCATGATTATCATTTTTCTCAAAATTTGACACCCTGTATTTTCAACAACAACAACAACAAAAAAAACAAAGTATTTCAAAATTTTTGTTTTAATCAAGGCTACACATTTAAAATATGACTTACAAAAATTTGTGATTTCACGTATTTTTCACCATATTTATTTTGTATTTGTTTGTATGCAATTAAATTTATTTTGTATTTGTTTGTTTGTGTTCGTCTTGCTGCGATTTGTCGAGCAGAGCACGAAAGGGAAGTCAACGGAACGTACGACGCCAAGTTTGTAGTGATTAATTGGGTGAGTTCAGACGCCAATGTATTTAGTTGATACATTGTGGCGGAGAACGAGTGATTGAGCCGCTAGAGGACCCCGCCGCAAGTGAATTACCCTCCCTGAGAAACAAGGTTAGTTTCGCTCTGTCTGTATTCAGATCAGTTGAACAGAGATAGCGATCGCTCCGTTGAAATGTCTTATCTCGTAAGAAGCTTTAACGGAGCTGATGGGCCGAGACAGAGAAAGGACAATGTGGTCGGTTGATGCGTCATGGCGGGCAGCGGTGAAGGAGAGCGTCGGAGAACACACTAGATAGTTTGAAAGGAGCGGTCTTCGACCATGTACCTGGTGTACAGGTGATGATGCTGATATTGGTGATAATGCCGCTGCTGCTGATGATGGCCCTGATGACGATGGCGGCGGTGATGTCTTGGCGGTGTTTATGACAGTCTTTCTTTTTGCTGGCCGCCGCAGGTTATCATGCGCTGTGGAATGACGATGAATGTTGACGATGTAGACTTTGCTGCTGTTGATAATGGCATTGTTGTTTGTGTATGACTCTAGTTTTGTTGATGTTTGAACTGCTTGCAGTGTGCTGTTCAGGTTTGTTATAAACCGTTGTTTAAAAGTATTTCGATTGGTTGTATCCGCTATGTTGGAAGGTGGTGTAGCGGTTATGCCACTCGTACGTATTACGGACACTATTATATTTGTGTAAGTATGCGTTTCTATTTGGGTGGGTGCGCTTTTGTCTTTTCATTTGTGACACCGTATATGTACAGATGTATGCATGTTGTACTCCCCACCGATAATTTTATAATAACGAGAGATTAAAAAACGTTAAGCACAAGACCGATTTTATTGTACACCGTTATAAAATGTTTACGTACCTTTGCTTGGCACAGAACATCCGTAACAAGCATCCTCGTGTTGCAGCAAGCTTTGGTTTGCTTTCTTTACAACCCTAAAAATTGTCGTCGGGGTTACCACTATGGCGTTTATTTGTTTTATAAAAAATATTTATTAAAAACCCAAATTTTAATTTTTGTTAGTCACATATAATATATGGATTTTAATAATTTATTTATTATTATAATTTATTTATTTATTATTATTATTTTGTATAAATAAATTATTTATTTTTTTACAACAATTTATTTTTTAATTTATTTATCACCATTTTGTTAACATTTTGCCGCCACAAAATCCGAGATGGGACTTATTGAAAAAGAAAATAATTAAATTTATTTTGTGTTGGTTTGTATGTGTTCGTTTTAGTGTGATTGTTCCAGCAGAGCAAGAAGGAGAAGTCAACCTAATGCGCATTCGATGTGAAACGTGCGCCGCCATGTTTGTAGTGGTTAATTGGGTGAGCTCATACAGAGTTTTATTATTAATTCATGAAAATTTTAACTTTACAAAATTAGCATTAGTTGAAAAAATGGGCGCTGCAGACAAAGGCGGTAGAATGCCGATTGTTTTCACCTCATGATAATTTGGTTTTTTTATGTAGAAGTTCATCCAAATATGGGCCTCGTTTCTGAAGATAATTTTTAGACAAAAATTCGGTTGACGAGACGTTCTAGAACCAAGTCTGAACGTACGGTGCAACAAATATCGTTTGGCTTGTGGCATGGCATCAATTGGAGTATAGGGGTGGATGCCGAAATCTTTGCGCAGAATTCGCATATTCTCATTTCAAGGGAGCTATCATGATGCACATCCGTTGGTTGATCGAACACAGAACTAGTTGACTCAAACTTTTCAAAGATTATCGTGGAAAACCCTTTTAAGCAATAACCGATTATAAGAATTACAGAACGCGAATTTGCGCAAGAACTCTGAATAACTTCTAGCTATTCGTTGAATGCAGAAGATGCAGTATGACTGGTTTCTGCATTTTGGGAAAAATGTGGGTTATTTTTGCGAAAAATTTGGGTTAGAGCCGATGTTAATTAAGCCACCGATATCTTCCCTTGATAACTAGTCTAGCTTACTGAATATTTATTAATATGTTTGTTATGGAGTGTACTTTAATTAATACATTTTGAATAACCTCGTGAATCGAGATTATGTTCAAAATTTGAAACGAAAGCGTTTTATCTTTGCCGTGAATAATTTCGCCTAATAATGCTTGAGATCCGGCTCTACGGATCATAAATAATTGCGTCACTTAATCAATTGAGGTAATATACTTACAATTTACTATGAATGTTTGGTTCGTTTGTAAATTTTGTACTTCTCAAAACACGCGGTGTGCTAACCTCAATTCCAAATAAGTAGCAAAATGGTTCTCGTGTCCGTGTTAATTTCCAAGTTTCAATAGATTTCGGTGGTTGGTTTAATCGTGTATAGTGTGCGTAGTAAAAATATTTGTGGCGGTATGCGGATGTCCAGGTATACTCAGGTAAGTAAAAATCACGTTTCTTTGAATATTAAATTTTATTCGCTTTTTTTTTTTTTTTTTTTGATGTTTTCAGGTTGACTACAATTCACACAAGAGAAGAGTTTTTCCTTTTTTATAATTACAAATTTGCTCAACTACCATGACATCTGGTTTTAAACATTTTAAACATAATATTAGTACTACATTTGTTTGAGTTTATCGCAATAATCTAGTACCTACTTTTGGTGTCTATTTTCGATCTGTCAAAAATTTTCACTGTATGTAAATAAACAATTTCTTGATCGGAAAAACTCTTAAAGGTAATATTATACAAATCGAATTATTAATGATAATAAATTTATACATATTAGTAATTATTTAATTAAACAACTTTGAACATATTTCAGGTAAAAACTTAACAATTGTGGATTTGATGTGCTCCGGTGGATCAGCTGTTCAGATAAGTGCAATTTGCTTTGCTGTTGATTTTAATGATTCTTTGTGTCTTCTCTTTTTTTTATTTTAGGCTTCGTCGCTGAACACATTTTTTGTTGTATCGACTGCTCCAATAAAACAAATATGGTTATTTTGTTTCAGATTTTTATTATTTTACCAACTTTCGACAATAGGCACATTCGTAAATAGATAGATCTTGTGTAACCTCAAAGTATGTTTCGACAGTTAAATTTCATTTAAAAACTGCACATCTGCAAGGGGTAATATCACTCAAGCATATTAAAAAGAAGGCATATTTGTGGAATTTTTTCCCCGCTACAAATAAACCAATCAAAAAATCGTTTTAGGGGTTTATTGTATTATAATACATAAACCAACAAAACATAGTATATTTCCATAATAGAATCGGTGTAAAGAGCGAATGAGACAGCTGCCTAAACATATTGTTGGTCCTGTTATATATATCATGTTTTAAGCATGTATTAGTGTCGACTGTACATATAGTCAAACATCAGAACACATGTGAGAGTGCATAAAATAAAATCCAATATGAAATTAACTACGATATAAGCCTAATCAGGCTAAAATCTATTTCAATACTATCCATCAATGAATACATCATTATGTGTTAAAATCAAATCTTAACTTAACTTAACTCAAACCAACATTTCCAAACTAGCATATTATTTATCTAGTTAGAAAATTTATAATTTATAATATTAATTAAATTAATTTAAAATCAATTTGATGCAGTTTGTAATATCTCTAAAAAATTATTAATCGTACCTAAATAAACCATTCTAAATGAAATGTATAAGACGGCTGCCAATTCCATTTCGATTCAAACCCATTCAATTATACAAAGTATAAGAATCCTATTTGAGTCGAATATACAAAATCTCATTTTGCTCATATATTTCATGTTTTCAATAATACCATAGTTGTTTCATGAATACAGAGAAACACAAAGATATCAACAACACCAGCACACAAGAAACAAAATCTTAAATAATAAAACCATCAACACACAATGACGGTAAACATTTTCAACCATCTTTCATGTGCTTAGCAGGAGACCTTATAGCACATACAAACATACCAGATCTATGTATCAAGATACATATAGGAAAATGTTTGTGACAACCATATCAAAACCAACGTAAAAGATCCTGTTTTTTGTTGTTGTTTGTACATTATAATACCAAAACCAAGAAAACACAGTATATTTCCTAATATAATCTGTGTAAAGAGCGAACGAGACAGCTGCATAAACATATTGTTGGCCCTGTTATATACCATATTTTAAGCATGGATTAGTGATGGTTGTACACAAAATCAAACATAAGAATACAAGTAAGTGTGCGTAAAAATAAAATCTAATATAAAATTTACTACGACGTATTTCTATTTAAGTTAAAATCTATTTCTATACTATCCAATTATTAGATTTTAATCCAACAAAAAAAAAACAAATCATGCACTTAAGCAAGCAATCAATGGACAAATGCATCCCGGTGGATTGCATTTTCCAAGATTACACTTTAATTATTTTTACACTAAAATTGAATTTAATTAGAAATAAATTTAACATTTAAAATTAAAATGTATATACATATGTATTTAAGTATATACATATTACTATATAAATAAAACATAAAAATAAAATAAAATTAAATTTTTGAAGAGGATAGAAAAAACACGTCTATCCTCTTTGACGAACTCTCGTCCACCAAATAATTATTGACTTATATGCATAATTAATAAATAAAGAAAAAATGAGCAATGCATATAAATAATAAGAACACTTAGGAATAATAATTAGGAATAACTTAGAACTTATTTTACTTAGGAATAATAATTTCGCGATTTAAACAGCCAACAACAATTTTATAACTGCACTCTCGCCAAACTCCACAAGGACGATCTGGATGACTCTACACAAACGAAATGAACAAACTGTTCATTTACGCCAATGCTTCGTGAGTCACAAACTCGCCATGTGTATGTATCTCAATTAATATTAGGTTTATCCACAATCAATTATTATTTCAATCAACAATTATTATCATTAGGCACTAATTGACTGCATCTAATTAAACCAAGCAAACCCCAGCCAGTTAACTTTTGTACGTTAAACATTATTCTCACTCAAACAGATCAATTTTTTACAAAAGAGCATAAAAGTATTTTTTTTTTCCTTGGCACACACTGTATTACTGAAATAGGTACAAGTTTATATCAGCAGGTTCAAGTAAATATTAATCACGACACAATCTATATTTTCTCATTTGCTTTTTTTTGTGTAGGTCTCAGGTTATGACCCAAGAGTTACTATTTTATTTTATTCACCTAATAATAAAAAAAAACTATTCACGAACATAAATTGAAGTTCGACTCTAAACTTTGAGTCTTTTAATTTAATTTTCTTTCACTATTTATCATATACAGTAAGACAATTTAAAATTCGGACAAACGTAAAATACAAACATTCATTAGATTAATTACTATCATATCAGACTCTAATTACTATCATTTTATACTCTAATACAATATGTAAAAATTGGAGGTGTGGCCAACACACGACTTTCTTTTACGAACTAAGAATTTTGAGAAATTTTATTTTTTTTTTAATTTTTTTTTTAATTTTTAAATTTTTTTTAAATTTTTAATTTTTTATTATAATTTTTTTTTAAATTTTTGGAAACATTTTGTATTAAGTAGTTTTTTGTAAAACTTATACTTTTTAAGATATTTAGCGGTTAGCCGATTTGGAGTAAAATTCACTGGGACCTACCAATTTATCAAAAAAAACTTAAATCTGAAGTTTCAGTTCGATTGGTTAAACCATCTGGGCTCTAGAGAGGACACGGACTGACAGACAGATATCATTTCGAAACCCACATTTTCGGACTCAGGGGATTGAGGTCCCAGATAAATCTCTAAAAATCTCAAGGTCCAAAATTTTCATGATTACTATATTTTATTTTACTAGAGTAAAAGAAAGTAAAAAACAGTTGACGTTTGAAGTCGCCTACTTTTTTTTTTCAATGCCTTCTAGATACACAATCCGTACTGCTGCAAGCAAAAATATTTTACTTTGCTTGATAGCAATAAGTAATTGTTCGAAAAATGAGAGAGTAGAAATCATAAAATTGGCGTAAGAAACTATAACATCCTTTTTATGTATTTGAACATTTCATTTGTTTTCGTGATTTGCTTTACACTCGCCCTTTAACGCAAAGTGTCTAACGTCTGGTTCACGATTTTAAAACTGGAGAATAGGTCATTAGCACGTAAACAAATTCCAAATTTGACATTTGCCTTATTGATTTTGGTTCAAAACAATCAAACTGCAACTTCATGTTTAAACTTTTTTTTATAAATTTTGCGGTCCCAGCTCCCAGATTCTGTGAATCAGAAAATTTGTTTTGCAAGTATCTCAATTTGCAGAAAAAATTAAAAAAAATCTTAAGTTTGCAAGAAATTTGCATAAGTTTCTCAAAATTCACCTTTGTGATATTTTAATGATATATATGTCGCTGAAGATTCCTTGGCCACTGACGAGATATAGTTTATTTCCGAATTTGAAAGAAAGAATGTGGACTCGCGCCATGGTGGACTCCGACATACCCCTTTAATCGTTCGTAAAAGAAAGTGTGTTAGCCGCACCTCTATTTAGTTTTGTTTTTTTTTTTGGAACCAGTTTGAATTTAATAGACTTTATGTAAACTTTATACTTTTTTGGATATTTGCAAAATACATTTTCTGGACCAAGGGAGTGGCCACTTCCGGTGAGCCGATTTGGAGTCGAATTCACTGGGACCTCGCCATTTATCAAAAAAGTTTAAATCTGAAGTTTCAGTTCGATTAGTTAACCATATGGGCTGTAGAGAGGACACAGACTGACATACTAACAGACTGACAGAGAGACATCATTTCGAAATCCACTTTTTCGGACTCAGTCTCATCTAAAAATCTCAAGGTCCAAAATTTTCATGATTACTTTATTTTACTAAGTTAGAGAAAGTAAAACAAAATAATAAATTTCAAAGAAGTTTGCGTAATAAGTGTCTCAAAATTCCCTCCTCGTAGGAGAAAGTGTGTTGGCCACAACTCATTTTTATTTTTTTTTTATAATGTTTTTAGTTTTTTGTTTTAATTTTTTGCTTTAATTTTTTTATTAATTTTTTTTTTAATTTTTGACTTTTTTTTTTAATTTTTAATTTTTATTTGTTTTTAATTTTTGGAATCTTATGTATGAACTAGTTTTTTGTAAATCTTATACTTTTCAAAATAAATTTTGTGAACCAATGGAGTGGCCACTTCCGGTTGATTGATTTGGAGTAAAATTCATTGAGACCTCCCAATTTATCAAAAAAAGTTAAATCTGAAGTTTCAGTTCGATTGGTTAAACCATCTGAGCTGTAGAGAAGACACAGACCGACAGACAGACTGGGGATCTCAAAACAGATAAATCTCTAAAAATCTCAATGTACAAAATTTTCATGATTACTATACTTTATTTTACTAGAGTAAAAGAAAGTAAAAATAGTAGTAAATTTATTCATAAATAACCAAAATAATTAATTAACTCAAAAATGGCACAAATTCATCACAATTTAATATTCGGACAAAGTACTAATTTGTATGGTCAACGTGGTTTCCATCCCCTGAATCCCCTTCAAATTTGTTTTACAATCACCCATTCCACACGAGTCGCGCTTACGCTTTGCATTTCTTCGTCTTTTACCTCTTTGCACTGTTTTTGCCTATACACAAAATTTAGTTTATAGGCAAAAACAGTGCAAAGAGGTAAGAGAGGAAGAAATGCAACAGCGTAAGCACGACTCGTGTGGAATGGGTCATTGTACGTGAGAACTAAAAACGAAAGAAAAAATATGAAGTAAAACTAGTTTGTGCGCAAAATTCAGATCGAGTAGATAAATTAAATTATAAGTTATATATGGGACGAAAACGTAAAAATACAACGTTTGACCAGCGACAATTGGTAATTTTCCATAATGCAAACGGAATATCTCGCCGTGCATTTGCAGAAATTTTAAATTTAAATAAAATACCGTTTTTGATATAATCAAGAGATATAAAACTGAGGATAGAATTGAATCTACACCACAAAAAGGCCGACCAACTCAATTAAACCAGCAGATTAAGCGATGGGTAACTCGCCAGGTTCGAGATAATCCAATGAGTAGTGCATAAAAATTGAAATCCGAATAGGAGGAACACTATGGTAAAATTATTTGTGCTGAAACTGTTCGAAAAGTCATCAGAAGCTACGTTTACAATGGGCGCACACCAAGAAAAACTCCTTTTATCAATAAAGTTAATAAAGTAAAGCGTATACATTTAACTCACCTAAGTAAGGACGAGGAATTTTGGAATTCTGTCTTATTTGCCGACGGATGCAAATTTAATGTATTTGGTTGCGATGGAAAAGGGAAAGTGTGGAGAAAATCAAATGAGGAATACAATATCGAAAATACTTTGCCAACATTGATGATTTGGGGTGTATGGCAGCCAGTGGTGTTGGAAATTTGGTATTTATTAACGGTAACATGAATAAGTACGATTATTTAAAAATTTTGAAGGATAATTTTAAACAGAGTGCTGAAAAACTGAATATCTTGAAAATTTTCAATACTATCAAGACAACGACCCAAGACATAAGGCGTCTGTTGTTGAAGAATATTTACTATATAACTTTCCAAAGGTTTTGAAAACACCACCTCAGTCTCCAGACATAAACCCAATTGAGAATCTGTGGCATCTATTGGATACGCAAATAAGAAAGCAACATATTTCCAGCAAGTTCAATTGGAAATAATTCTTCAAGAGGAATGGAAGAAAATTAGGCCAGAATTAACACAAAAATAAGTTCGTTCAATGCCAAGAAGATTAAAATCTGTGCTAAAGCGAAAAGGGTATGCAACAAAGTATTAAAATTTAAAATGTAGAAATTCAAATTTATGAAATTAATAAAAATCAGTACTCTGTCCGAATATTATGAATATGTGCCATTTTTTATTTAATTAATTATTTTACTAATTTATGAATGCATTTATTAATATTTTTTTAAATATTGTATTAGAGTAATAAATGAATAAAAATATTCTGATAATAAATATTTGTATTTTACGTTTGTGCGAATTTTAAATGGTATCAGTGTATATATATTTTTTTTATGTCATTATCACATGAATATCGTTTACCAACTACCGTCTTGCCAAATCGTTCGATTTTCATCCTCGCCTTTCTATCTGGCAAACGGTATCTAAAAAAAGCAAATATCTGGTTTTCTAATTTTTCCCCGTAAAAAACAAAATTTATAAAATCAACGCTATTATACAACAATATACAGTGCTACCATTCACAAGAAAGCAATAGACCCTCGAGTATTGTGGTACATGACGTGTTTTGCTTTATAAATAAATAAATTCGAACAACCGCTTAAATCAAGGAATATTTTAACATTTTATCAATGAATGAATACCAAAAAAAGGATTAATGAAAACAAAACATTGAATATATAGCAAAACCTCGTACGTCTGTAACATTAAAGCGCGTCGGAGCAAATGTTACAATATTATATGAAAAAAAAACAATACATAAAGAGTACTTGGACAATGTGTTATGAGCGATCTGTACGGCTTGTATAAACATTTTTGTTGATTTTGGCGGTACATAAGATTAATATAAAATATTTAATTTACCCAAAATAACACCAGTTTGAAAAAAAAAAAAAAAAAAAAAATTCGGTGATTAAATCGTCCTTAATTTGTTTTTAAAAAATGTGATTGGTTATTAATTGTAAAAATCATGTGTATCATTTGTCTGAGAAGCTACAGCCAAAATGTCAGATCAATCGAGTGGAAATTGCTTGAGTTATACCTAATTGTCCCTAATTTGAAAAACATGGTTTCGAGAAAAACACTTTTAAAGTTTGCACATGTGTTTACTACATGTAATCTTAAAAATATTTAATTTCCTAATTAGGTTCAAAGAAACGTCCACTATTATTTGATGCTTTTAAGCGAAAAAAAAAAAATATTTTTCCTGAGTGATATAACCCCTAAGAAAAATATGTCAGCGAATTTTTGAGGCTCTCAGCAATTTCTTGCAAAGCACTGTTTTTTTTTGCGAAGCCTTTTATCTTCTTTTACTTCAGCCTAATTTAGTTATTAAAATAAGATTAAAGCCATAAAATATGAATTTAACTCTTATTTTATTTGCCAAGGCATTCGATTTGGAATTCGATTTTGAGAATGGATTATTTATTATTAAGAAATACAATTTTTTCTTTTTTTTTTTACATATATTAAGTGATATGAAGACCCTCGTTTTGAATACAACTTCAACTTAGGAGGAATCCGTCGAATTCTACATAGGAATTCAATACGTTGTTGTTGTATTTTGGCAATATAGTTTTAATGAAATACGGTTTAAAAGTTCGCATTTCAGAAAAAGGAAACATTCTTATTATTCCACAAATTCTAATTTATTAATTGCTTTTATTAGTAGGTCGTAGTATAAAACATCCATTTCTGATTTGAAACCTTTTCCAATTTTTAGAAATGACATTTTGTTGTTGTTGATTTTTATTTCGATTTAGCTAATAGGTGGTGCATCTGTGAAACACATTTAAATTTTGCTTCTACCATTTTTGAAGAAAAATTTTATTCTAGAATTGTTGCAACATATTATATTTATTTGCAACGCCCTAAGGAGAAGTTATTTGAGGAATTGGTAAATGCAACATTTTTTATAATATAAATAAGGAAGTTTCAAGTGAAATCTTAAAAGTATTGGCTTCCTGCTCAATCGATATCATTTAATTTGAATCTGTACTAATTTCGTTTTCTTTGGGAAAATAGTTTGAGTTTTAAGATTTGAATATTCTTATCTCCGTAGTAGGGTCCGTTAGAACCATAAACAATATTTACACCAAAAATTCGAATTTATCACGATTCATCGGATAACCGATACTTATTCAAACATATGTTAAAACGTACATACATGCATACATAAATGTACACAAATACATGACACACTGGATCACTCCAAGTAACACAGAGAGCAAGGGAAAAATTTGCAATAAATATAACAAAACACAGAATAAGAAAACCTTGTATTAAACCTGTTGCCGTACGTTATTTGTCTTCACATTTTTAGAACAAAATAACAAAAAACTCTGTACAGGTAAACCTCGTTTAACGAACTCTCGAATAACGAATCCTCGAAATAACGAACCCAAAAATACATTTATTAAAAAATATGTATAACGAAGAACATAATACAAAGTGTATTTTTTATTATTATCAGTACAGTTTATGTACATAAATGGTAAAGTTTTAGAAACCATACATATAAATATTTTTTCCCCAAAAATAGCACATACAATTATTTACCTCGCACAACGAAACCTCAACTAACGAACGGTTTTTCAGGGACACAATACGTTCGTTAAACGAGGTTTACCTGTATAGTACAATTTTTTCCGATTTTATTTTTTTTATTTTTGCTTGTTGAGAAAAGTAAAAAGAATCGTGAGATATTTTTAACGGTATTTTATGTTCATTACATTTTAAAAGCACTCCCTATTCTTATTATAACATTTTTGTTATTTTCTTCTTATATTATGTCTTTATTTTTTGTTTCTCTGTTTATTGTTGTTGTTGTCGTTGTACTATTTATGATAAATTAAAATAAGAAAACATTAAAAAAATTATGTACATCATTTTCATATAATTTTATTTTTAACCCAATCATTTTGTAAAAAATATAAAAATAAAATTAAAATTTTGAATAAACAACTCATGCGAGTATGCAGTTAAATTTGTTAACGTCATGAAATATTCATTCCGTAGGATATATATTGGCGCCCAAGGTGGGGCCGATATATAAATATGGATCCTTTGCACGTAATTGGGTATTACTATAAATACTTGGTTACCATAATTAATAACATTACAGATTTCTTATTTTGATAAATATGTAGTAAAGGTATTTATATTTCTAAAAAACATGCTGAAATTTATTTATTTTATAAGACAATAACTGAAATTTATAATCGCGGCCTTTAATTCAATTAAAATGCATTTTATTATTTTTTCACAACAATAAGTAACCAAATATACAATATTTAATAAGACATTTTGACGTTGCCAATTTATAAAATGCAACGTAGAGTATTTATATAGAAATTAACTGATTTTTAGCTAATTACATTGCTCCATAAAAAAATGAACTTTGTTTTGTTAGAAAAGATGAATTTATTTTGGTTTAGTTAAAAAGAATTTGCTTAGTTTTGTTTTGTAAATTGAATGTGACAAGCAGTATTATAACCAATAACCATATTAAGTTAAATGCTGTAGTTTCTTCCCAAGATAGAATTTTTATTTTCTCTACATAAATAATACACAAATTATTAACAGTAATTAACGAGAGTTTCAATTGTTTTATTGTCGCAATTAAAACTTGAATTTTGGTTAGTTAGCAAATCGAATTTTTAAAAGATGATAAAATATAAAGAATTAGACAAAGGTTTCTTGGTAATGTTCATTTTCATCATTAAATTGTGGTACAAAGTGTGGTATTTTATACTAGTTCAAACCAGGGGGTCTATTATGAAATTTTCGACATCGCAAATTTTCAACGTTGTCGACCAATTCGACAACGTTGAAACTAGCTATTCAGAATTATTCGACAATATCGAAAATAAATTACCAAAAAAATTAAAAAAAAAAATTTTATATTAATTTAACCAATCGATTGGTTTTTTTATTTTCATTGCCTAATTAATTGGTAAAAATATTCTAACAAAAATAAATTATTGCTCCAACTACTCGACCAGATAGATGGCATTGCTGCCCGCTGAGGTGAATAAAACGCAGAAAAATATGGGTCACTTTGTAGCTGTCATATAAAACATCATATATGTCAGTGTGAACGCCACATGTGTGCTGAATTTGAAATTTATTTGATGGAGAAATCATAGTTGGTATCTCTGTATATGGAAAACAATTTGCAAAATAAAAAAAGTCGATACACAGAATTCGAGGATGAACGTCATATTTATAATCGAACACGCAAAATTATATACGAAATAAAAAGAACTTAATCGACATTTTATAACGTTTAATTATAAAACATAAACATAAAAATAAAATGTGTTGGTAACTAACAAGTGTATATAGGTAACGGCAATACCTTGCGTACAAGGATCCACTTCATAAGGTAATATTTTATTATGGGTCGTGACCAAATCCCCCACACCCGTAAGGGTATGCATTTGTCACCTCAAGAGCAGTCGCTTATTGTTCGACTTTATGCGAAAACCAAGCGCGGTCGCCAATTTTTTGAGATTCATAATAGGAAAATTTTCGATATGCTCGCAAAAAAAGCGCGCGTCGAAAATTTCATAATAGCCACCAACGCCTTTTAAAGCCATTAAAGTTTTTGATATTTGGTTTGGTTTTATTCGAACAAATAGTCATATCAATACTTTGATTTCATATTGTTAAACTTTTCTAATTCTAATGTTCTGCAGCCCGAAAAAACATAACCTGGTAATTTACGTTTATTGTTTAACCAGTTAAACACGTGAATCAAAAATCTAACATTATTTCCTATTCTGATCGAAGGAAAACGTGCACGCTTCTAACCCGCATAAAACTCATGTTTTTTCATCAAGTATTTGATAAATGCTGAGTTTTCTTCGTTTACATAGCAAGTAAGTAATTTAAAAAAAAAAAACATGCGTTTGGTAATTAATAATAATTTAGTAAATGTGCAGGAGGATACGCGAGGGAAACAGTGGAGCACAATGGTGACTTTCTTAGATGATAACTTTCCGGTTGCTACAAACATTACATTTTTTTTATTAAAAATACAGCAACATATGAGATAAGAACATAAGAATGTATGTAAAGAACATTTGAGTATATTATTGTTTGTAATATATTTAGATTTATGGCGATAAACTTAGTGCCAACTTTGGATAGTAGGTGGGAGGAGCTTGAAAGTAAGCTAATTGTACTTGGCGAGGCCAATAAAGATTCTAAGCAATGGGGGAAATGTTAGAATGATTTGAAGTAAGTAAACAAATAACAATAAGGCGACAGATACACGATGGTTTAGCAAGCAAACAATATTTATCGATAGTATTCATTATCTTGGTTTGTTCATTTTAATTAAAAAGACTGTTGTTTTTTTTTGAAAAACAAACAAAAATTAGAAAAAAGTATAATTTGAGATTAAACTTTGCTTGATAAAATCAAAATAAAATCAAAATTTGATACATTGTATCTAGTACCCACATTCTTTGACTTGCGCGATACGATTTGCTAAATTATCGAGTATTTACTCCACTATCCCATTACAAAATAATTAATTTTTATTTTTCTGTTAGATTTCGTACTACAAATACGAGCACGTTGTGGCCATTCCGGTATAAATGGACAAAATTGTATGGGATTACAAACTTAGCTTACTTACTTATTACTTAGCGTCGCAATGCATGGTGATGCAATTTTCGACGAATTATAGGAAACGAACTAGTTTAATTATTTAAAACAGGCGTGTCTAAGCCAAATGAGTATTTTTGACAAATTTGCAAGATAAAGAGAGCAATAAAACTTCCATCAAAAAAAGTCAGCTGGACAACGCGGTAATTATTAATGTATCCAGTCCATAGAATTTAAAACTCTTAATCCGGCGGTCCACATGCCACAAGATAGAATAATTATTGCGGTGGACTTCACAATGTTGAAGACGAAATGGTGTCAGAATACCTGTTTGTCAGCGATGAAGAAATTTTACAGCACGATGACTCGAATGATATCCCAGCCTCCTAAAAAACTTACACGGATAATAGGGTAAGCACTTAAAACATTTGAAGCTAATTTAAATATTTACATTTTAAACAGGAGACCTCATCGACAGGCAAACGACTGTTGCAAAATGGAATACTTCCGCTAGGCCTATTCTTAGATTATGAAGCGCGTGCACAATGAGCAAGCCAAAACCCTTAAAAGATGCACGCATTAAAAAAGCAAATACTGAAACATGTCGACAAGTGATGCTAGATATTTTACAGATCGCGGGAAACGCTTTTTAAAAAACTCAATAAATAAATAAATGGCAATAAATGTTGCATCTCTATGAAATATTGTGTAATGTAGCACAAATTGTTTTTTCACTAAAACAAAAACAAAACAATTTGCTGACGACTTAGGCATTAAAAGCGGTCGACAATGTGTCGCACGTTTTGGTGTGGCGTTATATCGTGCTTCGGTCGGCGTATGTCTATTCGATTTTGGTGTAAATAGCCACGGTTGTTGTTTATATCCACTATCTCCTACAAAAAATAAAACATATTAGCATTAAGAAGAATTCATATTTTACCATCTTGTCGGTCAGTATTTGAATTAATAACCGGCGTAACGGCTTAGTCAGTCGGAACCCAGACTTAATTAAATGCGTTTTCAGATGGATCCCAGAAGGGATCGAAGATTCACCTAAGTGATCGCAAACTGAAATTACATTAATATACATTATTATTATTTATGACATCAATCTAGCGAAACCATCACTACTGTATAATTTAAAATTATTAAATACGTACTTAAGTCGGTGGCTTCCCTGAGTTTCGGTTTGCTAAAAACGACTTTTATAATATTAAAATCGTTGTCAATAAGACGAAAATTTGACAGAATATTTTTGCTGTTTTTCACCTTTCAGTTTGGTTATCCATCACGATATAGCAAAATATGTTCAATTGCTTTTCAAAATTTGGTTTGTTTGGCGCAGTTTGCCATCCAGTGACAACTCCTTACAATTTAGTGTGGCTCTTTCATTTGAACATAGCTTACTATGTTTATTATTTATACAAAGAATGATTATTTTTTCGTCATTATAAGGATGAAATTATGTGAAGGAACATATCTTATTAATTTTTAATATCATGGTTGTCCGTAGTCTTTGCTTGTTTTTCAATACAAAAAACCAACCAAATATTTGGTAAAAGAGGTTTTTTTTATTCAATAAAATAGTTCCCATTTATATGAACTGAAAACCGTTCTCCATCTATCAGCGGGCTTAAATTTACTATTTTTGTAAAAATCTTCAGGCTTTGATTGAAAATAGTCACTAACCAATGTTTAAAGTTCATCAAATGTTTTAAGTTTTACCACTAAGATAATTTCGTGGATTCCTAAGCTAATAAAAATCCGATGGTGCAATTTCGGAGAATAGAGGATGCTTTAAACTTTCACAACTGAATTCTTTCGGATTATTAATTCAGAAGTATACAATTTTAATTAGTTTAATGATTATAATGAAATTTAATTTAATTCAAAAATGTGCATTTTAAATAATATGCATTTAAAAATTCGCCAAAAATTCATCGAAACACAATTCTGAGAAACCACAATTAAACGAACAAAAATTCATCGAAAACAATTCATAGAACAACATTTCAGAGAACAATAATTTTACGAAATCACAATTCTCGAAAAACAGTTATTTTGAATAGCGAACGAAAAAGGAAATTGGATTCAAGTTGATGAATTTTAACATTCAATTTTATATACAACCAGCTATAAGGCAGTCCTCATATAGAAATAAATTGGATTGGGTACGAAATCTGGTTTTCAAAAATCTTGTTTTTTATAAATTCTGAAAAATGGGGATTTCGGTTACGAAACGAAAATAACCAAAAATATAAATAGAAATGTAGAGGCTAACGGCTTCGGTAACTCTCACGGGTACGCGGGAGGTCGCGACGCTCCCCCCGCTTAGCCCTCCGAGGGGCTTTCGATTTAAACTACGGGGGACGTAGGAGCCGGGATCAGTAAACAAGTCACACTGCGTGCCCGCACGTAGGAGCGGATTATATAGAATCTATTCTCTTTTATAAAGTATAAATAAAAAACAAGATTTTGGAAAACAAGACTTTGGAAAACAAGATTTCGAGCCGCTCGCAAATAAATTATTTATAAAAAATATATTGTTTATAATTTTCTTCTTATTATTATTTGTATTTTTGCTGAGAGAGTGTTTTTTTTTTTTTTTTTTTTTTGATATATAATTCGTTCGAATAATTATAAAAATTATATTGTTAATAACAAATTAAAATTAAAATGTTTAAATAATTTTATTGTTAATTTGTTTGTTATAAATAAATAATTTCATCACAATTATTCTTGTTAGGAATAAGTAATCAATTCAAAGAAATAAAAATAAACGAAATCTCATACGAAAATCATTTTATTATGGGTCTTTTGGAACTTTTAATATGAATTTTTCGGTGAATTGTGTTTTCGGTGAATTGTTAAATCTTCATATTAAGTTCCTATGTGGCGCGAAAATTCATAGAAACAAAATTCATTAAAAACACAATGCATCGAAAAATTCATATTAAAAGTTCCAAAAGACCCGTAATAAAATGCTTTTAGTATGAGATCTCGTTTATTTTTATTTTTTTTGAATTGTTATTGCGAAAAATTGTGATTTCGAAAAATTTTTGTTTCTGAAATGTTGTTCTATTAATTGTTTTCGATTAATTGTTGTTCGTTTAATTGTTGTTTCGCAGAATTGTGTTTCGATTAATTTTCGGGATACCGCATTTAAATTCGTATTTTGAATTTCGAATCAGTCAGCCGAGTTTATTTTTTTATCTTTGCTTAAAAATCTTTATTTTATAAGTCCTTTTAATTAGGTTCTTGCATAAAATGTTAAAATATATCATCGCTAATGTTTACGATCCTTAAGCTTAATGGACACATAATGAGGCAGTTAATGTGCATTTCACAAACGTTAGCAGAGTAGAATCTTTCATGTTTCATCCAAGCGGCAAAGAACAGGAGGGGCGACAGTGTTGTAATCTTGGAATCAGTCATTTTTGTATTAATGTTGGCCACCTCTTGCATAGTTTATTGTAAACGATTATTTGCCCAAAATAGAGTATGCCAGCATTAATTTATGTAAATAAATATTGTAAAATTAACAACTATTCGACATGCTCCAAAGAACACATTTTCTTACGGACAAATGCTCATTTTCTCACGGACACTATTTGAACAATTACAAATAAATCCAAAAAAAACACTTTTACCGATGAGAAGCTGTTCACAATTGAGCAATGCTACAATCGTCAAAATGAACATATTTGGTACCTCTTAGAAAAGCTCGAATTGTCGCCGGAAGAGGTTGCCGGAAGGAAAACCTAAATCTGTTATGATTTGGGCTGGGTTTCCCATTATGGCTCAAATTTATGAATTATCGACGTTATGCAATGACCATTGTATTATCCAGATTTAAATTCTCTCCATTAGTTTGTTTAGGCATACTTGGAGAATAAAGACTGCGTCATACCACATTAAAACTTGGAGTCATTAGGTACTGCTATTGCCAAGGTCTGTGTTGAAATACTTCTAGAAATCCTTCGAAATGCCGCTGATAATTCTAGTGAACGTTTAAAGTTATGTATTGATGCTCATGGAGGCTATTTTAAAATTTTTTAATGTTTATTTTGAACAAACGCGTTATTTACAAATATATAACATTTTTCAAATGATAAGGTTCAAATTCTTTAGAAATATTTGGAGTTTTAATAAGTCTCCTTATGTTGGTGGTTTGGCGTCTATTGGAGGGGGGGATCAAAGTTGAGTAGATTAATCTACCAGCTCCGTAACCTTCCAGTAGGGTGCGCATCACGTGAGCTGTTCTGGTCTTGTCATTAGGCAGCTGCGTGATGGGTACGATTGTGTAAGGGATAACCTGTTCACAATTCGCAAGTGTACGTACTGCCTCCTCGTGGCAACCACTGGTAACTAAGGCCACTTGGCACATTTTTGGCCATTTGGCACAGGCTAAAGTACGGCGCTAAAGGAGAAAACCTTGACAAAAAACCCTAATATAAGGTGGAACAGCATATGCCGAAAGATGAATGGCTGATAGGTTAATCAGCCCAAAATATGCGGACTCTGGATACCAGGCACCCTCCAGTTTTATTTAGCCTTCCTGTAGTAAAGCTGGGTGACCTACAGGTGATTTGCAATTCCGAGCAACTCGTAAGATTAAAATCAAACGGAATACGGGGCAGGAGTAGGAATATACGAGAGTGGGACAACCCTCTCGAGGTCCTTGAGCTCCAATGCTACCGTCTTTCTAGCGGAACTACATCCTGTAGTAAACATCTAGGAGGGAGAGCAATAAGCCCATATAGTATGTATCACGTACCGGGAGGCAGTATCGTCAGGTTCATTAAGAACCTGAATATTGACTGGACGGATAATTAAGCAGGGGCCAGCACAATAGATCTTTTAGGTCGCAGTGCGAAGTGCCTGATCGCCCGCATGGCCCCCCAATAATAATAATAATAATAATAAGTCTCCTTATGTTACTGTCATCCGGTAAATATATGTAATCAATTTATGGATTTATAATTAAAGGTTTAAGAAAAGTTTACGGAACATAGTAAAAACACGTCATACAAGAACGCAAAGTAATATAATATTTTTTTTATATAATGTACTCTACCAGAGACGAAAAAAAACCTTGTCCGATAGTTTTTTGTTCGATTTTGCACATATGGACGAAATAAAAGGCGAGAAAATTGAGCAACTTTGATTTAGCTGTCAAAATTTAATTTTGTTTATAAAACTGTTGTGTTTATAAATTGTTCATTTTTCGTTTTAAATTGATTAAATTTAAAATTATATTGAAAATTTAATTAAAATGAATAATCTGCCAATTGCCATACGGTCGTGTCCTAGAGATGAATTGAATCCTTTCAGCATTGATGAAACAAGGTAATTAATAACCAAATATGTTTGAAAAATCAAAATATGAGGGTCAATCTATATACACTCCTGGACAAGA
Organism: Tipula vernalis; assembly: GCA_958295665.1. Lineage (NCBI taxonomy): Eukaryota > Metazoa > Arthropoda > Insecta > Diptera > Tipulidae > Tipula > Tipula vernalis. The sequence continues at coordinate 247,639,117 of OY282558.1, forward strand.
TTAACACATATTTTTTTTTTTGTAATAAAAAAAAATTCCGCTGGTTAATTTCAGTGGAATTGGTATCAAATGATCCCAAATTTATATTTTTCTCAAAAGAGGCACAAATGTGGCGTTATGGAATTATAGCGGCTATTTTTCATTGCAAAATGTTAAAATGGGTCGAACTATTTTTTTTTAAAATTTTCAAAAGCGGCTTATAAACATTAAAATTAGCTTTATTACAATTTAGTTTGATTAATTTAGTTTTAGTAATGAGCATTCCCCCCCCCCCCCGTGCACTTATTACAGATTCCATACTTCTGGGCATACTAAGTAGAAGGCTTTGTATCATTTCTTGCGGGATGAGATTCCACTCTTCTTCCGCTGCAACTTTCAGCTGTGCTAACGAATCTGGTGCAGGATTTCCAGCTCTAATGCGGCATTTAAGAATGTCACATACGTGTTCGATCTGATTAAGATCAGGACTCATTGGTGGCCACTTAATATCGATATCTTGGAGATATTGTCGTTTCGTTGCAGCTACGTGGACTGGAGCGTTATCAAGCATTAACACAAAACTGTCATAACCTATGAAGCCCACATATGGCAAAACGTGATCGTTAAGAATGTTCCGAACATACCATTCTGCATTCATCCTCTAACCAATCTCCACCAGCTCCGTACGGCCCTCCCAACTGATTCCACCTCAAAACATTATTGAACCTCCACCAAAGCTTACAGTTTGCACCATGTTACATGGTGCGTAGCGTTCTCTAGGTCTTCTGTATAAAAGGTTACGTCCATCTGGTTTCCATAATTGGATTCTGGTCTCATCGGAAAAGAGAACAGTGGCCCATTGATCAGTTCCCCAATTTGCATGAGTATGAGCAAATTCTGAACGGCTGGATTTGTGGCGGGGAAGAAGCCGTGGAACTTTTACGGGCCGTTTTGGAGCTAGGTTCGCTTCTTTTAATCTTCGTTTAATTGTTCCGGCACTGAAAATTCACTTGGCGCGCACTAAGTAACTCATTTTTTAGTTGAGTATAAGTACGCTTTCGATCACGTAAACGAATTAATTTTCAAAAATCGGTCGTCATGCTCGGTTGTGCACCTTTTACGTCCTTATCCGGGCTTTCTTTTATACTCTCCGGTCTCACGATATCGCTTAAGTATTCGTGAAACCGAAGACTGGTTCATTCCAAATTTTCGTGCGATTTGTATTTGAGTATAATCTTCATGATACAACATGACGACTTTAACCGCCTCCAGCTCACGAAAGGATGCCATATTACAATGGATCTTATGTTAGGTGTTTGCTTTAGAACACATTTACAAGAACTAATGGTACTGCATTTACAAATAATTGATATGCAATGGAACAAAAGCCGATCGTTGCGTTGAATTTCAAACAGAATGCATTTTTGATGAAGCATTTTTGACAATTTTAATTGATTGACTTGCAGTAGAATTTATTCAAGGTGGTTTCTGATAAAAATATAAATGTACTATCATTTGACACTAGTAGTATTAAAATTGACCAGCGGGATTTTTTTTTATTACAAAAAAAAAATATGCATTAATTCTGTCCAGGAGTGTATGTACATACACCCCAATCCTCATAGTCGTATCACATCATTTTTCATGACTATAGTGCCACTGCGATTCTCTTAGTCGTTTGTCACGACTAAAGTCGCTTTCTACGACAGATGTCACTTGATTTTTGGAAGTGACAGGAGAATACCACAAAATGGAAAGACGCAATTATTTTATTTTATATATTTTAAAATATTGTTTTTTGAATAATTTTGTACACTGTTTTTAATATGTTATTGTTTAAAATATTGTAATAACATTGTTGTTATAAAACGATTTTATTTCTAATTTGCCTAAAATATATAGGGTGGGCCATCTAACTTTTTTTTTTGAACTAGCGGTTACTTTGAGTATGGTAAGGATTATGTCACTTTTGATTTGACAGAAAGTTAGTTTTATCCTTCCGCTGAACGAAAATGGCTGTGTATTCGCTTGAACAACGCTGGAAAATATTAAAAGATTACTTCGAAAATCTTGGCAAAAAAATCATTTTTTTTCGGATGAGGCGCATTTCCATCTTGGCGGCTATGTAAACAAGCAGAATTGCCGCATTTGGGGCACTGAGAACCCGCACGTGATCGTAGAGAAGCCGATGCATCCTCAACGAGTGACTGTTTGATGCGGATTTTGGTCCGGTGGCATCATTGGGCCATTTTTCTTTGAAAATGAGCAAGGAGACGCCGTTACTCTCAATGCTGAGCGCTACCGCGCCAATATAAACGATTTTTTGTTCACGGCTTTAGAAGAGGAGGACATAGGCAATATTTGGTTTCAACAAGACGGCGCTCCGTGCCACACAGCACAAGTTTCAATTGATCTTTTGCGCACTGTCTTCGAAGATCGAATTATCAGCCGAAATGCTAATGTGATTTGGCCGCCTCGGAGCTGTGATTTGACGCCGTTGGACTATTATCTTCGGGGTGCCGTCAAAGGTAAGTACTCAGGTAGTTACTCCAATAAACCAGCAACGATTGGCGCTCTCAAAAACAATATTCGCATTGCCATTGAAGACATAATGCCGCATACCATCGAAAATGTGCTCAAAAATTGAACCGACCGCATGGGGCACGTCAAGGCCAGCCGAGGCAGTCATATGAATGAAATAGTATTCCGTATTTAATCGGAAGGATTGTTCTTTACAATGAAAAAATAAATTTGAAAAAATATTGAAAACTTTTTGTTTTATTGCATTAAAAAAAAAAAAATTTATTTGGCCCACCCTGTATTTTAAGTTTCAGTCGTGTCACTTGGTTTGCTTTCAAGAATAGCAATTTTTAAGTGACGTGATACGACTTTAGTCACATCACATGAAATGGCATGACTATGGGAATTAGGGTGATAATTAATTACTGATAATACCAACCCAAAGATTCCAGGAACTTTATAGGCTTTCAAAAGGCCTAATTATTGACGTCATTAATATCTTGGAGGAATATTTGGACCACCCCGTGTACCACACTGCAATACCATCTCATTTAAAGGTATTAACCGCAATTAATTATTTTGCCACCGGTGGATATCAGAGACAAGTTGGCATGAACTTTGTACGCAACATTTCGCAAAGCAAAGTTTCAGAGTGAGTACGAACTGTATCTAATTTGTTGTCAACAAAGCTCTTAAATACATATGTACACTTCCCTGTTACGGAGGCAAAAATGTTTCTAATTAAGAACAGGTACGTGAGAAAGGATGAAATTTTAATAAGTGTGATATTATTATTTGTATATTATTATTTTTCAGAGAATTTGTAAAAACTGTCACCCAAGTAAAAGTAAGTGGAATGAAGGAAAGGATTGAAAAAATTTATTTGAATAGAAAGGCGTTCATTCAATTAATGTCCAAATAGTAAGTCAAATGTTTAATATTTGTAATTTTATTTTTATTTGAATTTGTGTCCATATTTATGGCTATTGCAGATGTGTCATGATGAGTTGAGGATTATAAATGTGAATGCAAGGTACCCGGGGTCATCTTATGACTCATTCATTTTCAATAATAGCCATGTATTGCACCACCTCAAGCTCAACTTAGGTATACTTATATGCTTTTATTTTCATTTAATATATTTTGCAAGAAAAAAGACTCCGAAGAACAACAGCAATACCACTAGAAGCAACAAATCCCATATACTTATTCAGATTCACATAGACATATTCATTTCGATTATAATCAAAAATATTCGAAAACAGCTTATAAATAAATAGGAAACAAATGTTGTAAATGAAAGAAGCTTTGAAAATTATTACTGATTTCCTAGGCAATTTAAATTTTATGACTCCCCTCCCCCATACAAACGCAACAATCTTTTCGCTTTTGTAAAACAATGTATGTTTGTCGAATTGTAATGCATTTCCTCAGCAATTTCTATGAATCTAGTAAGGTAAGATAAAACTCTCTCATATTGTTTGCGATTCATGTGTTCCTTCTTTTTCAAAATCTTTTATTACTAATGTAATGTAAATTTTATGATAAGGCTAGTTTACTTTCAAATAATCTTTCAAAACCAGTTTTAAATTTTATAGCTTTTAAGTAAAATAAATTTAAAACGCTGAAACAACTATTTAAATATATTTTTGTATTTCAAATATATAGTGGCCTAAAAATTAAAAATTTTGTTGAGTAATTTCACTTAAAAACTATGTATATTATATTGTATGATAAACTAAATTTGCGTATACTGACCTACATTTTTTCTTACTGAGCTAACATAAATTAATACAATTTTATAACATGTTTTACCCAAACTTTACATTATTTATTAATCCGAATTCTCGTGTCCTAAGATAATTCTTCCCTTTTATATTGGCAAAAATTAATTCCTCGGAAAAATTTGTTCAGCTGTGTAGCTTCGCGGTTTAATTCAAACAAACATCTTTTCAAGGTGAAACTTTTCTTAAAATATGTTGTACTGTTTAAACTTTATAAACGGTTTATTGTGTTCAGTACTGTTTTGTGATAAAACATAAGTATCTTAAAAAATGTCCGTAAACTTTAAAATTTAACCGTCATTAATTGTTTTAGCACGTGGGTGTTTGAAAGCTCTGTTAGAATAAAATAAATCGTAAAGATCTTAAGCTTCAATGTGTTATGTGCCAAGTTCATTTCATCTAAACTGTCTAAACTGTATTCAAGTCACACTAAACAAAATTGATTACTTCAAAAAATCAAACTTGTCTTAGAATTGTTCGACTTATATAAGTAATAAGAAAGCTACCAGAAACATTCCTCAATTGCCTAATTTGAGGAAACACAGTGAAACATATTGATAACGTTGTCTGTGATAATGATGCACAGCCAAAGACAGCCTCAGCAAGATTGTGAACTTGATTTTAACGATAGCGTATTGTAGAGAAATATATTTACATTGACCTTCAAAAAAGGTTTGACAAAATGGGTTTTTTAGTTGTAAAATGCAAAAAATTAAATCTGTAAAACGCTCAGCTGAGGCAACAAATAAATCAACTTGGATAAAATCAAAATTGATAATTTAGAACAATCAACCAGAAATAATTCTTTGGAAATTATTGGAATTCCTCCAGAACAATATTATGAAAATAACACAATCTATAACAAAGAATTGACTCAACATGGATGTTAAAAATGGGGACATAATTTTTGGATTTATGATAAAATCACCTAACCAAAACAACTAATCAGACATTAAAGGATAATACTGTCAGGAATTTGGGTTTTTCAGCTATAAGGAAACATAAAATGTTATCTGCGCAATGTGTGGGGTTGTCGCGCCAGATTGTAAAGTTTTGTTTTAATGAGAACCTAACTAAAAAAAAAATACTAAAATTTTTGCTGAAGCCAAAAATATAAAGAAAATTAATAAAAAACAATATTTGTGAAATTGGAATGGTTGAATTTTAGCAAGAAAATCGTATAGTGATCGTGCTAGAACTACTACTTCAGTATCAGGTTGAATTATGTTTGAAGCCATCTACGACTTTGATAGGCACTGCTGACAAGGTTAGCAGTGTAATTAATTCAATGTTATACAATAACGTCAATTGTGCGACCGATTTTTGTAATTTTTATATTCTACATTTTCAAATAAGAACCATCAATTTGCTTTTACGTAATCCATCTAATTTCCCTAAAACTATACATTTTTTTATCAGACATATGGATTAAATTGAATCAAGCTAAATTCTACAACATATTATTCAAATCTTATATTTGTAGTAATAAAAATGTGCGTTCTGGTGAAGTTGCTCCTTTTTAAAAAAAATCAATAAAATCAAGCTCTTTGCAAAATATTATTCAAATTGAATGATATTACTAGATGATTATTAATAGATGAAGATGATTATTAAACATCCGAATAACTCGAACCTAGTTAAGCGTTATAAACAGATTAAGAAATGTGTTCCAAAGAAATTATGCACAGAGCGGGAGACTTATTATCGCAAACTTTTTGGGCACCTACAATAATAGTTCAAAACAATGGAGTATTATTAATTCGATAATCGCTGATGATACTAAAGTTTCAAATTGCTTTAGTATAGTGAATAATATTCCGCTACTAATTTCATTAGTGGTGGAAAATTTGTTGTTGATGGAAATGCTATTATAGGTTCATGTTTTGAAAAAAGCTTTAATTATTCTTTTTATTTTAATGACGATATTTTAAATTATGTTTTCAATCATAATATTATCCGTGGTATTTTCCGGAATATTTTGAAATGTGATAAGTTATCCCAATTTACTTAAAAAAAAAACAATCGCAGTCACATGAATAATTATCATTCTATCACCATATTAATATGTTTGAGAAAATTACGGTAAATAGATTGTTTTCTTATTTGGATAGCATACACTTTTTAAACGATCCACAGTGTGGCTTCAGAAAAATCAAAAGTACCGAAACCGCGTTACTTAAATTATTAACATATGTCTGTATCTTATTCTTTTTATCATCTTTTTATTAATATTTCATAGGCCTTCGATACCATTGATCACTCATTGTCTTTTGAAAAATGGTGGAATATTGGTTTCCGCAGGTTTTGATAGTACCTGGATAATTAATAATCATACCAATAAGTAAGAATTAAGGATTGTCTCAGTAGTTTTTGAAGTACCACGGGGTTCAGTACTTGGACCTGTGCTGAAGAGTGAATGAAAAAAAAAAGAATGAATATGAACAAAATTTGTGAGCCGCCACAGGAAGTGAGTTTCCCCATGCGAAATATGGTTGGTTTAGGTCTGTCTGTGTGTTCGATATTTGATCATCCGAACAGGAGTGGCAATCTCTGCATTGAAATGTCTTATCTCGTAAGATTCATTAACGGAGTCGATGGGTCGAGACAGAGTGAAAGGGAGGATAATGTGATCGGTCGATTCTTGCATCAATAGCTGTGAAGGAGGATGTTCGTCGAGATGGGTATCTCTTATCTACCTTCACTAAAGTATGTTATGCTGCAGTAGACAGAGCTGTTTTAAGATGTCTGATGACGCAAGTGAGTGAGTGAGTGTGCAGTCTGTGTCGTGCTAGGCAGGTGGGCAAGCGGTGAAAGGAAGCGTCGAAACACAACCGGTAGGTTTGGGAGCAGGGGCTTCGACCAATACCTGATGTATACCTCTAGGCTTCCCTCACTGTCCACCATACCAGTCCGACACAGCAATGGTGCAGTAACCGAGTTTCCATGTCAGAAAGCAAGGCTGTGACATGCCAGTCCAGAAAATGAATTCTGAAGTCTGGAGTCAGCTTTGGGGCCTGCTAAGAGGTGTTAGCAGTGGGCGCTTTGAGTCCAGTCCCTGACTCGACCGTGGCCGAAGAAAGCTGACGTAAGTCTCGACTTTCTCCTGATAGGGTGGGATAGTTGAAGTGAGTCTCGCCTGTGTCCTAGTAACATGGAAGGGTATATGGCGGCAGTCAAAGTGAGCGTCGATTGTGGCCGTATAAAAAGCGGTGCAGGGTGCGGTGGTGAATGGCTGGGTGGACGTTTTGCCGTACGTCATTTTATGCGAGCTATTTGAATGAAATAAAACAAAATAATTTTATTGAAAAAAACTAAATGGGAAACAAAAACAAAATGAACCCGGAGTGTAATGAGAAATAAATTAACCGGAAACAAATGGTGAATAATTTACATTATATAAAAAAAATGTGATGATGGTGATGATGTTCTTGTTGGTGGCGATGGTGTCCTTTTCGATGGTGATGATGTGTTGATGCCGCTGCTCGCTGATGGTGGTCGTAATGGTGGTGATAGCGGTGATTATGCCGATATTGGTGATAATGCCGCTGCTGGCATTATCACCAATATCGGCATGATGGCGCTGATTTTGTTGACGATTGTTTATGATGGTGTTGTTGTTTGTGTTTCGTTGATGTTTGATATGCTTCCCCCTGTTGTGGTTTGTTATAAACCGTTGTGTTATATGCGCTATGTTCCAAGGTAGTGTACCGCACTATTATATTTGTGTAAATATGCGTTTGTATTTGGGTGGTCGCGCCTTTTTTTTTTCGTTTGTGACACTGTATGTTTACAAATGTATGCATGTTGTACTCGCCACCGGGAATTTAATAATAATGAGCGAAAAAACGTTAGGCACGGGACCATTTTTATTGTACACCGTTATAGAATGTTCACGTAACTTTTGCTTGGCACAGAACATCTGTACCAATCATAAGGTACGTAAACATTCTATATCGCTGCCTTTTCTTATCTACGTCAACTCTATATTTGATATTGCCTTATATGGTTTTGGTTAATTGGATGCTGACTTAAACCTTTTGCGACTGCGGTTTATTAAATGCAAAATGTGTTTGAGTGATAAATCAAAAGACATGAATTTTAATATTGGCTCCAACAATTTTAGAGAATTAAATTTGTACATTCACAATCAGAAATGTGATAGGACGCAGATTGTTCAAGTTGCCTGAAACTAGGTTTTGTCATATAATCGAAATTAAAAATTACTCATATTTCACACTTAGAAATCTGTACGTTCTTCGATCAGTATAACCTTTTGATTTTCATCTTAAAGTTTACTATATAATTTTTAATTCGAATTGGAATATGGCTTGGTTGTATAAGGTGGTGCTTACTTCTCACACATTAGGCCGCTAATAATTGCACAAAGTTTGCGATTACCATTATTTAGTAAAAGTAAAATTTTACCTTTCCGATATCTTTTAAAGTTTTAAAAATATTTTTCCGGCGAATTTGGCACAAAGTTATAAAGACAACGGTTTTCAACCTTCGCAACTCTAATGCGAGTATCATAACATTTTCCAGGAAAGAATATTTTAAACGAATCTTTTTTTAGCATCCCCAAAATTGTTTGTTTAATAAAATAATATTTATTTTCACTGGATGAAGGAGATATTTTATTTAATGTGATTCAGTAACCATACATGCTATTTAGTTGTTCCTTGTTCATTATCAGGACACACATTCAGGAATTATTCAGTAGAAAATTTGTATTGTCTGTCTATCTTCAAATAAATATTTAGTTATTGAAGGTGATATTAATACAGACATATGTTTGTATCTGAATCACATAATTTCTTAACTACATTTACATGATAGAAAGATAATTGATATTAGAATGGTATTTCCAACGAAAATTATTTATCCGTTTGCTTTCTTTATTAAATCCCAATCTTAAGTAAACTAAACTTTTAAATATTAATTTTTGTAAGAATCAAATTTTTATAGAATGTAATTAAGATTTAATTTGTTCTTATAATTTACTGATTTTATGTTATTATTTTAATTGAACAAAATGTTATAAAAATATTTAAAAAATGTTGATCTAGACAATACTTGGTTTCAACAACATGCTATACAGCTTGTGAAACAATCAACTTATTGAAGCATAAGTTTCCAGATCGTGTAATTTCTCGTTTTGGTTATATTAATTGGCCACCAAAATGAAAATCAACATTATTCGTGTTATTGGAGAAATTAGCCTCGATTTATATGAAAAAATCGCTCAAAATTGGTGCTCCAGATTTAACTTCGTAGAAATATCGCGGGTGTTTTCGTGAAATAATTTTTAAATCATAATGTCATCCTCAAAAAAAAAAAAAAAATAAATAAATAAATATTTAAATTTTAAGTGCCACAAGAAGCGCTACAGTCTCCATACAAACCAAAGGGAGTCTATATTTATTTCTAAGCAAGAACTTGGTTTAACGACTGTAATGAAAGTATTATTGAAAAATTATGTATATTTCATTACAATTTACTAGCCAAAACCAAAAATTAAAATTGTTTTATGCGCAAGACCAATTGGATTAATTTATCACAATAAATATTTCAACCTGTCACGAGACTTTTATACTGCCTATATTTAAAAGATTACAAATTTTGAAACGAATTCAGAAAATTAAAATTTGGAATTTGTTCACGTTTCTGAGCCGTTTCGGCTCTATTTTTAAAATCATTCATCGGATGTCAGATATTTTGCGTTAAAAGATAAATAGGAAAAAATCTTCATTTTTAAACTTCTCTTCCCAATTTATAGTTATATCATCATCAACTGTGGTGTCGTATTCGTATCTCTCCAATTTTCTTTAAAATAAGGATTTATGTTTTTATCCTCATTTTTATATATTTAAACTACTAATAGGGCATTGTCGATTAATTGTCGGGTTGGCCAAATTTAAAGTAACGATTGGTTAATTTTTAATTCTTTTTTTTTTTTTTTTTGTAAACAATCAACGTTCAACAAAACAAGAGGAGTTTATTAAATATGCAGTCATTTCAAATGAAATTTAACGTCGTTAGTACTGACCACTTTAAATTTTGACGAAATTCAGTGAAAACGTTCTCTACCTAAAACAACTCGACCCATATCTTTTGCTTCCTTCTGCGGCCCTGTTCTTCGGAACAAGAAGGTTCGAGGCTTTTTTTTCTTCAAAACTCAAATTTTCAGGCTTATTTTCAAAAACTACTTAGCCGATTTTAATGGCTGGCGGCTCAGTTGAAAGGTAATAAACTGTTATTTTAGCATGTTAGCATAGCTTTGAATAATGCCATTTAGCTGTTAGCATTGCTTTGAATAATGCCATTTTTCATACCCTTTTTAACGCGTTTTTTATAATTATTGAACTGAATTAAAGTTGTGGTTTAGTTTTATTCTATGAAGTTTTAAGAAGAATGTATGCCCAACTAATGGTCTCTTTGAAAATCAAATTTAGAGTTTTAAAATTTTAAGTGATTTTATTTTAAATAAACAGTTTTACGGCTTGTTTACTCTTCAGAGTATCTTATCAAATACAGTCCAAGAGTCTATTTTTCACATTTTTTTTATCCCCATTTCCAAGAGCAGTGCACCACTTTTCGCAAGTATGTGTTACTTTTTCCGTAATCCCGCCCAAAAATATATGAGAATCAAAAAAAAATATTCCGTTTCGCCTAAATTTTCCGTTTTGGCACTTTTTGATGACAATTTGACTGGACTAGTATGAGTTGTCTTTAGTATGAATTGCCTATGGTAAGAGTTATCCTGCTATGGGTTCCATTAGTAAGAGTTGCCCCCGACTTACAAAACCCAAGGTGAATTGGAGATTAATATGTCAGTCACACATTTTGTCATAAATATACCGCTGCATAGAAAGTAACCAATTCCAAACCTATAAAATAATAAAAAATATTGTAATAAAACTACATGATCGTATTAGAGAAATTTTACTCCGATTTTAATTTATTTACATGAAATAAGCTAAACTAATATTTACATGGAGACAAGTGTTGAATCTTACATTGCTTGACCTTCAGACGATGATTGTATCAACAATCTTAATATACATATATAACAAATAATAATTAAAATAATTTTTATAAATCATTGTTTGGATTCTTACTCGCTACCCCAAATCGAAATATCATACGGTTACACGGAAAAATCCGATAGCAATGTGTGTTTTTAAATGCTAGATTTGGTTTTGGTACTAAATTTATGCAACTAGCCACTACCATTTATGCAACTAGCCACTAGCTTTTTAGTAAGTTTTGCTGGTTGATGCGATCAATGATTTTAGTTTATTCTGAATGGGTATCATTAAAAATTAATGGACAGCGCCAAGACAACTTTTTTTTATATAAATCACGTTTTTCAGTAGCAACGCATTCAACTAAATTTTATAACAACTTTATCATAAATTAGTTTAGCGGTAATCACAATAAGGTGTCAACTGGTTGTAATTAATTAGTAAACCAGCATATATTATATTGTAATTAATTAGTAAACCAGCAATTTTACGAGGATTCTATGATGGAATTTGACCAATTTGAACCAGAAAATTGTAATAATTTTTTTTATTGCATTACCTAATATATTAGAGAGATCGATTTATCTTCGTATGGTCGCAAAACAATATTGTATATGAGGTCAACATTACTTATACATATGATGAAGGTAAAATTTGTTGCAAAAAAAAAAAAAAAATTACAATGCCCGTTAACTAAATTACTAATTTGATATTTAAACTTTATAGTATATGTTTATACATAAAAATATCAATAAATATAATATTGTTCTCTTCTTATTAAATCCCCATCATTATTGACAGATTACAATGAATATATAACTTAAATGTAATCATCATCATCATCGTATTAAAAATTTGAATCGATTTCAATTCTAATCGTTCCCGAGTTATATAATTTACACGGTAAAATTGCTTTGAGTTACAAGACACACATTTTGCATTTTTTTTGTGTACAAACAATCAATATTGGAAAGACGGTTTTCTTTATCTTAATTTAAAAAACACAATAAAACGGTTTTTTTTGCATTGTGTTGCCTTCAAGATATTTTATCTAAGCAACTCCCACCTACCTTAAATTTTGAAACTATTCGATAAATTTTTTCGCTTAGACATCATTAAACGAACAGAAAACACAAATTGTACGATCATTTTTTTGTTATACATTTTTATTAGAAAGAAAACACGAAGAAGAAAACGAATTTAGTTTATAGATTTTGGGTTTTATTGGTTTTGCGAAGAAATAAAAAAAAATTGCATTCACTTTTTTTATTGCGCGATTCGAGTGCTAAATTTGGTAATCTGCTAAGTTTGTATTCACATAGCACATATACAAATAAAAAACGCGAAGATATAGCAATACAATAAAAAATTTGGCAGCGCATCTTCAAATGATTTTATTACAGCATACACAACAATCTCATTCAAATACACCATGAAATGCGTGCGAGGTAAATTTAAAAACAATTTTGAAATCTATCGAAATTTCACCAACAAATTATAAAAAAACAAAAAGTCGCTAAATTGATTTTACGTTATTACGTAGCTTGTAACAGCGTGCTTATAACAGATTAGTTTTCTGCTCTGCAACCAATTTCGTAATTTTAATTAATTTTCGGATTCTTTATCAATTTTTTTAGTTTGACTATTTTGTTTATGCAGTGTGATCGGAAGTATGTCATTAATTACCAAAATATTAACGTAACTGTTTTTATGGTGTTATTTATACCCGCGATTTTTTTTGTTACTATGTTTTGTCATTAGCATATAACGCCACTCAGTCTATTAGTTTTTTGTAAAGACAAGTTGCACCAAAAATTTCTCACCCTCACATATCTCTTTCTCCACAGTTCGGAATTAATTTCTTCTTTTTCCAAATAATAATAATTGGAGCTATTCGTATGTTGAACAATCAGCTCAATCGAATCATTTATTTATGCATTTTAGATATAGCGAACATTACGTGAGGGTCAATACAATTATTTTGCGGATCACAAAAAATTTATTAAAATAATTCACATCACGTTAATTAATACATAATTTCAAGAACATGTCCTCCTTTCACTCTACTATGTCACGTCTGAAGATCACGGTCATTTTTTATATTTATAAACCAAAAATGGCAATCATAACAAAGTACTTAAGTACAAATACATAAGTTAAATATATTCATAACTGCAAATCGTGATTGTTATTTTTACAGTGCAATCTTGTGATCGATTTGGAATGAAAATCCAGTAGCTTTGTCAATTTGGCAAACGAAGTTTACAAATGTATTATTATTTAATGTAATCGAGAGATTCGCTTATTCCATAAACACCCGGTCTATAAAATATAATTATCGCCTTTTAATATCCTAAAACATTTGCTTTATTTTAGTTAATCTTCGGAGCTTTATCGATTTGAATGTACCAAAACATAATGTTTTTAATTTAAAAAAAATGGTTCAATTTCAAATTGGTTCGTACAGAAAAATTAAATTCATCGACCAAATGCCCCTTTATGAAACCCCAATAACTCCTATACACGAACACGCGAATATTAAGTTCATACTAAAGTATTTGCAGTTACATTAACCCGAATTCCAACGTATCATGTGATAAATAATTCCTAATTGGCAAAATTTTCTACACATTTTTACAAAATTAAATATTAAGCAAAATTAAAACTTGCGAAATAAGCAAAATCTATATGCAATTAAATTTAAATAGAAATTGAAAAAAAAACAAAAAAAAAGTTAGTCTGTGGAAAACAAATGACCGCAACGTCATCAAATAAAATTAATAAAAAGACAAAAAAACAACTACCAGTAGTGTTAGTAATTGAAATATTAAACGACCAAAGCTAAGAAAATTTTATGTATTGTACAATAATTAAAAAAGTCTAAATAAAAAATAAAATAAATTATTATACTTTAATGTGTTTGATTTACTTTCGACTTTTATTTTAATCGCAAAGAAGTTTAGATGATAAAGATATCAATGCTTATTATCAGAGCCTTCTAGAGTATAGAGCCATAATCATCATGACGTATGTTTTAGAAGCTTTTAAATGTTTTCTACATATCTTTTTTTGTTTTTTTTTGTTTGTCTTTTCTTGCTACCATATATGGTTTATGGTATATCTTTATATTCCACAAAAATTTTACAAAATTTAGAAAAAGAAAAAGAAATTATTTACAAGAAAAAACATACACATGTACTGTGAACTCCTGATTTTTAAAAAAAAATATCTTGGAGTAAAATTTTTACTAGTGAATAATTACTCAAATATTATAAAAATAGTAATTGGGAATAAAATTGGGAATTATTGAAGTTTGTAAATATAGCCATATTTTCCCAATTCCCAGGTAATAGCCAGAATAGGACCAAGGTGGTAATTTTTGGAACGATTTTACCACATTTTTACTACCCTCACTGCCATCTATGTAATATATATTGACTTAACGACCGCACGATTTGTAGTAAGCTTTTATTTCAATTTGACCAGAATGCTTTTGTTAGGAAGTTTTTTTTTTGAAATTTTTTGTTAAATAAATCAATTATTATAAGAAAATGAAAACGATTTACTTAAACGACATTCATTTATGTTGAAATTCAAACATTTATGAAATAGAGATTTCCCATATTATGTTTTATGTGTTTTACTATGGAGGTTTGGTTTTTTCCTCGTTTCTAATTCCTTTATAAAAGCTTCTTTTTTTAGACTAGCGCTTTGTAAAATCTAGGTTGCTTTGTTATTATTCCTAAATCTGTGAAAGTGTAATAAATTACTACATTAATTATTGTTTTTTTAAGTCAAAAATATAAAAAAAGCAAAACAAAAAGTGTGCCGTTTTTACCGTAAAGTCCTAGTGTAACACATACATATGTTTAGAGTTATAAAAGGCTAAATAAATCTTCAATTAGAAAAATTTTCCTTCTTCACGAATTGTTCTTGAATATTTCTGTTTTACCTTTTAAATCGTAACAATCATAATGACAGGTTATATTATTAAAATTGCAACAGGCCTTACAGCTGCGAAATTTGAATTGAGAAGCACCGGGTTAGAATCACGATAGGGCTTTAATAGAAAAGGGTAGTTATAGTAAAGAATTCAAGGGTCAACCCACCTTTCTTGTGATTACTCTAGACTGGCACAGAACTAAGCAACGTTAATATGGGCTACGTAAAATAGACGAATTTAAAGTCGCTTCATCCTCAATTTGACTATACTGAGTCAGGTAGGATATTAAAATTAATCTGTTAAAGAGTGCCCGAGCCTAAAAACAGGTTGTGTATAAAATCAAACAAACAAAGAGGAAATGTATCATGAGGCGCTAGTTTAATTTATTGTTGTTACTTTTACGTTTTTCGCTATTATAACGAAGTTATAATAGGTAAGCACTAATTTTAATTGGGAAGAAAATGTATAAAAACTGTATTTTAGCTTTCACATTTCCCGACAAATTAGGTTACCAGTGCTGGGATGTTCTAACATCACTATTTTCGATATTCGATTCGCTGTGTCTCTTTTTTCATGAACAAAGTTGCCCATTATTTCGCTTCCTCAATTACGCTTATCTATTGCGATCTCAGCCTATTAGAATAAATTTCTTTACTATCCTTTTCCAACATAATCGACAAAGTATCACAAAAAATTTTTGTAGTGATAAAGTGATGAAGAAATAGCAGGCTGAATCGAAAATACTTAGACAATAATAGGAAAAACGTCATTAAATAAGTGAAAGATAATGCGATTTTGTTCTTGAAAAAAGAGACATAAAGCGTATCGAATATCGAAATTAATGATGTTAGAACATCCCAGCACAGCACTCCAAAATATCGATTAAAAAAATGTCGTGTCCGTTCATGGTGTAACGACAAGAAAGCCGTTCCAACCAAGGGTTTTAAATCACAACAACAACAAATAAATATTTTATATGGGTTGAATGCACTAGGAAAAAATTTGAATAGTAATGCAAATCTGGCGCGAAATGTTCCTATTGTGTGGCGGTCGTACGATTTTTTTTTTATTACAGTTGTTATAAAAAAAAATTTATGATTTTTTTTCCTATTTCGAAGTCAGTTACGTAAATTTTTTTGAAGGCGGTGGTCAAATTATAAAGTAAAGTAAATATATACAAAAAAAATAGAATCGTTTAATCAGTAAAATTATTAAAAATATTATTTTTTTTTTTTTAAATTAATTAAATAACATATATTTATTTATCAAATTAAGTCTAATTAAGTATAAAGTGTCGATAAATTAAAATAACGCAAATAAAATTATAAAGTACATACATAATTAAAAACTGTGTTTTAAAGAAAAGTGAATGGACAAATTACATAAATAAACGAAAAAAAATATATATACATATATAATTTTAGTGATAAGAATAAAAAAACAGTTAAACTAACTACTAACTAACAGTTAATATAGTGCGAGCGAGTGATAGTACAGTGCAATAACGCAAAAAAAAACAAAAAAACTGTTACGTGTAATAAATAGTAAAAGCCTCTCGTTATTAATGTTAATAAAAGTTAATCCAATATACATAATGGATTAATAATCAATTAAAAAAAAAAATCAATAAAACCATAAACTCTTTATTTATTACACCATAAGTGAAATAAAAACCAATAAAAAAAAAATTAATAAAATAAAGTTTGATCAGAAATAATAAAATAAGGAAAAATAAAAGAAAAATCGAATCCGAATTTCCATTACATTAATATATGACGTCTCATATGAAATCACCGGCAGCAACATCCTCACAAAAATTTTGCAAGTTGAATTAATTAATATTTTCATTTATATTATATTATTATTTTTTTTTTATTATATTATGTTCTGTAAAGAAATTTTTATTTTTTTTTTTTATTCACATTTAAATTAGTTTATTAAGAATAGCTAGTTAGCTTAGGGTGTAGGTTTTTTTTAGTTTTAAGAAGCTTTGTTGCTTCCTTTTTTTTGAAATTATAATTTTGTTTCTTGTTCTCGATTTATTATTTTTTGATTATTTTTAATTTCGCAATAAATAACCGTATTTTGTTTGTACGCAATTTGAATCATAAGGTTCGCCATTAATTTTTTTTATCGATTCTTACTATTATTTTTGTGTCATGTTAGTTGAGTAAATTACTTCGAGGGATGAGTTCGAGGTGAGTGAAGAGTACAATAAGCTGTTGTGTCTAACTAGATCCGCGTTATGTCTCTGGAAAACCCACCCATTCCCTGAGCTTTAGCCGGCAAAATGACCGCCCAGAGACAATAAAATGACGTGGATATCTATTAACTGACGTGTTTTGGAGTTTGGTTTCCTGTTTTAAATTTTGTTTTTGAATTGCTGTCCAAACTCCATTGCATTTCGTTACAATGGTTTTGGTTAAAATTTTACTCTCAGATAGGTTTTAGTAATAAGCACTTTGTGTTTCATTGGCCACGAAAGATTCATCATATTACTTCTGATTTTGTGTTATTTGTGTTTTATTTGTTTTTATTGTTCGAACAATATCTGAGAATTTTGAACGTTACGGTTACAGAAGGGACTTACGGATTTTCAACAATTTCAGAGAAGTATAATATGGAAATTACTGAACCCACTTCTTAAAGGTCGAAGATGAAATGTGCACGTCGCATATATTATTGAGAAATGTATAATTATTTGTATTTATTAATTTATATTGCCGTAAGCAATTGTGGAAGAAGGGTGGTCCAAATTTAAGAAAATCCGTGATACCATTTAAGGACTCCCTCTGCACAAAATAACAGTAAATTATACAATAGTAAAATCCCAAACTAACCGCCCGCTACATATAAAGACATTTTTATAAGAAACGCTTTGAAATATTTCAACCGTGTTTCCGAAAAAATTCAGTAGCTCGAATAAAAACTTTTTTCTGTTTTTTTCTCAGGCTAGGTCATTAGTTAGGTAAATACGCTGATTTCGACAAATGTTTTTACCTTTCTGAAAAGTAAGATAATTGGAATATAAATCAGTGAATGTTTGGTGTTTAGATTATTCATTTTTTTATTGTTGTGGGAAGTGAGTAGGTAAGGAATAGAAAAATTGCGTATTTAAAAACAACATAGCCACTAAAGTAGACTGTTAAGGAGTAAATAATTTATCCGAGCATTGGTTAGCAACCTTACTCCACTGCATAATATCACGAGAAAATATTTCACATTCTTTTCACGTGAAAATATTTTTTAAAGTTTTTGCGCGCTATTTGTGAAGCATTCACTCTTAACCGGCCGTCTCTATAAGAGCAAATTTTAAGTGTACTTGTAGCAGTGCAAATTCTAAGTATTGTTCCAAAATTTAAGACAATATTTTTAATATTTTTCGTTAGTATTCAAAACAAGCCCTCGATAACGTTGCCTCGCGGCAAATATAGTAATAGGTCTACAAAATTAAATTTGTCATTAGGTACTGTAACTATACCGCTACAGAAATTATGAACATTCAGAGGCTGTTAGGCGGTCATCTTGGCCGCCTAGAGCTCAGGAGCAACTTACCCCAATGATATGACTTACTCTAGCTCGATCCCACTATTTAACCCTGTCTACATATCTCATGACCTAAAAAACGGAGATTAATTATGGATTCGAATGTTTCCTATAATCCCTTAAGTCAATTAAGGAACAATACAAAACAAAAAAAATCTGGTTTCATGAAAAAAGATTATAAATAGTTACTTAAACCCTAATACCACAGAATATATATAAACAGAACAATATCGTCTATTGCGCTTTAATCCTAAGTTTGTGAACAAATATTTAAATTAAGATTTAGAAAAGATAGAAAAACAATTTTATATGGAATCAATGAAACAAAACAAAAATACAAAAATGTTTGTACCCACCTCCTTGTTTTGATCAATAAAAATCAGTACAATTTTAAAGGAAAGGGAAATCTTTACACTTTGTAATGTGTTTAAAAGAGATAGACGTTCATAAATAATTTTTGATTTTGGTCTAGTTAGCTTTGCGAAACTTTAAAATCAAATAAAAAAATAAACAAAGGACCTCTTATTGTTTTCGATAACGGGATACCAAATCATATCAAACAAATAATAAAGACAAAAACAAAACTTGAATAAGGTTGTGTATATGTTTATGTATCATTTCACTGTTATTTGTATAATTTTGTATCTCGTCATCAAAAACAATAAGTGGTCCTTTGTTTATTTTTTGATTTGATTTTAAAGTTTCGCGAAACTAACTAGACCAAAATCAAAAATTATTTATGAACGTCTATCTCTTTTAAACACATTACAAAGTGTAAAGATTTCTCTTTCCTTTCAAAATTGTACTGATTTTTATTGATCAAAACAAAGAGGTGGGTACAAACATTTTTGTATTTTTGTTTTGTTTCATTGATTCCATACAAAATTGTTTTTCTATCTTTTCTAAATCTTAATTTAAAAATTTGTTCACAAACTTAGGATTAAAGCGCAATAGAAGATATTGTTCTGTCTATTTATATTCTGTGCTACTACCTTAAATCTAGTTATCTAAACTATAATTCAAATGAATCATGTTTGAAAATATCGAATTATGTTTAAAATTTGAAAATCGATTCAAAGAATTGAAAGGTTGAAATATAATTTTGTATATAAAAAAACGGATCCCTACCTTATTTTCGAAAATAAAATATCGCAACAAGAACATCGCAGTAAAAATATAACAGACAAAATAAACGCTTGATAGAAATCTCGAAAGTGTTTTCTTCGAAGGAAAATTCACAAGGATTAATACGTAAAACTCGCAAATTTCTCTAAATCGGAAATAAATGCACCGTCAATCTTTTTAATATCAAAAATGTATCTCACTAAAAGGAACTCCGAGGAACGGAACGAAACGAAATTTAGTCATTAACTCGGAATATTTTTTTTATTCTTTACGAATAAAATTTCATTGTGTTTTTACATTACAAATACATACAAAGGCACTGTGTTATTTCATGATTAACGAGTCTTCACCGTATACTTTACCGTGTTTAGCGAAATGCATTTAAATGGAAAAAAAATGATAAAGGAGTTATGCACACATTTGAAATGTGCCAAAACTACCGTCTGTTAAAACAGGCCGAAATACTGGATCAAATTTTGATAATTTAAACGAAGTTTTATTTCAATGGTTCTGTATTGCGCGAAATAAAAATTGTACGCTCTCTGGGCCGATACTTCAGGCAGAATGAAAAAAGCTAGTAAATTGAACATTAGTAATTTTAAGGCATCGAACGAGCTGCGTTCGAAAGAAGAAACGTGTACCTTTCTAACGCTACCAGCATTTAATAGATGGCGCTACGTGTTCTATGATTCAAATTAAAAGTTCGATTATTTTTAGATCACACTGTGTATATAGATTTAAACATCTGCTAGCACACAGGTAACAACAAATTTTCGTATAATTCTGAAACCGGGTTTCTTTACTGAAAGTAACCCTTAAAAAACTAGGAAGGTCTTTTTTTTCAACACACAAAGGAGAAACCCGGAATGAGACAGTGACTTTTTCTGAAATATCTTACTTCGAGCAGGTTTTTAAGGAGTTTGTTGTAATATTTTAATATTTTAATATTAAATAACCACCAATTCTCAGATAATTCCGCATACAAAGCTAGTTTCTAAATCTTTTATATCCAAAGTTATTAGCCATTTTAAGAATATCAAAAATTCAAAAAAATAATGAAATAATAAAACTAAAGTACCGTTATTTTTATTTTTTTGCTCAACACATAGAAATGGGGATTTTTATGAAAAGTTGTGCCGAAGTATAGGGAACAACATTATATTAGTTAAAAGTTTATTGGAATTATTTACAAGTTTATATGGAGCCCTGTTTTTGTGTCCTGGACTATAGGTTAACAAATAATAAAACAAACTGGGATCTCTTCCTGAACCTAGTCGAAGGCAATACTGAATTACAAGTACCAATTAAAACTTCGGCACAACTTGATGTTCAATTAGAGCTGCTGAACAATAGTATACTACAAGCAGCGTGGCAGTGTATCCTCCTACTCGTATATCAACTTGCCAGTACAAGTGAGAGATCAGTTAGAGAAAAACGGAAAGAGCGAAAAATCTGGCAGAGGAATCGAGCACCACAAAGCAAATCACAACTTAATTATTTAAGCAACAAATTGAAAATGCTTATGAGAGAAATCGAGAACAAATTATTTAGCGAAACCTAGCTGGCCTTTCTGGCAAGAAGAATACTAATCATTCCATTTGGAAAGCAACTAAAGGTCTTAAAAGGCATAAAGTACAAATGGCTGCTATCAAAAATGACGATTAAACTTGGGCTAGAAGTGCCAAAGAAAAGGTTGCATTGTTTGCAGCCTATCTTGAAGATACATTTCAACCTCTTCCAAGGGAAACAGCTGAAGAAAATATAATTCCGGTAAATAAAGTGGATAACCAAAATATATAAGACCTGTAACACTACAAGAGCCAAGAGATGAAATTAACAACAATTTAAGTTCAAAAAATCCTCTGGTTATGACCTAATCACTGGACTTAAAGTTAAAGCACTACCAGAAAAAGGATTTTGAAAATAAAAAAAATATGCTCAAGTGAGTGTCTTCTTGGAATATCTCAAGCCTTCGACAAAGTCTGGCACCGAGGCCTGCAATATAAACTAGAGCGAGGTCTGCCGAAGCAGTTTTACCTATATTAAAGTCTATTCTAGCTGAACGACAATTGCGTGTAAAACATGAAGAGGAATACTCCGAACTAAACAAAATATCGGCTGGAGTTTTACAAGGAAGTGTTCTGGGGCAAATACTCTACATACTTTATAAGCGAGACATACCAAGCACAAAAGGAACAACTATGGCAACTTTTGCGGATGATACTGCAATCTTGGCAGCTGGAGACAATATAGAGGAGTTAACCCCTACTTGTAATTGGGCGAAGTAATGGTTACTTCAACTCAACGAAACTAAATCTGTACATAGAACCTTACCAATAAAAATGTTAATTGGTTACCTGTTCGGAATTCCACATGCAAACACGGCGAAATACTTAGCAATGACCCTTGATGCTAAACTCAAGTAGAAAGAATATGTTAAAAAGCAGAGTTAAACATCAAAAATAGAAAAATAGATTAGCTCATAGGAAGGAACTCTAAGCTAACATTACATAATAAATTGCTCTTATATCGGCAGATATTGAAACCTGTTTAGGCGTACGGTATACAGCTATAGGGCTGTATAAAGAAAACAAACGTAAAAGTAATTCAAACTTTTCAAAATAAAGTCTTGCGTAATAGGTCAGTGCACCATAGTACATAAGGAATGATAACTTTTATAAGGATCTAAAAATGGAATTCGTCAATGAAGAAATGAGGAAACACGTACTATAATGCGGATATAATGCGAGTTATATAATGCGGATTTGCATCGTATGCTGATCAACCCAAACCCAGTAAGAAGGCTTCAACGAACGAAGCCCTTAGAACTAGAAAAAACTTAGAACCAACTTGGAGCTAACCAAGGGGTTATACTGCTCAAACATTTAACATCATTTAATTTAGATAAATTACTAAATGAATTTGTATTCAGTTGTAATATTTGTTAAATAAAAAAATATGGTTTATAGTCCAGTTAATAGTCTACTAGGCAAATATTTTTTTTTTAATTTCAGCAATTTTAGTTTTTTAGTATAAGTTACTGAAAAATAAACAGTAAATTGACTCGTATTTTATAAGAAGTTACAACTTTCCCAAAAATGAGTAAATATGTTAATATATGGTATGTATTTTAGTATCAAAGTGTAGTTTATCAAGGTGGCGATCGTTAAACCCATCTATTAGCTAATTAAGATAATTAATTAGTGGCAACTGGCTTGTATTTGTATATTCAAAATATTTGTTATCTTGAATTTGTTTATTCATAAAATTTGTTGGTTGAATTTTCTAAACAAGAATATCCATGCGCTGCAAAGTAACTCATTTTATATACGCAATACGCAATGATGTACGAACGATTGTAAATTTACAAAATGAAAATGACGTAACAATCTAAACATCTTCCTAAACACCGTTTATCTATTAAACTTGTTTTAAGCATTTTTGGCGATAAACCGAATCATGGTTACTCATTAAAAATTGCATATAAACTGCTTATCAGATGTTATCGTATGAATTTCTAATGAACCGCGCGATATTAAATTAGATTTTGGTTCAGCCAAAGGACGACTACTTTTTTTGGTATTATGTTTAGTTTTCGCTTTAAAAAATAAATGGTTTCTTCCTCCATACCAGCTTAAGCGAAAAAAACTAAAAAAGAAAAACATTAAAACTTTTTGGCTTTTTGTAAATAAGATTTATGACAATATTGGATCGTATCTCACTTTTGTTGCTTTTGTATACAAAAAATTATAAAATTTAAATAAATTTTAGTATTTTGTTGTTGGTTGTTTAGGCTGCAATTTTGGGTATATTATTTACTTTGCCAAGAGGACTGAATAAATAACGTGTTGAGTGTGTGTTCCTTTTATTTACGAAACTAGCGCGTGCTAGTTTATTTTCTGAAACATGCTTGCTAAGCCGCTCAGCTATGTGCTTACCGATGATTCATATTATCGGTGTTACTTTTGTGTGATACATCAGGTATTACTTTGTAATAATTAAAATAATTTTAATTTGTTGATTCGTTTAAATGATATAAGGGCTACTAAGTCCCTAAAAACCAATAAGTATGTAAATCCTTGAAGCTTTGCTTTGTTTTGTTGAATCCGTATCTTTATTAATTTAACAATTTTTTAAGTATTTTTTTTTTTGAGGTTCGTTTCCGAGAAACGTTTTATTACTGTCTAGATATCATGTTGCTTATGTTGCGCAAGAGCTTTCAACTGTAAATATGTGTGATATTATTGAACTGCCAATTGTGCGAATATTGGGGAAAGAGAATCTGTTAGAAATTGATTTACGTATTATGGCCGTACCATTATCAATCGTGAACTGCTCATTTGCGTCCAGCGTAAAAAAGAAAATTTAAACAGTCTGGTTTCCTGTAATCTAAATTTATTTTTTTTTTCCTTTATTTAATATTACAACTTATTTACAAATCATTTAGTAATTTATCTTTCTTAAATGAAGATTCACATTTGACGGGCAGTAGCCCAATGGTTACTCCCGTTTGAATTTACATAGTAATTATTTTTCTCTATCCTAATTAAATACAACTGCCCAATTCCAAAGGTTTCTGCCTTTCTCTTCTTACTGCATTGGTGGTATCCAACAAACTTCGTATGCCTGCATTTTGGTGCCGAGATATCCGCTGAATGTGTTTCTTCGCATGATTTTGTATTTCTTCACTTAAATATTCCATGTTTAAGTCCCTGTGGAGGTTATCATTTCTAATGTACCATGGTGCGTTTACAATGCTACGCAGCACTTTGTTTTGAAAACATTGAATCATTTGTACATTTGTCTTCTTGATACAGCCCCAAAGTTGAATACCGTAGGTCCATACTGGTTTAAGTATTTGCTGATATAATAGCAATTTGTTATGTATTGTAAGCTCAGAGTTTCTACCTATTAGCCAATACATTTTCCTATATTTAATGTTCAATTCTTCTTTTTTCTTTTTAACATGCTCTTTCCATCTAAGCTTGCAATCGAGAGTCATGCCGAGGTATTTGGCTGTATTTGCATTTGGAACCGGCCTTGAATTAAGTTCCACTGGAATCCAGTTAACTTTCTGGTTTGTGTAGTTTACGTGATCCGATTTTGCTTCGTTTAGGCTAATTCGCCATTTCTTTGTCCAGCTACTCACAGTTTGGTCGTTGCTTCTGATATACACTTTCCAGTTGCCAGAATAGCTGTATCGTCTGCAAATGTTGCTATGGTGGCACCTTCTGTATTTGGCATATCTCTAGTGTACAAGATGTACAATATAGGACCCAGTACGCTACCCTGTGGTATGCCTGCCGTTATTCTCTTTAGTTCAGAGTACTCTCGGTTATATTTTACACGGAAATGTCGGTCTGCGATATAAGATTTAAGAATTTGATAGAATTGCTTTGGTAGATCTCGATGCAATTTAAATTCAAGTCCTTGGTGCCAAACTTTGTCGAAAGCTTGTGCTACATCTAAGAAGATGCTGGAGCATATCTTCTTATTCTCAAGTGAGTCTTCGATTATATCCGTTATTCTGTGAACTTGTTCTATCGTAGAGTGATTTTCTCTAAATCCTAATTGGTGTGGTGGAATCAAATTTCTCTCTTCTATTATTGGCTTGAGTCTCTTGAGCAGTAATTTTTCAAATAATTTTGAAATTACAGGAAGTAGTGAAATCGGTCTGTACGACTTTTTATCGTTCGCTGGTTTGCCTGGTTTGGGGATCATAATTACTTCAGCAAACTTCCATTGTCGTGGGACATATTTTAGTCTGAAGACAGCATTGATAATTTGAACCAATTTTCGTAGTCCCTTCTCGGGAATGGCTTTTACAACTTGTCCAGTAATTAAATCATATCCTGGAGCTTTTTTGCGTTCAAATTACACTTGATCTCATTTTTTAATTCCTTTAATGTTACACATCGAATATTATATTCATCAATTTTGCTAATTGTTATTATGTTTTCATCTGCTGTTTGCCTAGGTAACGGTTAAAAGGTGTCTTCCAAGTGAGCTGCAAATAAAATAGCTTTTTGCTTGTCGCTTTTGGCCCAGGTTCCTTCCCCATTTTTAATAGGCGGCACATGCGTTTTGGTTCTTTTTAATCCCTTTGTTGCTTTCCAAAGAGAGTAATCAGTATATTTATGTTCGGTGAGACCATTTAAGTACTTGTTAATAGTTTCATTCTTAATTTCTTTTATAAGTTGTTTTAGTTTATTGCATAGAAAATTGAGGATTTTTTTGTTTTCCGGGGCGCGTGTCCTTTGCCAGGTTTTTCTTGCCTTCCGTTTCTCTCTAACTAACTCCCTGACCTCAATAGGATAATTTTGATTCCTACGGGATTCGGTGTGACTAGCAGGAGAACTTTCCCATGCTGCTTGTTGAATAGTACTGTTAAATACCTCTAGTTCGTCTTTCAACTGTACCGGTGTTTTAATCGGCACTCGTAGATTTATTTGCATTTCAATTAGTTCTTCGAATAGGTCCCAGTTAGTTCTATTATTTGTTAATTTAGGCAGGTTATCCTTATTAATTATCATTGTGCTGAGTGTCATGATAACAGATGTATGATCGGAATATATCCCTTCGCTGTTTTCGATGCACATGTAATCCTCGAAGATCCCTTTCGTTACATAAAAATCAATGAGATCGGGTATATTATTTATATCAGCAGGCCAGTATGTTGGTTTACCTCCAGAGTGGAACTCGCAGTTATTTATTCGTCCGGCTTCGAATAGCTCTTTTCCTTTCGAATAGCGCTTTTCCAACATGTAAACAAAGTAAATAATGGAGCGTTGTTGTAAACATTGGAACGGTTAACTGGCAGTATTATATTGGTATTTCGAGCTGAACCAATTTTTATTTTATTGTATAAATAAATAGGAACTTGGTTATTGTATCTGGCTATGTTGTTACATATCAAGTAACTTGTAAAATTTCCCTCGAGTTACAATCACAGCTTACCAACGCTTAAGCTAGCATAATTGTAACGGTTTTAGGACAAATGTTCTTACGGAGTTCTAATCCATATAATGTAGAGTTGATTTTACTACATACATTGATAATCTGGAAATCTTACGTGAATCTATTGCTAATACAAGTGCCTAAACTATTAACACGATTTAAAATGGAATTATCTTATTGTCAATGTAAATATCTGGTATGACTAAAAAGTCACACTTTGAAAAGAAGATTGCCTGCGTCTCTCAAATATTGAATGAGACTGAAAGCTTGAATCTGAAGTTTCAGTTCGATTGGTTAAACCATCTGGGCTGTAGAGAGGACACAGGCTGACAGACAGACTTATAGACAGACACCATTTCGAAACCTACTTTTTCGGACTCAGGGAACCTCAAAACAGATAAATCTCTAAAAATCTCAAGGTACAAAATTTTCATGATTTATTATTATTATTATTATGGGGGGCCATGCGGGCGATCAGCCACTTCGCACTGCGACCTAATAAATCTATTGTGCTGGCCCCTGCTTAATTATCCGTCCAGTCAATATTCAGGTTCTTAATGAACCTGACGATACTGCCTCCCGGTACGTGATACATACTATCTGGGCTTATTGCTCTCCCTCTTAGATGTTTACTACAGCACGTAGTTCCGCTAGAAAGACGGTAGCATTGGAGCTCAAGGACCTCGAGAGGGTTGTCCCACTCCCGTATATTCCTACTCCTGCCCCGTATTCCGTTTGATTTCACTCTTACGAGTTGCTCGGAATTGCAAATCACCTGTAGGTCACCCAGCTTTACTACAGGAAGGCTAAATAAAACTGGAGGGTGCCTGGTATCCAGAGTCCGCATATTTTGGGCTGATTAACCTATCAGCCATTCATCTTTCGGCATATGCTGTTCCACCTTAGATTATGGTTTTTTGTCAAGGTTTTCTCCTTTAGCGCCGTACTTTAGCCTTTGCCAAATGGCCAATGATGTGCCAAGTGGCCTTAGTTACCAGTGGTTGCCACGAGGAGGCAGTACGTACACTTGCGAATTGTTAACAGGTTACCCCTTACACAATTGTACCCATCACGCAGCTGCCTAATGACAAGACCAGAACAGCACACGTGATGCGCACCCTACTGGAAGGTTACGGAGCTGGTAGATTAATCTACTCAACTTTGATCCCCCCCCCCTCCAATAGACGCCAAACCACCAATTTTCATGATTACTATACTTTATTTTACTAGAGTAAAAGAAAGTAAAAAACAGTTGACGTTTGAAGCCGCCTAGTTGTTTTTCAATGCCTCCTAGATATACACTCCGTACTGCTGCAAGCAAAAATATTTTACTTTGTTCGATGACAATAAGTAAGTGTTCGAAAAATGAGAGAGTAGAAATCATAAAATTGGCGTAAGAAACCAATAGTAGTTGTTTTAATATATTATACGAGTATTCTTTCAAATATGTATATTTACATCCTTTTTATGTATACATATGTACATCCTTTCATTTATTTTCGTGATTTGCTTTACACTCGCCCTTTAACGCAAAGTGTCTAACATCTGGTTCACGATTTGAAAACTAGAGAACAGGTCATTAACACGTTAACAAATTCCAAATTTGCCTTATTGATTTTGGTCCAAAATAATCAAACTGTAACTTCATGTTTAAACTTTTTCCATAAATTTTGCGGTCCCAGCTCCCAGATACTGTGAATCAGAAAATTTGTTTTGCAAATATCTCAATTTACAGAAAAAATTAAAAAAAATCTTAAGTTTGCAAGAAATTTGCATAATAAGTTTCTCAAAATTCACCTTTGTGATATTTTGGTGATAAATTTGTGTTCTCAAATCGTGTCGCTGAAGATTCCTTGGCCACTGACGAGATAAGTTTATTTCCGAATTTGAAACAAAGAATGTGGACTCGCGCCATGGTGGACTCTGACATACCCCTTTAATCGTTCGTAAAAGAAAGTCTGTTAGCCGCACCTCTATTTTCTTTTGTTTATTTTTGGAACCAGTTTGAATTTAATAGATTTTATGACAACCTTATACTTTTTAAGATATTTGCAAAATAAATTTTCTGGACCAAGGGAGTGGCCACTTCCGGTGAGCCGATTTGGATTCGAATTCACTGGGACCTCACCATTTATCAAAAAAGTTTGAATCTGAAGTTTCAGTTCGATTAGTTCACCATATGGGCTGTAGAGAGGACACAGACTGACATACTGACAGACTGAAAGAAAGACACCATTTCGAAACCGACCTTTTCGGACTCAGTGAACCTCAAAACAGATAAATATCTCAAAATCTCAAGGTACAAAATTTTCAAGATTACTTTATTTTACTTACGTTAGAGAAAGTAATACAAAATAATAATTTTCAAAGAAGTTTGCGTAATAAGTGTCTCAAAATTCCCTGCTCGTAGGAGAAAGTGTGTTGGCCACAACTCAATTTTTTTTTTTTTTTTATAATTTTTAATTTTTTTTTTAATTTTTAAACTTTTTTTTAATTTTTAATTTTTATTTGATTTTAATTTTTGGAAACTTATTTTTTAAGTAGTTTTTTCTTTTTTGTAAATCTCATACTTTGCAAAATAAATTATGTGGACCAAGGGAGTGGCTACTTCCGGTTGATTGATTTGAAGTAAAATTCACTCAGACCTCTCAATTTATGAAAATAGCTTAAATCTGAAGTTTCAGTTCGATTGGTTAAACCATCTGGGCTGTAGAGAAGACGCAGACCGACAGAGAGACTGACAGACAGACACCATTTCGAAACCCACTTTTTCGGACTCAGGGGACCTCAAAACAGATAAATCTCTAAAAATCTCAAGGTCCAAAATTTCATGATTACTATACTTTATTTTACTAGAGTAAAAGAAAGTAATAGTTTGAATAATAACGGTTCAAGGATAGTTCCATGGAAAACACCAAAAGGAATACGTTGCGGATCTAATAACTGATCCTTTATTATGACTTTGATATCTGTCCGATAAATAACTATACATAAGCTTAAGCGCAGTTTTATCAAAGTTAAAAAAACATTATCTTTTGCAACAGTAACTTATGATTTAAACAGTCAAAAGCTTGAGACAAATCGAGCAATACTAATATAACAAAAGAGTTACTTCGATCAAGATGATATGCAATATCATCATTAACTTGAAGAAGAACGGTGCTTGTACTATCATTGTTACGGAAACCTAATTGAAACTGTGTTAAATATTTATATTTTTTTATATAAAGAAGTATAAGAATCTCGAAAATTTTAGATAATACCGATACCATATTGATTGGTGTAAGATTATCCAGCGAGTCATTATTTTGTTTCTTTCTAACCGGAATCAAACAAAATAACGACTTTATTTGGGCCATTAAAAGTTAGGGTTGACTCTTTAGTTTTTATATCTTTTGTTGAACCATTTAAATCTAAACGTATTGAAAGTTGAAACTCGAATTGTACGATAATTAAGCAAATTTAATCGAAAATATTAACTTAGTTACATAACTTTGGATAAAATTAAAAATTTAGCAGACTCATACAAATCGTAAACGCAAATCAAACTTAATTTAAGAAAACAGATATAGAGGCTGAAGTGGATTTGCCCACTGTGCTTATAAGTTATTGATTAAAAACAACAGTTTCGTTTATACAAAGTGCTGGATACAGTCAGTGCATGAAATCCATCATGGTTTGTAGTACTAGATCGGAGGTTCATTCCAAACTTTTTTTTTTGTCAAGACATCAATGGGCTATTTGCTTTCCGGTTGATTGTTGTCAATATATAAATGGCAATAATAACAATTATTACTTCTGACAGTCCAAATGGTGACACTTGTAACACCTTCAGTTGTAGCAGTTAGGGGTGGTTGAGAGAAATTTCTCGAATTACTGCTCCATTGGATTATCGTACTTGAGACATCTTTCGTCAATCCGTGATACTTGAACGTGTTGGACAATTTTCGGTTAATTGCTACGATGTACGGCAAGCGCTGCAACTTAACTCCATGGCGGATGTATCATCTCAACAACAACAAGAAGGGCTTTTTATTCACCCCACCATTAAGTCCAGTGACTTAAATTTTGCACTTCACTATTTCTATACTACTAAAGATATGTAAATTCCCATAATCTAAGGAATTCTTTCGAAGTAAGAGCACCTATATTTGTTTTTACATGGATTGGTTTAGAAAAATTTCAAAATTATTCAGGTAAATTATAGAGTACGCGTGGGGAAATGTATAGGAATTTGTATAAAACTATGATTTAAAACGATTGTTTTAATTTTTTTTATATGTATTTTATATGTATTATGTGTTCTATAATCAACCTGATTTTTTAGTGCTGTAACAATTTTGATTCAAACACGTTTAGAATTAAGTAAGTGACTAATTACTATGTAGCTGTACATGTCCATTTAAGAACTATTAGCTGGCTAATAACCGTTTCTAAAAACTTTGTTTAAATTCCATTCTCAGTTTGTTTTAGTTCATACTTTTACTTTACCTGAAATAAACGTGAATTAAAAGCTATACTTCATGAAATAATATTGTTTGGGACAATCAATAAAAAGTACACTTCACACCTTACAGGACAACATTATGTGTGTCATGTGCTTATGATGCAAATATAATCAATTAGTAATGATCTACCAGCGATTCTCAACAAAATAAATTATTATGCAAATTAGAAAATAAAATTAATCTTTCAATTTCATAATTTCGATTATTTATAGTGATCTTGTCCTTCAAAATTGATGCTTGCCATGATCAAATTTACATTTTTTTGTTCAAATTTATTATTTAATAAATTATTAAATCACGAATTTTAAATAATATCTTGAGCGCAAAAATTGAAGAGAACAAAAAAAAAAACATTGCTAATGATATTAACTTTTTTTGTTGTTGTGTTACACACACAGCTTAAATAGAAATTTATCATTAAAGCGAGTAGACAAAAAAAAAATATTTAACCCGCTTATGAGTAATTTGTCAAAAATAGACGATAGAAAATATTTCAATATCATATCATGAAACCACAGAGAACACATATATATATATATATATATATATATATATATATATATATATATATATATATATATATATATATATATATATATATATATATATATATATATATATATATATATATATATATATATATATATATATATATATATATATATATATATATATATATATATATATATATATATATATATATATATATATATATATATATATATATATATATATATATATATATATATATATATATATATATGTTTTCTGTGATGAAACTATGAAAGCTGTTCACAAGACTCGAATAAAAAGTAGTTGAATAAAAGCAAAAAAAAAAAATGTTTTGTTCAAATCTTTACTTAAATAAGTGTGTGTAGGGTGTGCAATAAAAAATAAGTGTATATCATCAATATAAATGTAGGATAGCAATTAACGATAGTTCTTATGAGCTCAGATAATATTATTATTAAAATTGGTTGGCATCCACCACAATTCCGCACTCAATGCGACAACGATCTATGTTTCACATCAGGGAAATTATCATAATTCACAAATGCGTCCTGTGACCTTAATAAACAGAAGGAGCTTGAACCAATAGACCGAGGTTAACTGAGTTAAGCAATTGAGACCTGACTATATCGAAAAACGAACAACTGCCCATGAAAAGAATGCAGTCATCATTATCTTCGAGACAGCTCTCACACAAAACACACTTCGCTAAGTTACAATTTTAACAGAATTTCAGAAGTAGTTCTGTCAGATACGCACGAACAATATTTTTTGCTGTTCAATGTACTGTCACTTCAACTATACACGGTTTTAGAATGTTTAGAATCGAATAATTTTTTAATTCATTCTTTGTGTCCGATCTTTTGTACAAACGAGGTTTTTTACTCTTTTTGCAAACTTTAGAGCCACCCTGTACGCAACATGCGCCCTATAT
Organism: Tipula vernalis; assembly: GCA_958295665.1. Classification (NCBI taxonomy): domain Eukaryota; kingdom Metazoa; phylum Arthropoda; class Insecta; order Diptera; family Tipulidae; genus Tipula; species Tipula vernalis. Next base: position 247,671,948 of record OY282558.1, read on the forward strand.
AAAAAAATAAAAAACGGTTGTTTTTCTGTTTTTGACTACTATACCCTAAAAATTAAATAAGTCAAAAATCATGACGTTTATATTTCTAAAATTTTTAGTATATTAAAATCAAATCACTGATATACATAACGTTCAATGACCACAAACTTTCCTGGCTTCCGGAAGGCTAAACGATTAGATTTGTGTCATAATGATTTTCGGTTTACCTCCGCGTTTAAAATATTCCGTTCTTCCGCAGTTTCATCACTGTAAAATAAATCTTTACTGCTACTCATGATCAACTAATAATCTAGGATTTTCCTAATAAGTTTTTACTTTATTTTAATATCTTAAAGCGGTTTATTTATTTTTTAACTTATTTAACTAAACCCCTGTGATAATAAAACTAATATTTTTATGCTCAATTAAAATATAATTGGATATTATTAATACTCGAAATCTTTTAAAAACAATAAACAAAGCTGCCGAAAACTCTAGAATAGCAGAAAGTACTGCCAACTTTACAACTATTGAATATATCAAAATGTTCACGATGTCAATCATTTCTGATGTTGTCATTTGTCTTTTGGGTTTTTCATCAAAAACACTTGTGCGACCCGAAAACGGACAGTTTAATGCGTGTACTACGAATTCCCAGTTTTCAAAATCCCGAATTCAAAATCCCGGTTTTTAAATTTTTGGTTTTGAATCTAAATTAATCTAAATCGCAATATTTTTGCGGTCACTCGACAATCACGATCCACCGCCCGCACGGATTTAAATCGACAACCAACTGAGAGCACATCACATAGTGCTTCTCATCGACACTGGCGCAGACCTTTCGGTCATTCCAGCTCAATATTACAAAAGTTCATTTTCATTCACAAAACGAAATCCCGATCTAGTACTTTCGGGCGCTAAAAACGGCACAATATACACCTATGGCACAAAATTACTTCAGGTGGATATCGGACTTAAGAAAACCTTCACACATGCTTTCATCTCAGCTGATGTGAATCGATCATTGGTGCCGATTTCTTGTGTAAATTTGGCCTCCTTGTTGACATGAAAAATAAACGGCTGGTTGATTCAGCGACTAACCTGTCATTCAATGCCACAGTGGTTAGTGATAACACACCAACACCCATTTTTCCGCCAACAATGGTTATACCACTCTGATCAAACACTTTCTTTCACTTACAGCAGAGCTGAAGAACGTGGTTCATCATATTGTCACAGCAGGCCATCTGCCAGTGTCAAGACCACGCAGGCTAGATCAGGTTCGCTATAAAGCCGTATATACAGATTCCAACACATCTTGGAATTATGGATTTGCCGACCAGCAGCATCTCCCGTCTCTTGTCCACTTCACATAGTGAAGAAAAATATCAAGATTGGAGACCACGTGAACGCCTTCTGATTCAACCAGAATTGATCTGGTTGAATCAGAAGGCGTTCATAAAACGGCGATCACAACACCGTTTGGCCTACTCGAATTCACCCGAATTCCATTCGGCAGTACTACAACAATACAATAACGAGTGTTGGGAACCACTGGGATTCTTCTCCAAAAAAGTCACGGTTAGAAATAATCTGCATTCGATCGGAAATTACTCGCAATATAATTGGCAGTCAGACACTTTAAATATTTTGTCGAAGATCGGGATTTTACCATCTACACCGACCACAAACCTATGACCAGAGCAATTCAATCTAAACGTGAACGTAATCCGAGGCAATCTCGCCACCTGGATTACATTAGTCAATTTACCACGGACATTCAGCATGTTCACCGACACGACAACGTTGTCGCAGACACACCGTCACGCACAACCGATAACAAAACGGTCACAAGCGAGACACACAACGACTTGCACATAATCGCAATCGCACAAAAAGCCGACCTAGAACTTCAGAATTTATTTTCTGGTTCCGAATGTCACAATAGTTCATCAATGAAATCTCTACTGGGTACAATCGTCCGTAAAACGCAGATTCACTACGTTGAACCATCTTCGCACATTACACAACATTTCACATCCTAGAGTCCGTGCATCTCGTAAATTGATTACTGCTCGCTACTTTTGGCCCAGCATAAACAAAGACGTAGGCAATTGGGCTCAGTCTTGTTTATCCTGCCAACGTACTTACTTCCAACGGCACACCAAATTACCTCATGGACAATTTGAGATTCCGCCTGGTCGATTTGAGCATATCCATATAGACATCGTAGGACCATCTAATGGATATTCATATCTACTCACATGTGTCGATCGCTTCAGTCGCTGGCCTGAAGCATATTGCATGACCAATATGTCAGCTGCAACCATAGCCACCACTTTTCTCAACAACTATGTATCACGATTCGGCGTGCATCTTAACATCACAACTGATCAAGGAACGCAATTTGAGTCCAAGCTTTTCATCGAGTTAACAAAACTCCTTGGCTCACATCGGCTACGGACAACGGCTCACTATCTACAAGCCAATGGCATGGTCGACCTCACGTACAAAATACACAACCATTAATTTAATGAAATACGAAACAGATGCATTTGGTGTGCGTCTTAAATAAAAAACGGATTCTTATTTTATTTATATAACGCGAACAATTTTATCCAATGGTTTCTTGAACTTTGTTCTTTAACATTGTATAGGTGTATCAACCGTTGGTTTTCGCTGTAAGATTGCTACTTCGCATTGGGTTTTGTTAGCTAATGCGTTGAAAAATGGTGATATCTCGCATAGTAATTGCGTGGATTTAAATAATTTACAAAGGTTTTCCTCTTCTGTTGTGGTTGAGGCGCATATTCTGCACAATTTGTGCAGCATGACCATATGATTTATTTCGGAAATACTCAGGTTTTTGAAACGTAGACAAGAATCAGTTTTGTAATTTTTCTGACAGCATACGCAAATATCAACTGGTTCTGTAGCAGCTACAAAAGCTCATTTTATCGGTTATGCTTGGAACTATACTTGTTGAGTTGGTAAGAGATAGCTTCCAAAGATTGGAAACGATTCTCTAGAAATTTCAAAAAATAACTTGGTTCTTGAAATTCTCTTGGGTTTTCTTGGGTTTTCGTGACTCATTGCCCAATTTGTTACTAAGCAGAAGATGATAAAAGGAGCCCATGGGTCGATGTTGATTCCTGTATTCCTTATGGCGTATAGACATTCGGTTGTTTTGTCATGTAAGGATTTGATTGCAGCTGTGGATTCCGTGTTACTATATTAGGTTGATTCAATAAAGCGTTGAATAGATTAGAAATGAATAGATTAGAAACAGATTTCTAAAATCTCCCAAGTCGAATCGTAGTCGTCCCTAGTGGGTTCTAAATGGCTCTATAATCTCCTAGCTGGCCATTCTACGTGACTTTTTATATAGTTCATTTTACGTGTTGTTGTAAGCTAACTGTTGTCATGAACCAATCATTTGAATGTATGTGAGAGACCTGCCCACTTCTTGTAGTACCCGTGGAGATGTGGGATATCTACGGGTGGTAGACGAATCTCCAATGGTTTTGGTTGGCATACTTGTTCTTCTTCTAATAATGTTGTTAGTTACTTGTATTGCAATGTCTTCGTATGCGTTGCTTAAATTTTCGTAATGTTGGTTGATGAAGTATTTTGAATTATCTTCCTTTCCTTTGGAAGCTTCCATGCCTAATTTCTCATGAAGGTTCATAACTTGTGTCATCCTCTCCATGTTTTTCAATTTAAGTTTCAATGCTGGTCTGGGTCGGTTGTTACTTTCCAGTATGTCTTCAGTCAATCTGATTTCCCAATATAATCCCCTAATTCTGATGTCTTCTTGTTTTAATGGTTGTTTGAGTTTTGGCGATTGACTGAATGCAACCTTTGACGCCTCGATTAATTGACTGTGCTTGAGTTCACGTGATTTCACTTGTTTATACGTCTGTGTCATTGTTGTTGACCTATACCGATGTGGTAATGCTGAGTTCTTTGAAACTGCATTTTTGGTTGTTAAGTTTATTCTGATTTATATACTTATTTTCTATACATACAAAACAATAACAACAAATGCTTACTAAATTATGTTAGTAAGCAATAATTTACAACTATTACAACTTGACATAAAGCAATTATGCATTTTACATTTAGGTCCCATTTTATGAACGCCGATAAAAGCTTAATCCTCGGATTAATCGTCGCTTGCATTTTATGAACGAAGATAAACAAGAAAATTAATCAGCGATTTTTCTTTGTCTTCATTTTTTGGTGTATAAATCAGAGAATCAAACTCATAATTTTTTTTAAAGTAATTATTACCAAAATGGATGTTTTAAATAGGACAATAAGTGCAGACGAAATAAAAATTTGGTTTAGTTTAGTTGAAAAATAAAAAACTTTTCTTAAAAAACACAAACGCGAAAATAAGAAAATTAATTTTGAGTTGATAAAAACGTAAAATTCAAACAAAATTTTTGCCATTCATGCAAAAAACTGCTGTAAAACTGGTATAAAACGAAGCATAGTTTATTATTTATCCTAGTTTATAGAATGGGCGAAAAGAAGAATCCTCGATTGAAGATTAATCTGTACTCTCGGATTTTTATTTACTTATCGTCGTTCATAAAATAACACTAAATGTATGTCGCATAGTCTAAATATAAATTTTAATTTCCAGTGGAAATTTTACTCCAATGTTAGAAGATCAATAGTTGTAGTGAAAAAATCTGCTGTGTCCATGTTACACTGAGTAATTAAAATACTACGAATTATACCAAACTCAGTAATTAAAATACAAATTACAATTACTTTGATGGCTCTGGAACCAAATTTTAATTTTAATAAGTAAAAATTTGAATAAGAAATTTGAAAAACTGGATTAGTTAAAATACAAATTACAATTACTTAGAATTTAAGTAATTAAAATACAAGATATTGTTACTTGAAAATACAAATTACAAATTGTAATTTGTATTTTAATTACGTAATTCAAATACATGTAATTCGTTACTGCCCCGCCTTAATTATAACGAACTACATAAATAAAAAGAAGTTTCAAATAATTTATTGGTGGTTTAACGTAATTTTGATTTTAAATTGAAAAATTGAGTTTCGATTAAGAATGATTTAATAACATTTTTCAATATGTTTATTTATTTTTCGTCGCTAGATGCACTACAATCACTTCTGTGAAAAAAATATTTCCTTCAAAATATTGTTACCATAATCGGTTTGAATTTAATCAAAATTGTGAGTATAAAAAAAAACGATTCCAAAGTTCACTTAAACCGTCTGATTGTATGTTATAATCCGCCACAATTTGCATATAATTAAATTCGCGAATTTGAGATGATGGGAATTTTAATGTAATCCAATACAGACAACTTTATTACTTTCAACACTAAAAATGAATTTATAATTGGGCTATTTATTAGATAATAATAAAATCGACGTCATCACATACATATGTATATACAACAATTGAAAATTTGAAAAACATATGCTAAATACTATACGCAATAACAATTTTTTTGTTTATATCAAGTTTTAAATTGTGTTAAGACAACATTAATTATAGTATGTACTCTAACACTGTACCGAATTATACACACTAAATGTGCAAATTAAATTGCAACCAATCTGACACACATATGTTTACATAGGCAAAAATAAATATACAATTTTTTTTGTGTTTTCGCCAATGTCATTATGTCCATTCATATGTGAACTAATCCGTATTTACTATTTATTATTTAGTTTTTTGTTTGCGTTAAGCGAGATAACTAATATTCAGTAAACCAATTAAAATTAGTTTGGAGAAAAATATTGAAAATTCACATCCAAAAATTGAGTTTAGATAAGTTTTGTAACTAACCTGAATTAATTTAAATTTTATTGTGTCGCAGCAACAGGCCGACATGTCCTATTAAAAAGCAATAATAAAATATTTTTTAAGAAATCGATTTACGAACCTTTATGGTTTTTTGATGGAATATGTGCATCGTTAACTTTCATTTTATTTACTACACTTGTACGTGATCATTATCATATGTGAATATGTAGTATCTCAATTTAAACTATGGGTTTAGCAGTTAATTTTATTATTTGTCTGTGCTTCTTTGGTAGTTATTAGTTTAAACAATAAACTCTCGATTGTAAGATACAAAAATAAGGTTATTTATTTAGGTTAAGAGCCTGACTGGCAAAAGTTGTTTAACTTATATAATAACTAAAACCGGAACAACATATTAGTTGACGATAAGTCAAACTGGTTTGATTTTATTCTCTATAGATGGATAGATATCTGTTATATTCTTAAATAGCGCTAAATTATAGGTTAAAGTTAAGAAGAAGCTGGAAAGCTTTAATCAAAAAAGAACTATGTATAGATCGGAACTCACGACAAAAGCATATAAGTAGGTAACGACAGAGGACAATTTTGTTAATATTGTATTAACAAGTAAATAGGTTAATTTCAACAATACAACTACATTGAAACAGTATTTTTTTTAAAAAAAATTTCGAACAAAGTGGCTGAGCTCCCTTTATGCAGAAACCTGAAGTACCCGAAAAAAACATATTTAAACAGGTGGCACGATCCAGAAATTATTTCCTCACATAAGATGTCTTAGATATAAGAAACGTGAAGGTGTTACGATAATAACCACAGTATTTAAACACATAAACAGTATCCTGAAGTGATAATTATAAGCACCGGTAAATTTTTGAAACTCCCAATAAAACATAATAAATTGTTGTTGCATTAGCCTAAAGATGAACTCGATCTGTCGATCACACATAGATTTTCCTTAATGGTATATGTATATAGAAAACTTTTACCCAACCATAATATTACAAAAAGAAACATGATTAAGCATATTTAATTGTATTATTATGATTGTTGTTATTTATATTTACATTTCAATTATTATATTGTAAATAAAAAATAATTTTTAACAGTCAAAACAAAAATTCCTCTTCTATACGATATAATCAGTAGAATGTTTCTAGTTCGCGCATCTTTCGAGACAAAAGAAACCAAAACGCTATACAGACTTTCCCTTTCATATTCAAATTGAAGTGGAGTGGAGCGGTACCGCATATATGAATCAAAAAAATCAATTTTGAATAGATCACGGTGGAATATTATAATGACTCAATTTTGATTGCATTTACATCATGATCAAATACAACATAACGATCTGATTTTGTTGACTTGAGTGAGAGAGAATTGATACAAGATTTTAATTTAAAATAATAAGCCTCAATATAATAATTGAACAATTGAAACTACTACTATTCGTATTGTGTAAATTAAATTATAACTATTAATTTTCCATTAGTTTTGCATCTGAATTTTATCTGAAGCAACCAGTTTAAATAGCATATCCAACTGTGCACCATACAAATTTTATGTTTTGTGCTTTTTAAAAGCAAGACAAATTGAAGATGAGATTAATTATACGAATAATACAATAATTGAAGTATATCGAACGAAGTAATTGTTTATTAGGTTTAAACTTATTAGTTCATTACATTTTTGAATAAACAAATACATCTCAGAATATAGCCCAAATTTCTTTAATTTTTGTAGAAAAAAATTGTTACATGTCCAATTTCTATATGTTAATTAACTGAGGTCGAGCAAAGTTCATTTAACTAAATAAATAAATTATTTGAAAATTATTTTTTTGTATATCTACTTAACAATTTACCTTTTACCTCTATGAGTCTCTCTCCAAACTTAATTTTAAGTAATTGTGAAAGAGCCGAATAACTACTATGTATACTTATCAAATAATCATTAGAAACATTCGTGAGATCTTAGGTGATTATACCAATGAAATGTGTCAAATCTTTAAGTCAAAAGTGTTTGTGTTACGTTCGAAATACCAATTAATAAACAAAATAATTATAAATTTATCGTTATGAGTAATGAAAAATAGTTTAGTCAAAATTTCTTGTTTTTGTTTTTAATTGGAAGGTTAAAACAGTCGACGCTGGTCGTCAGATTGATCGGTAAACCAAATTTGGTGCAGAGTTTATATTATTTTATTTAGTGGTTTATTACGAGTATGGTTCTTGCTGCTTTATGCACTCTTTAAGTCTAAAAAGTTTAATTGGGATTCCACATCCGATATTAATCTTCATCGTTAACTATCCATATCAACTATTATCCATCTTAATAGTACATTATGAACATTTGGAATTTGTTGGAAGATCATTAAAGGTATATCGATATACCTACCTAAGCAGATTCGATATTTGCTACATTTTTTTTTAACACGCTCAAAGTTACGAATGATGAAGTTCTATACGAATTTTTTATAATAAAATTGAAATTTATAGTGGGATAAAAATTAAATTCCGCTTTTGTGGAGTGAATCGTCAAATTTTCTCGTTGTGTAATTGTTGCATTATTAATTGTATTAATGTCGTGTGGAATGCAAAAAATACATAATTGTAAAATATAGCGACCTTGTAATTTCAAATTAAATAATTAAAAAATTTAGCGAAAAAAATTTGACAAAAAGTGTCCTTAAGCTAACATTAATATTGACTCTATTTATGTTTATTTTTCGCAGATTGAAAGCATATGGAAATAGAAAAATGGAATCAGATAGAGACATTACAGAAGGCAGCAAATAAATGAGAAAGTATTAAAGTTATTGAACAAAACTTTATTTTCCATTAACTATACAAACAATTAGTTATACTTTAACACTAAAAGTTCTCTCATCAGCATAAATATTTGTAAATTTGTGTACAATTTTTCACGATAAAACAAACTCTGGCCGTACACTCTCAATCAATAAATCAATAAAATTTTAATTTTTGTAATGTGTAATATATTCTGTTTTGTCCATTAATATATTTAAATTAATTTAGTTTTAAAATACTTAAAGGAATCTCTTTTTCAATTTAATAATAAATGATCCAATTTTCAGAATAAACATACTTCTAGAATTAATCATTATTATAGGGATCAAAATTAATCCCGAATTTCAAATTTAAATTTTAGTTTGAATCAACCCTCCAGGATTAACAAGTAGTGAATAAGCTGTAGTTTAGAAATTGTGTTGTCCTGTGCTAACTATTTTTACTATATAATTACTAACAATTTACTCTTATCCTTCGGCTGGGGATGGATAAATGGGTGGGCGATGTGTGCTCGGTAATATTGAAGATCCTGTTATAATAATTATTCATTTAAGTAATAAAATTTGTTATTACGATGTTTATTAATTAAATTTAGTTTTCAGAGTTGTCTGGGAATTTGTATGTTAATTTTATTTGTTGATTCTTAATATACTTATAGTACCTAATTGAATTATTGAATTATTAATAAATCTAGGTATTGTGGTGCTGTAATATTATCATTTAAATCATTTTATATAAATTTTATAAAATAATTGAATTCATAATTATATACATATTTTCTTTTCTGGATCGGTAGGAAATTGATGATTAGTTTTAAGTAAAATTTTATGTTTAAACGGTTTAATGTTTATGTCAATTCTTGTTGCAGTAAGTAATAATTTTTAATTGGATATAAAAGGGCCATTAATAAGGAAATAAGCGCTGTTATTTTAAAGTTTTATTAATTATTTTATCAGGTAAATTATTGAAAGACGGACAAAGATGAAATTACAACATTAATAATTAATAATTTTTTAAGCCCTGTTTTAGATTTAGGATTTAGGGAGTCCTGAGTATCCGGCCCTGAATTCCAGAGAAATAATCATCTAATAATGTAGTTAGATTGTGCTGTCTTATGCTAACCTATTTATTATACATTGTACTAATAATTTACTAACTATCAATCGCATTGGTGTCTGTAACCGCGTCGAGTCTGTCCCAACTAATAATCCGATCCAATCCTTCGGTTTTGTTATATGTGAAAGGGTGTACGGCATGGGCCCGGGAGTCCGGAAGATCCTACTATTATGCTTGGTCGTACACTCATAATCAATCATAAAAGTTTAATTTCAACTTTATTTTATTTAATTTTATCTTTATTTTGTTATAGTGATGTTTTTATAATACAGTAGAATCCGTTTATACCAAACCATGTATATAACGAACAAAAGCTTCTAATGATCATATGGTTTTGTCATATAGTTGTGTGCCTTAAATTTCCACGAACACTTATTTTTTCTTATACACTACAAACAAAGAACTACGTTTATAAACGTAAACGAATATTTGATTAAAATGAACAGCCGGCTATAGTGAACAAAATTATGTCCCTTGAGTGTTTGCTATAAGCGAATTCTACTGTAATTATAATTATATTTATAATTTTAGCTTAGTAATTTTAGATTTTCTTAAATATTTTATCAGGTAAATTATTGAAAGGCGAACAGGGGGAAATTACAACATTAATAATTTTTAATTTAGGTTTAGGGAGACCTGAGTATCCGGCCCTGTATTTCAGAGAAATGATCATCTAAAAATGTAGTTAGATTGTGTTGTCTTTTGTGCCGTTAATTTACTAACTATCGATCGCATTGGTGTCTGTAACCGGGTCGAGTCTGTCCCAACTAATAATCCTATCCTATCCTTCGGTTTTGTTGTGTGTAAACGGGTGTACAGTGTGTGCCCGGGAGTCCGGGAAACCTGCTATAATGCTTGGCCGTACACTCACAATCAATCAATCAATTGTTCTAGGTAGCTCAATAGTAGTACAGTTGTTCCTATTTTTGATTTGAATAAATGGTTTTATGTTAGTAATTTCCTTCTTTGTGAAATTGGTTATTTTATTTTTAATTAGTTTTGAAATCAAAATATAATTTAGTGATTTTCGTTAAGCCGTAATCTCAGTATTACAAATATTGTTGCACAGTTTGAGAAACTTTGCTCATGAAAATGACTTCGAGACAAAGACATATAACATGTATTGTTCCATGCTGCAAAATCCAATCTCAACATTCAAACTTAAAATTTTTTAAGTTCTCAAGTGACGAAACGAGAAGGTTAGAATGGATTAAATCAATTGGTTTGGTTGCATCTAACATAAAAAATAAACAAATTTTTATTTGTGAGAACCATTTCCGCAAAAAATATATTGGTCGTCAGTATCTAACAAGAAATGCTCTCCCCGATTGTAATTTGGCTATCGAAAGGAATGAAGAGTTTCACTTAGCCCTTACAGAACAATGGGAAGATATTGGAAATCACAATGAGAATCCAGCAAATTCAGTGAATGTTTCCAGAGAATGTAAAAATACTCAAACTGATCCGGTGGACCAAGACACCGAATTTTTTAGGTTAATAAACCAAATTAACTGCTCTCATTGTGAATACACCCATAACATCAAATTTGACCACTGTAAAAAATGTGCAAAACGTGAAAAAGAAATTTTGATTCATAAAAAAAACTAAATGTGGTCAAAATTTGAAACGAAATTATGACATTTTAAAAAATAAATTCAATAACATAAAAAATGTAAGTCTTGATGAAAATATTAAGCAATTAAATAGTGTTAATGAAATGAGCAAAAATGTGTATAGATTACTATTAAAAGAAGACTATTACTACAATGAGAACGACAAAAATTTCGCGCAATGTCTTTATTATAAATCGGCAACTACGTACAAGTATTTAAAAGATACTTTAGGGTGGAAATTACCGTCGTTATCGTCGATTTATAAATGGTCACCCATTAAATATATTCCCCCTGGCACAAATAACATTTTATTTAAACAACTAAAACATTTATTTGACGATATGCCCGATTCATCCAGGATATGTGTGCTAAGTTTGAAAATAGTTATTAAAGAAGACTTAACCGTTAATTTACTCACAGATAGAGTCGAAGGTTTTTGTGACACAGGTAGCCAACGATCCAGTGATCTTGCTTCATCAGCCTTATTTTTTATTTTGCTTGGTCTAATCGGCAACTGGAAAAACGTATTAAATTATGTACTTATCAATAATTCTCTTAAACCAGAACAAATGTCAGCTCTAATTATTGAAAATATAAAATTATGCCAAACAGTATTCAATTTAAATGTGGTTATGTTAACTTGCGATCAGGCAACAACAAATGTTGCTGCATATAAATATTTAGGTGTAAGCCCCCAACAGCCATTCATTGTGGTCAACGACCACAAAATTTTTGTTCAGTACGACCCACCGCATCTGATTAAATCAGTACGGAATGCTATAATAACGAAACAGATTAATCATTCAGATTATGGGACTTTGGATTTCAATGTAATAAAAAAAATATATGATCACGATAATATAAATAATGTAAAACTAATGCCAAAATTAACTAGTAAAACTAGCAGCTCAAATCGTAAGTTACACTGTCGCATGTGCTATACGTACAACGCTGAAAACACAACCGTTCATATTTGGAAAATATTTGAACAATGCAATAGCAACAGCAAATATAGTGGAACAGTTCAACAATATCTTCGATTGTCTAAATTGCAGAAGTTTTTCTTCTAAACATATTTACCAGCAACCAATTCGAAGAAATAATCATGTATGAAAATTATTTTAAATTTCTCAAAGGTTTCGAGCTGACAATAAATGCTCAATTAAGGCTAATTGAACATCTCAGCGAAAACTTCGGTACGGAGTACATTTTAACGGGAAAGACCTAACCAGGACGCTTTGGAAAATTTCTTATCCGCGCTCCGAGGTAAGGGTGGGTATAATTATACACCAAGTAGCCATGAAATTGGAGAACATTACGCAAACATTATCGTAATGAAATTTGTATTCAAATCAATCAACCAAATCACTCTAATTGCTTGCCCGACGACTCCGAGAGTTTACAACTAAATTGGAAAAATTTTATATTGGAGTATAAAACTAATTTAAAACACTCAGGCGAAGACACACAAATTACAAAAGATATTTATTTTGTGATTAACAACACTGAAGACAGCAGTTTAACAGCCAATGCCATAGCCTATTATGCCGTATTTTGTGTATATAGAAAAGTTATATGCGAAGAATGTAAAAAACTATTACTGAAAGATAATGAAATTGTAACGGAAAAAGATATTTTTTTAAATGAAAAAAACTTTAAAAAGAATACCAGTTTTGGCTCTTTAAAAGCACCTTCTGAAGTGTTCTTTAAAATTTCGGAACTAATTATCAAAGTTTTTAAATTTCATTTTGAACAAAATTGCCACATGAGCAATACTATAGAGACCATAACAAATATTAGCTGGGAAAACATTAAATTGAACTATCCAACATTTTTACCGCAAGAAAATGAGTGACACACACATCTTAAAAACGTAATTTCGTTTTTCATATTGGTGCTACTTAGGAAAAATTGCAAGTGGGTTATCACAAATAAAAGAAATATAACAAAAACGAAACCTGAAACAAATAATACAAAAGTATCAAAAAAATTAAAAATTTTATGTAAATGAAACATTTTCGTTCGACTTGACATATCTACAGAATTCAATAAAATAAAATATGAAATTGTTCTGCAAGCAGAATGAAAAATTATGTTTGTTATTTTCAAATTATGGCTATATATTTTCGAAATAGGTTTTAAAATCAGAAATAAATTAGTAGATAAAAATTTTCCAAAATTATAAATTTCTAATTAGGTACTAAATTGTACATTCTAAAATTACTAAATTTTTATCTTTGCGAACATATTTTTAATCAAAAAACTTGCCGGAATTTCAAAATCTCCAAAATGACCTGGGTCATTAAACCACTAAATAAAGCGAGAGCTTCAGCATTCAACTAAGTGTTTCACTTGTCAAGGATACCAGCTAAACCTAGAATAGTTAGTCGCTGTAATTTATTAGACTGTAGTAACCGCAATTTTCCTGCGTGATAAGTTCTGTTAAACTAACTAATGTGTTTTTTTATTCGTGTCTGCTCGCGTTCGCGCTATAAATTTTTCGAATTTTAGTAATTTATAATCAAATATTGTCAAATTTTTAAATTTTATAAGTTAGATACAGATATCTTACATATTTAACAAACAAAATCCATTCAAAATATTTCTTATTTCCTTGTACATAAAACCATAGTTAGTAGATAATCTCCTTAATTGGATTCCAATTGCACTTTCCTATTTGGTTTTTCGCTTTTGAAATCCTAATTTGGATTTAGGGATACAACCCGATTTTTCATTATAATTTTTAATTAAAAAATAAAAATAAATAATTGAAAACAATTTTCGAAGCATCTGGAAGAAGAAAAATAGGAATAACAACCTTGACAAATAAAATAAAAAAAAATACTCATACGAATGATCGCGTATTATATGAATTTGTCTATTTGTCAAAACCTTCGAAAATTCTCTCAGGTTTTGATATTTATACAAGATCAATATCTAAAAAATTGGTGCTCATACATATAAAATGTAGTTATTTTAATATAGTCTACTTAGCACTATAGCTATTCTCTTGATTTCAAAATAAATAGAAAAGGACGAATATTAAAACAAATTGAATTAATTTCTATGGGCACGTGCAGGTGCAATCCAAATATTTTTACGCATCCATGTATTCATTACGAATAAATATAATGAATTTTGTTTCTGCAAATGTAATTTTGATTTTTCATCCAATCTAAAAAATAAAATGTATTGACATCAGAAATGCATAATATTTTTAAACTCCATCAGATAGAAAAAGGCAACAAATGAATCGTAAGGATTAGAATTATCAAAACACAAAAGGTTAATGACCGTTCTATGACAGAAAATAAAACACACATACAAAAATATATATTGTAATTTTTCACCTTCATCAAAACCTGCTAAAATTCTCTTTAGAAAGCCGAATGTATTGTATACTATTGCTGTAAAATTATCTAAACCACTGATTGTATTAGTGAAACGTCATCGTGTATAGATATCGTTGTGAATACAGTGTAGAAAACATAAACATTCGCATACTACGAAACTAAAAGAGAGTAAAATCTAAACCAATAAAAACGAATCATGTGCAACAGTCATTTTATTTAAATATTTTAATTTCAGCTTACTTTAAAGAAAACCCAATATTTAATTTAAAAAAACTTAACAGTTTTTAACCTTATATTTCGACTTGTTGGTCAACTTCTGAGGCATTAAAAAACTATTTTTGTAATTAAAAAATCTTAGAAACTATTTTTGACAATTATTTAATTTTTAAACTATAAACAATGTATACAGAAAGAATTTTTCTTTTAAATTTTTTTGTAACGATATTTTTTATCATTCTCATATTATTTTATAGCCGTCTTACTTTGGTAACTGGAATATTAATTGGTATAGAAATTAAAATGCAAATTAAGCTCAAAATAAAAACCGAAAATAATTTGCCATTTTTTCGGCACGTAATATTTCCAACTCGTGCGATTTTAATTTCCTTCTCCGTTTATATTTTCGTGGCTCCGTCTATAAATATAAAATAGAATACACATTGACATGACAAATATTATAATTAATTCTCCACCGTAGTAGTAAATGGAGTAAATGGAGTACTTACAATCGATTGTCTCTTCACGGCCGTATTCATGTCACTGTGTTGAATCAAATGTTGAATTAAATCTAGTGACATTACAAATAACTCTTGACAAACTTGGCAGTAATAAGGTGTATGGGAATTTCCCCTTTTGGTGTCAGGGCTCGAATGATGTGATCGTAATGTTCTCGCAATACAACTCGCAGATTAAAGGCTCGAGGGCACACTGAACAAACGTAAGGTTTTTCACCTGTATAAATCCTTTCATATTTTCGTAATGTCCCACCATCAACCAAAGCTTTCCAACAATAACGGCACCCGTAAGGTTTTTCACCCGTATGAACACGTATATGAATTTGTTGTGAACTACGCGAACCAAATATTTTGCCACACTCGCGACAAGGGAATTGTCGTCCTGTAACATTCGTATGCGAATGATGATGATTCATGAGGGAGCGTCCATCGGGAAATTCTTCTCCGCACATATCACACGTAACAGTTTTATTTCGATGCGAAACCATATGCCGAACAGGAATGATGTTTTTCGCTGAAATATTCCCATAAATGTTTCGATAGGGTTCGACTATCGCGACACAATTTACCATAAAGGCGGCACGAATGTTGAGTTAATTCGTTTGCGTGCACGATACGTATATGAGATTTAATAATTGATTCCTCGAGAAATGATTCACCGCATAACATACATTTCAATGGTTGGCATCGTGTATGCACTTCTTTGTATTTTCTTCAAAATTAAAAAAGGAAACTATAACATCACATATAAAATTTTAAATCACGTAAACTAATATAAATTACTTTAAAAATCATTTAAACTTACTTTAATTTCTTGTAATTAATTATGTAATGGGGTTTAACTTCACGATTTCTGAGTTTTGATCATAACCTCTGTTAAAGTTTATTCAAGCTTACGTTACCTGCTTTTGGTTCATAGATGGGACTGAAATAAGTTTGTAAATGAGACAACAATATTAATTTTTTTTGTTTTTTTTTGAGTAAAAGAAGAGAGTCGTTTGTGAGGGAAAAAAAGGTTTTTGAGTTTGGATCTGTACAGCGGTAGAATAAGACCAGAAAAATAAAAGTCGTATTGTTTGAGATTTAAAATAATATAATTTTAATGCGTTTCATTTTTTGGTGAATTCATTTTTCATTGGAGAGTATAAAATTGGGTGTGCCAATTTGTTGAATTAAATTATCATTAAATTTGAGAAAGGTCAAAAGTCCAAAAACCAGTGGAAAAAAACCTAACATAATTTTGGTCCAAAGCGAGCCGGATACGAAAAGTATTTTACATATTCATCGTTGAAAGAAGTACAGAGACATAGGAACATAACCTATAAAAACACGTGTTTAGAGGATTAGCACGTACATCAGAGAATAAAAAGGAAAAAAGGATTATTGGTCGTAATTGTGTGGGCCTAATATCTAATTAACATCAACGAAAAAATCAAAAAAAAAAATCATCAATATAAAAGTTTTTTAGCGACGTGCGAACAAACGAGTACTAAACCACCAATTGGGTGGTGTAACAAAGAACGTGGAGATAACGGCCAACAAAAATCAACTGTAAAAAACAAAATGAAGAGTTACCGTTAACAGATGCAACCGGGAATCATCAGTGGCGAGAAAATTAGATAAGTAATTTATACATTAGTTACTTATACATTAGTTATTTATACATAAGTCGAATTAAAAAAGCAAAAGCTATTAATTTATTAAAAAATGACGAAGATAGAGTTGTTAAGAGATAAAATTGTGAAAAAATTAAATATTGTAAACGATAGAGTCACGTCGATCAAAAGCTTCTTTGACGAAAAAGAGAGTACTGGTTTTGAAATCGCGGAGTTAGAGGCGCGTGAAATTTTGTTAAGTAATACCTGGACCGAGTTTCAGGGAATTACAGACTTGGCAACGGAGTTGACAGGTGAGTTTTATGATCAAATCAGATCGGCGCTTGGCGAGTTTGAGTCCATCTATTTACGAGTTTATGCCAATGTGTCGGGGCAATTAAGTCGATTGAGGGAACCTGTGGCGGTTTCCCAGAGGGAGTCGGGTAATTCCAGAGTTGTTGTGGCGGCTGATAATCAGATGCCAAAGTGTTCGTTGAATTTACCTGAGTTGAAGATTAAACCTTTCGATGGTAATCCTGCTGAGTGGTTAGTGTTTAAGGAGAAGTATATGTTAATCATTCACAGCAATGTTAATGTTCCTCCTATATTGAAATTTTCGTATTTGGATGATTGTCTGAGAGGAGAAGCAAAGGCAACAATAGGTCATATTACCTTGTCAGCAGAAGCATATCGGTTAGCTTGGACTGAGTTGGTAAAGCGGTATGATGATAAACGTTTGATAGTGGACTCTCATGTGAAGAAGTTGACTAGTTTGCCTTCATTGGCAGGCGATAATCCGCAACTTTTAAGAGAGCTTCTTAACTCAGTGAACTCTCATGTCTCATCACTTGAGGCGCTAGACATTAGATTGGATACAATGTCCGAATTATTCTTGATCAGTATGGTAACCCAAAAATTTAATCGTTCGTTAATACGTAAATGGGAATCACAGTTAGAACAAAATATTAATCCAACTTGGGTGAAGTTGAAAGAATTTATGTCAAAAGAGTGTAGAATTTTGCAGGTGTCTAACGGGCTGTTGGATGCCACAGCAGTGAAACTTCAGTCAAAGCCTATCAAGGCAAAAGCATTCGTGGTGTCAACTGGAAATTCGAGCAGTTCTGCGAAATTTAAGGCAAATAGTGGTTCATGTGATTTGTGCGGTGAACAAGCTCACGCTTGGTATATGTGTGCGAAATTTTTGGCTATGACGCCAAAAAATAGGTCTGAGTTGGTAATGAAACGAAGACGATGCATCAATTGTTTGAGGGTTGGACATTTACTTAAGGAATGTACATCCCAGAGGTGTAAGAACTGTCAAAAACCACACCATACGTTGTTGCATTTTCCAAAAATAGGTGAGGAGGGACAACAGAGCTCAACGAGTGATTCGCAGGGATCAGAGTCCATTACAACGGAAAAGTCGTCTTCACTAATGGCATTATGTAACGCAAACTCACAGTCTAATACAGTCCACAAAAAGAGAGTATTGTTTGCAACGGCAGTGATAAAATTGGTTGATCGTAATGGTAAACTTCACGAGTGTAGGGCGCTGTTGGACAATGCGAGCTCAGACAACTACATGTCAGAAACATTTGCAAAAACCGTACAATTGAATTCAAGTTCAATCAATTCGGAAGTTCAGACATTGAATGGAGGTATTGTTAGGATTAACAAATGTGTGTCAGCGGTGATTCAGTCTCGTGTCAGCAATTATAAGCAGGAGTTACAATTCTCGGTCGTACCTGAGATTACATCAAAATTACCATCCAGTGATTTCTCCTTTTCAAGATGGGGAATTCCCAATTCGGTGCAGTTGGCCGATCCGGGATTTAATTCTGTCCGAGCTATTGATGTGTTGCTTGGTCTGGAAACGTTTTGGGATGTTTTGCTACAAAACGTGATCAGATTGAAGTCTGGATTGCCTACTCTTCAGGCTTCCAAATTAGGTTATATAGTGACTGGTGCATACTTACAGTCTCCACATTCTTTGGCATTTTGTTCGGTTTCTGGTGAGTCATGTTCAGATACGGTTGAACTAGCTGAGTTGAATAGATCCATCAAGAAATTTTGGGAGTTGGAACGCCTTCCAGAAAAACGCTTTATGTCTGCTGAGGAGACATATTGTGAAAGCCATTTTGATGCGACGCATTTTCGTGATAGTACAGGTCGTTATGTAGTGTCATTGCCTGTGAAAGGTAATTCACATGAGTTAGGTGATTCACGAGAAGCAGCCATGAGACGATTCCTTTGGTTGGAAAAACGATTTCTTGCAAACAAACAATTGAAAGATCAGTATTGTCAATTTATGACAGAGTATGAGGAGTTAGGGCATATGTCTCGAGTATTGGAAAACGACGGGTCAAATAAGTCGATGTATTATTTGCCTCATCATGCAATATTAAAACCAACGAGCAGCACCACGAAATGTCGAGTCGTGTTCGACGCATCAGCAAAGTCATCTACTGGTGTATCTCTAAACGATGCATTGTGCATGGGGCCAACAGTGCAGAGTGAGTTGTGGGAGATAATACTTCGATTTCGAAAACATCAATATGTGATAACTGCGGACATCTCCAAAATGTATCGTCAGGTGTGGATGAATCCAGATCAGAGGGTGTTGCAACGCATTTTATGGAGAAAATCGGATCATGAACCGATTGAGCATTATGAACTCAACACAGTAACATATGGCACTAAGAGCGCTCCATACTTGGCTACTAAAGTGCTCCAACAGTTGGCTCACGACGAAAGTTCTCGATTGAGTCGAGCGTCAGAAGTTCTTAGAACTGATTTTTATGTGGACGATTGCCTTACAGGCACAAATTCTCTCAATGATGCGGTTAAGTTGGTAAACGAGCTGAAGCAATTGTTGAGAAGTGCGGGAATGCATATACATAAGTGGTGTGCCAACAGCGCGGATATTTTGAGTGACATTCCATTACATGATCGTGAGATTCTCAATGATTCATTCAGTATGGGAGAGTCCATCAAAGCTTTGGGACTATTATGGGCACCGAAAAAGGACCAATTTTTTTTAATGTGCAGGAGTTGAATGATTCTCAAATGTTGACCAAGAGGAAAGTGTTGTCGGAGATTGCTAAATTATTCGACCCATTGGGACTACTTGCACCAGTGGTTATTACATCAAAAATGATCATGCAAAGCATATGGGCACAGGGTACTGATTGGGACGCAGAAGTGAGTGATGAAATTCGTGAAAAGTGGGTAACGTTTAGGTCCCAACTGCCGAGATTGAACCGTATTAGTGTGCCTCGTCTGGTGTTGTTGTCGGAATATCAGGCTGTGCAGTTGCATGGGTTTTCAGATGCATCCAGTGTTGCATACGGAGCATGTGTATATATCAGGAGCAATATTAATGAAAGAGTTATGGTTCGATTATTGTGTGCAAAGAGTCGAGTGGCTCCTTTATCAAACGTAACAATTCCAAGAATGGAGTTGTTAGCATGTGTGCTGCTAGCCGAGTTGGTTGAGTTAGTGGTGAAAGCCATAAACATACAGTTTAACAATGTTGTGTTGTGGTCTGATTCAACTATTGCGTTGTCTTGTATTAATACGAGTACTCATAAGTTGAAGCAGTTCGTTGCAAATCGAGTTGACAAAATACAAAAGTTAACGTCATCATATGTGTGGTGTCATGTGAGCACTGATCAGAATCCTGCTGATCAAATTTCACGAGGGGTTTACCCTGGTGAGTTGGAATTGTCATCTATGTGGTGGGAAGGTCCATCTTTTTTAAAAAATACAAATGATGAGTTTAGTCCTTATAACGGGAAAGGTGATTATAATGGTGATTCTACAGAAATGAAATCGGAATCAAAAGTATTCGTAACTAGTGAGATTGTGTCATTTCCCGTCATTTTTAAATTCAGTAGTTTTCTCAAAACGGTGAGAGTGTTAGCATGGTGTATCAGGTTTATAAAAAGATGTCAACGTATGTCAAGTGAAATCCCAGATAATTTGTCTGTGGACGATATTGAGAATGCTAAACTTGTGTTGGTAAAAATAATTCAGAAAAAGGAATTTTCTAGAGAATATAGTAATTTGCAATCAAACCTACAGGTCCATCGAAAAAGTGAATTGCGCAGTTTATGCCCATTTTTAGATTCTCAGGGAGTAATGAGGGTAGGAGGACGAATATCCAATGCTAGTATACCGTATGAAGCAAAACATCAAATATTAATGCCTAAAAGGCATCATTTGTCTCTTCTAATTTTTAAATATTATCATCAGAAGAATATGCATGCTGGAGCGCAATTGCTTGTGAGTCTTGTTCGTCAAAGTTATTGGATACCCAACTCGAAGAATCTCGCAAAAAAGATAATCCGTGAGTGTGTTACTTGTTTCAAAGTAAATCCGCCTCGTCGTTTTCAGTTGATGGGAAATTTGCCCGAGTCGCGTGTCACACCGTCTTCACCGTTTGTTGTAACGGGTGTGGATTTATGCGGACCATACCTCGTAAAACATTTTGTTCGTCAGAAAACTAATGAAAAGGTATACGTATTGTCGTTTGTTTGTTTCTCGTCCAAGGCTGTGCATTTTGAGGTGGTGAAAAGTCTTTCATCTGATAGCTTTATTTCGGCTCTTAAGAGATTTATTGCGCGTAGAGGCAAGCCACACACCATATGGTCGGACAATGGAACAAATTTTACCGGTGCTAATAATGAGTTAAAACAGGCATACGAACAATTCAACAATCACATGATATTGAGAGGTATTCCTGAATTTTGTACCCTTGAAGAGATTCGTTGGAAATTCATTCCACCAAGAGCACCCAATTTTGGCGGGATATGGGAGGCATCGATTAAGTCGTTTAAGAGTCATTTACAGAAAATCTTGTTTTCGTCAACTACGAATCTGTATTTTGATGAATTCATTACCCTAATTACTGAAATCGAGGGAATTTTGAATTCGCGTCCTTTAACAGTCATTTCGGATGATCCTAAGGATCAATTTCCATTAACGCCGGGTCATTTTTTGATCGGTCGACCTATTGTTTTCTCTGCGTTACCTTCCTATGAGGGTTATCCTGTGGCAGGATTATTGAATTGGCAGAAGGTGAGTCGGTTAACGCAACAATTCTGGAGGCGATATTCTGTTGAATATTTGCACACCTTGCAGCAGCGCAACAAGTGGAGTGAAATTTCACCTAATTTGAAAGAAGGTGATGTCGTTTTATTAAGGGAAGAGTCGTTGGCACCGACTCAATGGATGATGGGTATAGTCGTAAAAGTGCATGTTGGTCTGGACTCACTTGTCAGAGTGGTGGAAGTAAAGACTAAGATGGGTTTAGTTAAGCGAGCCATATCAAAGATATGCAAATTACCGGTCAAAGAATCTTTTGAAGACAATTAATTGATAGAGAATTAAACACTATGGAATTTTTAATAATAGTCATTTTGTGGAACATAAGTTTATGATAGTCTAAGTAATTAGAATTATGCATTTGTTTATTTTATATAAATCTTATTGTTTTATTATAATAGAGTATATGGTCATAATGTATGAAATATGAACCGAATAATAATTATAATGTTTTTGTTTGTAATTTTGTTGTAATAATGTGTAGTGCTAAACATAATTTAGAGTAATAATGTTGGTTGAATCGGTTCAAAGCGGGCCGGTATGTTAAAGTTTATTCAAGCTTACGTTACCTGCTTTTGGTTCATAGATGGGACTGAAATAAGTTTGTAAATGAGACAACAATATTAATTTTTTTTGTTTTTTTTTTGAGTAAAAGAAGAGAGTCGTTTGTGAGGGAAAAAAAGGTTTTTGAGTTTGGATCTGTACAGCGGTAGAATAAGACCAGAAAAATAAAAGTTGTATTGTTTGAGATTTAAAATAATATAATTTTAATGCGTTTCATTTTTTGGTGAATTCATTTTTCATTGGAGAGTATAAAATTGGGTGTGCCAATTTGTTGAATTAAATTATCATTAAATTTGAGAAAGGTCAAAAGTCCAAAAACCAGTGGAAAAAAACCTAACAACCTCCTTAATTTTAGCAGGTTATGGTTTTGATTTTGACATTTCGTAAAATTAAGTTTTGTTGTAGAAGAGCAAAAAACAGAGAGTAAAATGCTCAATTGTTAGTTGATATTAAGTAGTGTGTGATATCAACTGGAATTAGTAGTGGTAAGAAACAAAAAAATTTGAATTTTTTTTATATGGTTTTTCGTAGTGACTACTACGGCTAAAGGTTGATATGTATAAGTATGTGTCTGCGTATCAGCAAAACCATCAGGCTTTCTAAAGAGAATTTTAGCAGGTTTTGCCTTCATTTATACATGCACGATGCACGTGTTATATGTATGTTAAAATTGTATTGTATTGTACGAGTATGTGTACAATATTTATTACATTTTAAATCTGTTCCAGTTTACAATATGATTGCGGTACAGAAGGACAGAATGAGAACGGAGATATCATCATCTAACGACCAGGAATTACAATTGGTTAAAAGGAGAAAACATAAACAAACGTGCTATTGTTTTTGACAAATAAGAATAAAATTAACGATCAGAAAAATACAATTGGTGGGAAAGAAACACATATGTAAATATGTATATACCATATAGAGTGCTCAGTCTAAACTAAATACCAATAAACCCTTCAATACCTGGGGTGCTATTCTTGAAACATTACGAAAATTTTCGTAACCGAAAATTTTCGTAATGCTATTTTCGTAATAGTAATGGTGAAATCATAATTTAGTATTCTTGAAACCATTACGAATATAACGAAGAGAGGCAAAAAGAAATAATAAAATTTCGAGAGAGAAGATGAAAATGTAAGTTCTTAAAATGGTATTCTTGAAATCCGGATTACGAAAATTTTCGCAACGGAACGTTACTAAAATTTTCGGATGGTTTTTTTGTTTCTTATTGCATTTCGTAATGAAATCATTTAGATTTTTGTTTTAAATATATTCATACAAAGACGTTTATAAAACTCAATAATTTCTGTTGATGGTTAAAAATAATATGTATTTACATTTCGCTAAATATTTATTATTTTATTACCACAAAAAAAAGGGTACCTATTTGTTTGTGGTATGTTTATTATTTTCTTAAAAATAAGGGTAATAGCTACAATACTAATTGACAATTTGGGATGTATTTTTAAATGTCGCGTGTTGTAATTGGAATTGGGTTGATATATACCGTCACAGGCGGCTAATACTAATGGTACGTAAAGTCATACAATCATACCATCATAACATAATAGTATCGTACGACAGTACGATCTAAAATCATATCGCCATAGAATCAAAGGACAATGCCACTACATAAACAGCCGTGACATCAGTCTAAACAGTCAAATCCCCAGGCGAATAAAGATTTTTATTTTCCTATGAAACATAAACAAAATCATATTGGAATTATTTTGTGTTGTCTTTATTTTCAATTTAAATGAACATTTTTATTGATAAATATAAACAATTTTAAATTAAATATATCGAATTGCAGCTTGTCCACAATTTTAATTAAAATTAATAAAATTATAATTCACAATTTTGCGTTTTAGCAAATTGATTTTTATTCTCAAACATCGTCAGCCTCCGTGCTTTTTTTTAAAATTTCATTTCGTAGATTACTAGATTAGTTTTATTACTTTACCAATGCTACTACATAAACAGCCATGATTTATAATAAAACTAATCTAGTAATCTACGAAAAGAAATTTAAAAAAAAACACGAAGCCTAACGATTTCTCTAAATTTCTCTAAAAATCAATTTACTAAAATGCAAAATTGTTAATTAAAATTTTATTAATTTCAATTAAAATTTTGTACAAGCTGCAAGATATACAATGTGTTTGGTCGTCAAGTGACCGGCCGGAAAATTCTGAATATTTAAGTAAAATTATCGCAAAAAATCCTTTAAGGTGGGTGTGTCATTTTCAAGTTATGGGCTCGATTATAATTCTGTTTGCGGTTTTTGAAAAGATGAAGTTTATGAATCACTTTATTTGATAGTTTGCGCACTTAGCTAGGTTTTTTTAAGGAATGTAAAAAATTTCGGGAAAATAACATTTTTTTTAGTAAAGAAAACCTCTACTTTTTAAAAAACTGAACTGTAAAGCGTGAAAATGTCCCATTAAGTTAATTATTTTAATTATTATTATTAATCTACAGCATAATATCTACAAATTGACAAAACTTTCTTACTAGCTAACTCTTAAAAATACCGCGCAAAAGTCACCTAGACAAAGTAGGGAAATTAAACAAAAAAGTTATTTAAATTAAAGTCAAAGAAATAAAATAATACTATTTTATTAATAATCAATAAAAACAATTTTTATTACAAATTATTAAACATTTTTAATTAAATGACATGTTCGAAATGCTCTCCACTCTCTTGTAAACAAACAAGAGCTCTCCTGATCACACTAGTTGTTGACTTGTTGTCCAACGCAATTGTTAAGGGTTGCCTCTTGTTTCTGCTGCAGCAGCTAAAATTCTTGCTGTCAGAAATAAAAATCTAGGACAGGACCTCCTCTACCGATCCACCGTGGATTATTTTCATTCAAATTATCTCGTATTATCTTTGCAAAATGTGCTGGAGCTCCATCTAATTGCAGCTGCATTCGCCTTCTCCTCAACAATGGCACTTTTTCCATGACAACGTGATTCCTGAAAATTCTAATAATACATGTTGATCAAGCCTGTTTATTACCACGTAAGGTCCGATAAGTTAATCGTGGATCATTCCCGCCCATACATTTATAGCAAATTGGCTCTGGAAAGCTGTCTCCCTTACGACGTTTGGGTTTTCGACAGCGCAAACATGGAGGTTTCTATAATTTGTTATACCCGCCCTGGTGAAAGTAGCTTTATCTGTCTACAATATTCTCCTTATAAAATTGACACCACTTCTTTGCTGTGAAATTATCCAGTTACAAAAAACTGATCTGGCACGATGGTCCACATTTCCTAGATGTTGAGCACGACGGAAGTGATAAGGATTAAGGCCTTCTTGACCTCGATATGCCTAATCTAATAGACAGGCGGCTGATACTTGTCGTAGGTTCAGCGCGTATTAATCGTAATAAATCCTTTTCCAACGTGTACGTTAATATTCACGCTGGACTCGTGTTGTTGTTGGAATAATCCTTGTTTGGAAAAACGTCGATGTATTGCAATGAATGTCCTATACCCAAGTACTGGCCTGTTGGATATCGACGCCTGTATTTTTCGACAGCAACGCGTGCATTTCCATTAGAGAACAGGTTTACAAAATGCATATTGGCTACATGAGAAGGTGGTGGATCACGCAAATGTGTCATTGTAATGATTAAGCGTTTACTTAACACAAACTGTCCTTTTAATTTTCACACAAACTTAAAATTGTTAAAACACAGAACACTGAGAGTACATGTGTGAAAGTGTCACACGATTGGTTAGCGAACAACTGAACTATTTAATATTACTTACCAATTTGAGTTTTCGATCATTTAAAAGATTTGGTTAGATAACATCACTATACCTAAACGGCTACAAACGCCATTTTTTCGACAAATTGGTGTTCGAATATTTTATGAGTTAGGTAGTAACAATGTTTTAATAATTATAAATAAAATAACCATGCCATGGGACATTTTTTCGACTTACAGTTCATTTTTTTTTAAAAGTAGAGGTTTTTTTAAATAAAAAAATCGTTTAAGTAAAAAAATGTGATTTTCCCATAATTTGTTACATCCTTTACAAAAACCTGGCTTAGTGTGCAAATTAACCAATAAAGTGACTCAAAAGCTTTAAAAAACCGCAAACAGAATTAAAATCGAGCCCATAACTTGGGATATATGATGAAAAATGTGAAAAGCTATCACCAACACACAAGGGGTCACTTGCCGACGAAACAGATTGTATTTAATTTAAAATTATTTCTATTTATCAATAAAAATTTTCATTTAAATTGAAAATAAAGGCAACACAAAATCCCATATGATTGTGTTTACGTTCCATTGGAAAATAAAAATCTTTATTGCCTTAACACCACTACAAGTTTTTTTTTTCATGGCTTTTTATGTAGTGGCATTGCATAGGATCATATTATCGTAATACCATACCATCAAACCATCATGCCATCATACACGACATAACATTATATCAACGTTCAATCGTACCATCATACAATCATATGTACCGCCGTACCATAAAACAGATTTTTGGAAAAAAAAATTCTAAATCGGATAAGCGATTCTCGAGATATCATGGGTACAGACATCCAGACGTCCAGAAAGACGGACATACATTTTTTTTTTCTTTTTCGAACTCAAGGATTTTCAAAACGTCGAGATAAATGATTTTGGATCAAACAAATTTTTGCCCATTTTTGACAAGATTTCAATACATTGGTCTTTTTAGACCGAAGTAATTTTCCCTTTAAACGAAAAAGTAGCATACACAATCATTTTTAATATATTTAATTTAATATTAAATAAATAAGCCATTATTGACAAAAATTCACAACAATTTATAATTTTAAGTAAAGAAAGCGTCCGCTTCGCTTAATATTCTCAGTTATACTAAACTAAACTAACATTTTTAATCATCTCTTTCGAAATCTTCTTAGTTTTTTATTCCTCTCTTCGTAATTTTCGTAATGGCTTTAAGAATACTAATTTATGATTTCACCATTACGATTACGAAAATATTGTGCATTACGAAAATTTTCGTAATGTTTGAAGACAGGGCATTTAAAATGATAAAACAAAATTGTTCCAAATGAACTAATGAATGATAAAAATCACACTTTAAATTACACATTGCATTAATTAATTTCCAATCATTACAATTTTAACAAATAAATATAAAAGTTAAATAGGCAATATAGCTTTAAATAACATATTTTTTGTTGTATTGAATCACATATGTATTCCATTTTTGTCCGCTATAGCCAATTGTCAATTACGAAAAAATCTCATACCCTTACACGTATTGTTTAAAATTAGAAAGTGGTCAAGCATTTAAAAAAATATCCCAAGATTTAGGTATACGACATGTAAATACAAAAATTTAGAAGAAAATATGGTTTTGTTCTAGTTAGGTAGTAAACAAAACCGAATGCATAGTTATGTACATCGTTATCTCGAAATAAATAATACATATTTTTAAGAACACGTGAAACAAAGAAAAAAAAGGTACGATTTTGTTTTCACTTTTTTATAAAATATTGAGAATAGAAAATATTGAGTTTTATGAACATCCTTATCAATATAATTAACACAAAAATCCAAATGATTTCATTACGAAATGCAATGGGAAACGAAAAAACCATTACGAAAATTTTAGTAACGTTCCGTTGCGAAAATTTTCGTAATTCGATTTCAAGAATACGATTTTAGGGTTTTCGTAATACTTTGACACTAACTCGCAATACGAAAGTTTTCGTAATGTTTCAAGAATAGCACCCCTGATTTTAAAATTATATCATTTTAATTTCATATACATGTCGTTTGTATGAAAGATATTTATCTGGTATTCTTATCTGTAATATTACTAAAATATGCCGCCTACCGATATCTAACGAGCCAAAGGTCTACATTAACATGTAAAACAAGAAGAATGATCCAGTTCATGCGGTAGTAACTAAAGATACAAGCACAACTCAGAAACTACTAACTCCAAAAAGTCTAGACAAAAGAGGACTAGGAATAACAACCACGCAGATGAACAGTCCGCAGTCTATAGAAAACATACTACCGCTGCCCGGAAAAGACAATCAAAACCAAATAGTGCAGCCCCACAGACAAGCAAGGAATTTAAGAATAGTAAATCATCTTGCACTAGCATTACTCTCAATTTGCTGCATACTAGGACAGACGCAAGATCAAGGTTACCCCATTTAACTACTCAACAGGAATATATTTCAAGAATTTAGGCCAACTTGAATTGGTAGCCATGAAGTGGACATTAGTGATCTATTACAAAATGACGAACTATTGGGAGGAGATCGAAACTTTTAAACAAGCCCAAGGCGAACTGAGAGCAGCTTGTAAAGGATTGTCTGGTTTTAACTGCGACGTAATCCTGCAGTAATTTCAATGGCAGCTCAACAACTTGATTGCAATAAGGAACTTCGACGAGTTAAGCGCGGTTTAGGAGACACAACAGGCATTATTTTAGGAGACATGTTTGGAATTCTTACCCAGCGCGAGGCCAACCAATATAAAACCCAATTCGAGCATGTCAACAAAAACGAAAGGCATCTAATGGCATTAATGAGAAACCAAACATCAATAATCGATAACACAATCAAGCAGATGAAATATAATTCCAATCTCACAACAACATCATTGAACAATTTTATAAAAGATCAACAGAGATTGAGATGATTCAACTAAACGAATATCGAACATACGAAGAAAGGGTTCGCCTGATATTAATGAGCGCACTCGAGTTGACCTTAATACTAAAAAACTAAGAGGACACGCAACAAGGTCTGCTTGATATTATTTACTATGCACATAATAGTATTTTGCATCCATCGATATGCGCGCCGTCACAAGTAGAAGACCAACTGCAATTTTTTCGTCAACATATACCAGCATCAATAACCATTCCTGGCCATAACATTCATGATCTCATGTACATATATCAAAGCATGGATGTACGTAGTAGGGTAACACAACGAAATGTGATAATTGAGATTATCATACCGTTGTTTTTTGCAACGGATTATACCCTGCTAGCCGTCTTCCCAGTTCCTAATATTAATCATAACGGCACTCAATCACACATCGTTGCATTAACAAAATATTTAGCAATGGATAATCATCGAGAACATTTTGCTACTCTAACAACAGAAGAAGTAAAGCGTTGTCAAATATTCCAATCTACGCAATTTCTATGCGAAATATCACCAATTTTCAATGCATTGACTAACAAAACCCAGTGTGAAGTAGCAATCTTACAGCGAAAACCAACGCTTAACACATTATGCAATGTTGAAGAAATAAATTCACCTAACCATTGGATAAAACTGCATGCTCCAAATCAATGGATATATGTAATTACAAATAAAACGACAGTTGATATCATATGTGGATCCAACATCGACTCATACAGTCTTCAGGGGTCCGGATTAGTGACGATAGATGCTGGTTGTAAGCTAAGAGATGACAATCTCTTCATCATTGCTTTCGGCACAGCACTGATATTATTATTATTAGCAAGACATTTGAAAAATCATCTAATATATTAAACGGAGCGATCAATCTAAAGGAATTCAGTTCGCAAATAAAACCCAAAACAACAAAACCCGATAATCTTAGCCTGATGCCAGCAATTGAGACTACCGATTTGGAAAGGGAGCTAAAAGTGATAAAGGAAAGGGAACAACTACCAACAGAAATGAATCACTATGATGTTCATCATTACACGATATCCTACTTAACTATAGTAATCCTAATAATACTTTTCGTCATTTTGTATTTTAAAACCAAAGTAATGGGTTAAGTTGTAATACCGGCAGCTCTGCCTCGACCGGATGAAAGTATTGGAGTGTAAACAGGAGGCTACTCAAAACTATACAGCCTAGAATATGTTGACTCATCATTTTAACTCGTCAAAATTACAACAGTTAATTTCCACCAAAGTATAAAGTTTTGGTGTTTTTTATTTTGTGTCTATTGCGCTGACACTTTACTTAGTTTGTAACAATATTGCATACTATAAATATTTGATTGATACTTTACATTTTGTGCTGACATTAAAAAATTTAAAATTATATATAAAGCGTAGCATTTTATAGAATAAAACAGAATTTAAATTGACACTAACTGATTTTGTTCTCATTAATTAACAGACCCCACCAGCGGTAACCTTTTAATTAATTAAATTTACATAAATCCGATACAACGGATAACATTGTAAACACTCCTTTTTTATAATCGTAAATATGGGAGAAGAAAAATCAATTTTCGAAGCCCGAACATCAGGCTACATCCTTAAGCTGTTCATTGTGTCCAAGATTAAATTTGAGCTTCTACCAGGGGGAATTTTAAGCAGAATAGAGTGATAGGCACTTGTTTGTTTTAATTTTGATTTCAGAGTTATTTTCTGGAATCTGGCTAACTAAGTTATATATTTGGAAATGAAAATTTTATAGGGTTTCAGAGTTGTTTTAGAAGTTTGTTATAAATTCGGAATTTAGAACTTTGTTTTAAAATATTTAAGATATTTAAAATTTAAAACATCGAATTTTTGTGTTATTTGGGATATTGAAAAGCAGAGAATTTAGGCATCCAACGGAGATTTATTTGGTTGCCGAGTTTTGTTTTGTGTTAATTGTTTTATCAGATATAGTGGGAATATACTAATGGGAAAGTATTAGTTATTGATTGATTTATGCTCAAGTTATTTAATTGAATGCACAACTTTAAGCTGTTATTATTTAATGTGTACTAGATTTAATTTAAACTATTTTTCAGTAATTAATCACTCGGTAATAATAAGTCTGTGTTATTTTAAATTTGATTTTAGAGGTGTTTTCTGGAATGATTATCTAGTTAAGTTATTAGTTTAAAAATTAGTATTTTATAGATAGTGCTGCAGATTTTTTAGTATTTAGAAGTATGGTTTCATAATTTTTGTATTTCAAAATGTAAATACTTAGAACTTCAAATTTCGTAATTTTAGAAATACAAACATTAAAATTGGGAATGTTGAATTTCAGTGTTATTTATAAATTTAGAAGACAGAAAATTCAAGATTCAAGCATCCAGCAGAGATTTAAAGATTTAATTAGTTACCAGGTTTTGTTTTGTGCTAATTGTTTTGGCATATTTTGGTACAAATAAAATTATGTAAACTGATTATTGATTCTCATGCTCAAAGTTATTTAATTTTAATATATTTAGTTTGGATTTCTTTAGGCTATTATTATTTAATATGTTCCAGATTTAATTTAAATTATTTTATAATGATTGTATGGAGTAATAAGTAATCATTTTAACTTTGATTTTAGAGATATTTTCTTGAATCATTAGCTAATTAAGTAATAAGTTATTAATTTAATTTATTTTTAGGATGACATGGTGCTCGTAAAATAATAGAAATGGTGAATAGCAATAAATTGATTAAATTAGTAATAAAATTATTTCAATCACTTAGAAAGATACATAGTAATTATTTTTTGCTGCCTTTAAAGACTATTCTGTCTTTTCAGATTATTAAATATTAAATTTACTTGTAGTACATGAAGATTAATTTATTATATAGTTCAGAGAATTCAATTTAAACTTAATTAATTTCCGATTAATTATACAAAAAAGGATTAACGCGAATTTTAATTTTAGAAAATATTTGAAGGATCTGAATAAGGAACTTAAGAAGCTAGAAATTGTGTTGTCTTGGGCTAAATAATTTACTAAAAATTTATTACTAACAAAAACATACTAATTATCGACTACTTAGGTATCTGGGACCGGGTCGAGTCTTTATTACTAACACACCTTTCCTTACCTTCGGTTTTGTTATGAGTAAAGGGTGTACGGAGGACCGGACGCAATCCGGGAGTCTAACTTTCTAACTTAGGCCTGCACCAGGATTCCGATTTGATGGGAAATTTGTCGTATAGATTTTATTCGACTAAAAATTCTAATTGGTATAAAAACTGAGAAATTGCGATTCCTCATAACAAACGTCAAAAAAACATATCTTTCGTGAGAATTCGGTTTTTAAAGTATTTTATAAATTATTTTATTAAAATATTTTCAAAACATAATTAACAGAAAGTAATTTATAGCAATAAATTATTTTTATTTAAAATATTTTATTGTAACATAACATTTTGTTTTTCAATCTTGGTTCAATCTTATTTTATTTGCAACAGCGTCAACAAAAAAAGCTCAGTTACTCACTCTAATTATTAATTTTATAAAATAACTGAACAATTCGCTTTAATACAAAAATATTACAGACGCTTTGAAAAATTTCTGATTTACACCAAATTCAAAAACTAATTTATTATTTAAAAAAATTGCCCAATGTACCAAAATAAATCATATTTTTAATTTATATCAAATCAAAACGCATTGGTCTAATCAGAATCGGGATTTTTATGAGAAAGGGAACTGACTGGTCGAAAAAAAAATTCGTAATATTTCTCATTCTCATTTGTCATAGAACTGGAATCTGCGCAATCAATCAATCAATCAATCAATAAATGAAAATGCTAAGCTGCGCATATGAAGATTAATACTTTTTTCAATATTTTGTTGAATATTAATTAATTCATGTAATATCTAATACGCTACCGGTGATTACACCTTTTTAAATGTGTTTTTATTAACACTACAAGTATATTAGTATTTACGAACGATACCGACTAATAGACATAATTCTATTTATTTAATTTTTAAATTTTTATATGATTTTTAATATGTTCCGAGGATTGTAGTAAGAGAAATCAATCCAGTTTCGATCTGATGAGCTTATGATTATGAAAAAATCAATCTTCTCATCAGGCCGCGGCGACTGGACTGATTATACAACAATTTACATTCTATATATACAGAATGTATTGTGCATTTAAGTACTAGCGAATCATACTAATACAGATGAAATCTCTTACAATTTCCCTCTTCACGAAATTCACAACACAGCTCTATTTCTGTGTAAGCAAATTTTTACTTTTTTCAATATTTTGTTGAATGTTAATTAATTCATGTAATATCTAATACGCTACCGGTGATTAGACCTTTTTCAATGTGTTTTTATTAACACTATACTTCTAGTACTTACAACACAGCTCTATTTCTGTGGCGTATTAGATATTACATGAATTAATTAACATTCAACAAAATATTGGGAAAAGTGAAAATTTGCTTACACAGAAATAGAGCTGTGTTGTGAATATCGTGAAGAGGAAAATTGTAAGAGATTTCATCTGTATTAGTATGATTCGCTAGTACTTAAATTGACAATATAGAATGTAAATTGTGGTATAATCAGTCCAGTCGCCGCGGCCTGATGAGAAGATTGATTTTTTCATAATCATAAGCTCATCAGTTCGAAACTGGATTGAATTCTCTTACTACAATCCTCGGAACATATTAAAAATCATATAAAAATTAAAAATAAAAGAAGATTAATAATAAAAAAAATATTTCATTTTGGTTTTAATCGGTTACTAAATTCTTCTTTAATAAATATCCTATATTAATACGCTTTTAATACGCGGTTATTAGATTTCCAATCCAGGTAAACTTTGAAAAATTCCACTACCAAGCCAGCTGCATATACCGTGTTCAAAGTCTCTGCCTAGGGAAACCTGTAACGGAATCCAGAGTTTGCTACACAGGATTATTGCACAATATAGGATCCTTTTACAATTTTACAAACAAAAGTTCGTTTCTAATTGGCTGCTTTTCAGCACACTTAAAACAAAATTCATTAAATGATTCGAAGAAATTTAAGGGAACAGCTTTCCAAACAGAGGAAATAAATTCAGAATTTGATTCTGAAAATGTTTACTAATCAACAATAATTAACACTACAGAAGAGTGAATGTAACTGAATTAAGAAGCACGAACACTTCAATGGGACATAAATATGCTTATCATACGTCCCTTTTTCGGTTGCTAAAAAATAATGCTCAACTATTTAAAACAAAGTTGCACCAATTTCACTCAAGGAACACACCGACCATTTAATAAAATCATCATTTGTAACCTTTGTACACTCGTACACCTTTGTACACTCGTGCACGAGTTTCATTCACTGGCTGGTGACATCGTAAAATTTTTATCAAGAAACGTAAGTGTAACAAAGGGCCAGTGAAGCATAATTGGAGGAACTTGTCAGTTAAAACATACTATTTTTACCAAACCTAATTCGGGTTATGGAATATATTTTCTGTCTACCAGGTACTTCCTTGCGCTCCTGTTCAAGAGTTTTCGTCATTTTTAACAACACTAAGAGTTTTCTGATTTTAAAAAAATTAAAAGAAGCGCAAGCCTTTGGGGGTTTTAATTTTGTCCCGGATTGAAAAAATATATATGTATATTTTGTTACTCATTAATTTATTGAAATTTATCTGTTTAGGCGATAATTTTTTAAAGCTACTAAATATTTTACAAAACCAAGAAATCATAATAAAAAGTCAAAATGTAATTAAAGATCAATTAAAAGAATTGAAGAAAAACGATTTGATGATTTTGAAACAATGATAAATTTATGAGGAACATTTTAAAATCGTATTAGTTAAGGCAAATAATTTATTAACTTATCCTTGAAATTGAGCTTGATTATTTTTCATTTGTTGTCATCTGAAGTTATATAGGAAGTTCATCTGAAGTTATATAGGAAAATTTATTAGTTTAAACCTTCTAATCTTGCAATATTTACATACCTACTTATCTTGCTAACTTCTTAATTTATCATTGCACGTATTCCATTAAACCTTTGTAATCTGAAATAATTTATTTATTAATTTATTCAAATTTAAGTTTATTTATTTATTTATTATAATTCTGGCACACCCTATTTTGAGCATAAGCTCATTCACAATAGAGTGCGCAGTGATTTGCCAACATACAATATTTGAAATAAAATAAAAATTTGTCCAAGGCCATACAGCCGATTATTCGCTTATGAACGAGTAGCTTCAACCCCACGTCCACCCAGGTTAAGTACTAATCACTCCGATTCTACTCCACAAAATACCATGGGTCACGTCTGGGCTGTTTTTTCTTTGTAACCAATATTCACTTAGACAGCTTCAACTCCGCTATTCTTCTACCTACCAGTATAAGTACTAACCGCGCCGATTCCATTCCTCAATATACTGGGTTACGAGTGGGCCATATTTCCTTTATTACCAATAATAATATAATTTAAATTTTCTTTAAAATAAGTTTAATATAAAAAAATTGTACGGAAAATAAAAAAAAATAAATACAACCTGTTGACTTGAAAGTCAAAGCCTTTGAATTAACTTTTTAACGCTGCACTTGTTTCGGTAGCTCAAATGGAATAATGAGTAAATTTTATGTTTATGGATTAAAAACATTTTAATCCTTTGAACTAGATGTTTTTCCAATGTTGTTATGGGTATATGGTATGTACTTGAATTTATTTTTAGGTACAATAAGATAGGTTATATTGCTTACTACCGTAAATTTTTTGTTTTTGTTGTGTTTATTATTTTTTCTATTGGGATCCGTTCAACATGGCATATTTGAGGAGTGTCTGATCAAAAGTCGCTATTTACATCATACGTTTTGCTACTTACTTTTGATCACTTTTTTGTAGTAAATAGCTTGTTTTGACCAAAATCAAGAATTTTAGGAATATTTTTCATAGAGAAATTGGCAATTTTTAGTCCATGCTGGAAATAACCACTTTTAGTCTATTTCACTTAAAAAATTCTGCCCTGATAGAAAAAAAAATATCATTTTGGAAAATGTAAATAGCGACTTTTGATCAGACACTCCTCATTTCAAAATCGAATATTTCAAAACGGAATATGAAAATATGACAAAGATACACTTTGACATATTTCAAAACGGCATAATTTAACACGACTTATGGTACACTACGGCATATGGTACACTATGGCATATTTCAAGAATTTTAGTTCAAGTTCTGTAATATGGCCAATTATTATGGAACTTGGCTATTTCTTAATGGATTATGGTGAAATTCGACAAGTGTGATGGAAATGTGATTTTAAAATGGTTTTTTGATGAAGTTCTGGGATATGGCCAATTGTGATGGGACTTGGGTTTCTTAACCGATTATGATGAAATTCGCCAAATGTAACGGAAATTGGATTCTAAGATGAGTTTTAGGTTAAGTTCTGAAATATGGAGAATAAGTATTGAAATCGGCTATTTCTTAACAAATTATGATGAAATTCAACAAGTGCGAAGGAAATGGGATTTTAAAATGGTTTTGGTCATCAACTGAAAAAAATCAACTCGCCTAATATAATTTTCATTCACTTAACGCAATTAAATTTACTAGCCCAACGGAAATAAAAATATTGCTAATGAAGATATAATCGGGAAGTGCTTGATATCACTAATTTTTAATTTTCATTTAAATCTAATTTTAAAATTAAAAATATGTATATTAGTTCTTCAGGCTTATTTTTATTCATTGAAATTATTTTTAAAGTAGAAACCAATTTTGTGCCAACATCAAAATTTGGCAACATAATTGGCTAATCACGATTTTATTCAAGGATTTTTTATTATTTTAGTAATGATTTTTTGTTTGAACCACTATTATGGACTCGTTTATAAGTATTTAAAAAAAATCCTAACCTAATTCAACATATTCGACGAAAATAGAGTTCTAAAATGGAGTTTAGATAAAATTCCAGATAATGGTCTTTAATTGGCTGTTTCTTAAACAATTATTATGAATTTCGACATGTGCGATGGAAATGAGATCTTAAAATTATTTGTAGATGAATTTCTGGAATAAATTAACTTAATCTGGAACTTGACTATTTCTTAATAGATTACTCCGAAATCCATTCTCTTAATAGAATTATCCTTTATTTACTTAAATTTTCCTTTACCTATTGGAATTTTTTTCAGTTATCAAAATTTTATTTCGTTTAACAGAATTTCCAATGGAAATAAATTTGTATGTATGTCTAATTTTAATTAAATCGAATTTTAAAATTAAAAATACGTGAATAGCCGTTTAGCTTTTTCGTTCTGTCGCAACGTTTAGATGCAGATCATTTTGATTTGTGAATTTTCCACCATTTGGCAGACCATTTTGATTTGTGAATTTTTATTATTGAAAATAAGTCCATTTGATTAATTTCAACATGCCTTCATAGTTTCTACCATTTAAAAAACAAAATGTCACAACTGTTAATCGTATTTTATAGGTACACTTGTAAAGGAACGCATTTACAATATAACCATGTGCCAATCGGATTCTACTTGCCCGCGTTCGTTGTAATTCAAATCGATAAATTCTGATTACAGAGGGTTGGAAATTAAAAAAAAAATATTAAACCAAATCATACATACCATTTTGAAATATGCCATAGTGTACCGTATGCCGTAGTGCACCACATGCCGTTTTGAAATATGCCAAAGTATACCAGATGCCGTAGTGTACTATATGCCGTTTTAAAATCTGCCATTTTAAAATATGCAGTATATCATATTCCGTTTTGAAATATGTCGTTTTGAAATATGCCGTAGTGTACCTTATACCGTAGTGCACCGTATGTCGGTTTGAAATATGCCGTTTTGAAAATGTAGTATTGTACAACATGCCTTAGTGTACCATATGCCGCTTTGAAATATACCGCTTTTTCATATTCAGTTATGAAATATGCCTTATCGACCGGGACCATTTTTATTATATGTATATATAAGTTATTTCTTATAGTTTGGTAATTCTTCCAGAGGTGATAAACGAGTTTTGTAGCAAATTTTGTGTATTCCCTTTTAGTACCCTCATACATTGGAAATTATACAAATTAAAACTATATATTGTAAAACTTTTTCTTAAAGCAAACATAAATTATAACCACATAAATAAAACTCATAACTGTTACTACTTTACGTAATTATTCACAAGTCAAAACTAGAAAATGTTTCTACCTCTACCATAGAATAACTACTAGTAGTTATTCTATGCCTCTACTGTAAGATTTGCGATACAACAACAACAACTTTGTTTTGGCTTGTCTAGGTACCAAAGATTGTGAGACAATTTTTGGTATTTGTATTTGGATTGTTTAGTACGGTAACTTACGAATAACGTGAAAGCGGAATGAATATTTGTCCTAGATGTTTTTGTTGATTCACTGTAGAGAAATTATTAGTCTAAAAAGTTACCGTCAATTTTAACTCAATATGTATTTGAAATGTAATTGTGGATCTGCTTCGAGAATTTTTTGAGTTTTATGGTGCTGCATAAGCCAGATTATTTAACATGATAAACGCAAAGTCTACAAAGCGCAAAAAGTACGTTGAATTATAGTGGTGTCGGTGGTTGTGATATGATTTGTAATTTATAGTATGCTCCATATTTTATACGAGAGAGAACGAGGATGACAGAAATAGGGTAAGCTAATTTTAAATATTCACAAATGTTTTAATTTTATATTGCTTTATTCGACCAATATCTGACAAAATACCACCTTGATCAAAAAGTTCCCGGAATCTATTCAGAAAATTAAAAATACAAGTTTATTAATCTAAATCTATATTGTCCCCTTCAAAGTAATCCCCATCGACTACAACACACTTATGCCAGCGCTTGATCCAATACTCGAAACATTTTTTATATTCGGTTTTCGGTATGTCCATCAGTGCTTCCTGCGATTTTTCCATTATTTCCTCTCGGCTGCTGAAACGCGTTCCCCATAATGGTTTTTTAACTCGATTGAACAGAAAATAGTCACAGGGAGCCAAATCAGGTGAATTCGGTGACTGTTGGATAGTATTTGTTTCATTTTTCGTCAAAAAATTACGAATAATGTTTATTTATTTATTTATTTATAGTATTTTTTAAATAATTTAGTATTAAAAGGAAAAGCACACATGGAAACAAAGCAATCGAAACAAAAAAAAAAATGAAGTTGCTTCCATTAGGCATAAAAACCTCTTAAATTTTTTCAAACAATTTCCACCTCATGCTTACGCACATTCTATTTTGAGCAGTAGCTCATTTACAGTAAAATGTACAGCACGAGGTGAAATAATATTAACAATTAAAAAAAATAACATAGTTAATAAAAATAAATAAAAAAAACTACATATTGCCCATCAATCACGCCACTCCAAAAATTTTGACCTAAATAATTTTGCCGATCCTCTCTCTCAATCTCTTAATTTCCAATGGAATTGAACCATATTTATGGTTAAAAAACATAATTCTGAAAAAAATATTTTAAATGTCTTGCCAAATACTCGCAAAGGTCGGTTTTATATATCATGCATTGGTGTGAAACAAAAACAAAAATTGTGTAGTGGGAAAAGTAAGTAATTGTATTGAGAAAAATCTCTTATTTTGTGTAATTCGTAATCCAATAAAAAAGTTATAGTTTTAGTCACAAGTTAGGTTTAAGCCGTCAAAACCACATTTATAAAGTGTTGCAGCTTTTCTAACGGTTAGAAAGATATTATCTGATATCCTAATCCTTCAGACAGTGTAACATTACTTGCCGGTTTCAGATCTGCTCTCTCCATTTTATTCTAAAGTATGATATACCTATGTATATCATACACAAATCGGTCATGATTAATTTACGTGCCTTATGTCCAATATTCAATATTTTTTGTCGGCATTGATCTTAGGCATCAATACTTCATGTCCAAACTAACTCAAAAATATAAAAAATGTAACGGGAAAAGCTTATTTAGTTACCAGTTTACCGTGCAAACCAAAATTTTTTAGTAAGTAACCATGGTTGTTAATTTAAACAGTAACAAAAAAAAATTATCAAAAGCATATTGAACTTGCAGCTTTGAGTTTGCGGTGGTATGGAATATCATATATCGGGGAGGAATGGGTTAAAGTTATTTCCTTCTATCTAACCCGTACTTATTTATCGTGCGTATGTTTATTTATATTTATATATCCTAGTTCACAAAATTAGCGCATCAAAGATATTTTCACTGTAACTTTTAAAATACAAAAGTGATTCGATTCTAATTGCAAATATTGCAATAGTAAGCTTAAAAGCAACACGGTATACATTTTTTTTCGTAAAACCGTTTTATTACCGACCAAACGGAGCAGTGGTTAAAGCTGCGGTGGTTGGATCGGAAGTTACCGAGTTCGAATCCCTATAGGGTCGAGATGCAAAAGGGGTTTTTCATCATCTGATTACGATCGGTCATGAAGAAGAACACATCCATGACCCCCTGTTGAGAGTGCGAATCTGGAATGTGCAGGTGGTTTAAACGAAAAACGGGTCTATAGCCGTATGTGTAAAAAGCGAACTGCGAAAGAGGTGGGACTACCTTGAGCCCCAGAAAAAATTGCAGAGATAGAAACAAACAAAAAAAAATCGTTTTGTTTCTAGGAGTTTTTATTTTTCAATGCTTAGTAATCAATTATATCTATTTTTTATTCTCCTAATAAATTATTCTACTCCAATTCATTGTATCGTACTGTTTTAAAGAACGATGAATGTGCACAAGAGGTTATTACGGTTGAGGAAGGATGGTCCCAGTGTGCTATAACTGTAAGAATAAACGTTGGTTTCAAACACAACAATTTCTCGATTAAGCGTTACAGAGAAACACTTGATTATGAAAGAAGCCCGG
The DNA here is from genome assembly GCA_958295665.1 of Tipula vernalis. Taxonomy (NCBI): domain Eukaryota; kingdom Metazoa; phylum Arthropoda; class Insecta; order Diptera; family Tipulidae; genus Tipula; species Tipula vernalis. Next base: position 247,713,253 of record OY282558.1, read on the forward strand.
GGCATGCAGAAAATGAGTCAAAACGGTCATTCAGGATCGTTTTATAAAAATTATTACATTAGGAGATCAATTCACAACTGCTAGAAAGCTGCAAAATAGCTTCAACCTTCAACAATAAAGACTTGCTATCGCGTGTCTCGGAAATTACGTGTTCATACAGTAAAATCTCATTTTCCGAACTATATAATAATATATAATTCCGTCCTCTATTATGATAACAAAATTTTACTTTACAGTGACTCCTGTGAAGAAATAGCACGTATTTATCAATTCGAAAAATTAATGTATCAGTATCAAGATGATCAAGTTGATGTAAACATTTCATCAAAAAAATATATTTTTCATACAACTTGGAACACTGACTGATAACACATATTTGTAATTGGGTAGTTTATTTACCAAAACGTAGAATCCATAACTCACTTAATTTATATTACCATACGATTATTTAGTTTAACCTTATTTTTATAACAAGTATATCTTAAAATATTTTAACTATATTGTACATCTGATTAGTATGTCATAATATCGTGACATTGAAAATTTAATTAATTATAAAGGGTGTCCCAATAAGAGGCTTAATTTTAGATTTTTTAATAAATCACATTAATCATTGAGCAACTGATGGTTTCTATGTTTCAATATGCCGACTGTGTTGGGTATACCCTACCGCCCTACCGGAAAATGTAAACACCAATAAAGACATTGTTATGGTAGATGACACCAACCTGATGAGCACCGTTGAATTCATTTATTGTTAAAGCTAAATTCGGTTCTAGCGATAGGGAATTCATTATCTTGTCAATATTCATCAACCCAGAATTGTTTGAACGTACGACGTTTCCTGAGCAAACCATTATGGTTCTGAAATCTGATTTTATTGAGCCACTCGTTACTTTGAAGCATCCACTAAATTAGTAACAATAACATTACTTACGAGTAACAACAAACTCACAAAAAATAATACATATCATTAAAAGTTATAAAAAAAAAATACAAAAGATAAGAAAACAATTTGTGTGTTCAATCTAATTTGCATAATAATATAATTTGTTTGTGGCCATACGCGCGACTCAACCAACAACAAATCTCGTTTGCATATGACATTGAGAATAATTTAATTTTAATTTTATATAACATCATTAAACGATGATGATCATCGTCATCATCTTAATAATGATTATATGCTATCTTTTTGTTTTTATTTTTTTTATTTGGAATAAAAGCTGTTTTTCGTAAACTGTTCACGATCAAGTTGTTGTATGTAGAGAGAAGCTTGCAGATTTATGTACACACAACAGCAAAAATATAATAACATTGGGCAACCAAAACTAATTCAAATGCGCGATCTCTTGAATTTAGTTCAAATATATGTTTAAAGCTTTTCACCATAAATAAATATTATCTTATAACTAAGCGAATGTGTGATTTTATTGCAAAATTAGGCAGCCGCTACAAAACGAAATAATAATTTGTTTTGTATATTTTGGGAACCGCAAATAATACAGTAGTGGCGTAAAAATTATTTATCTTAGTACATATTTGCTTCAATAAGCTTAATTAATACAGTGCGATGCTCTACCAATGTTGAAATGATTAAAATCCATTGAACCAAAATATTTTGGTACATTCTTGTTTGGCTTTTCGGTCATCCCAATATTTAAGATTTATATAAATAATATTTTATTTGTTTATGTATGTTTGTAAAAGATCGACACATCCACATAAAAAATAACATCATTTTATTCAAGGTTTTTTAACTCTTGATCGGTGTGCGATACCGATATCCTGACATCAATTAGCACATACTCGTAACATTGAAATTTAATACGAAATTATGAAATTTATATTAAAATTTATCTTGTTTGACCCAACCCGTAAGATTTTGGTCTCTGTTGTCCGAATATGGTTAAATTTGTAGTGTGCTGCTATGAAGTTATAAATTTAGATACCGCGCTTGGTAATTTAAACTTTAGATTGGAAAGAGTTTAAAGAGAGAGGAATACGAAATAAATCCTCCTATTATGAGTGTCGAGTCGATCGACAATCGACACGATGCTGTGTTGCCTTTCCGTTTTTCATATTGTTAATATCAAATGAAAAAACGAGAACACAGTACAGAGGTGCAACACATTCCGTTGTTTCTCTATTGAATTTCTTGGCACCGAAGAACTAGCACACTTGATTAATTTTACTAATGACAACGTGTTTGTGTTTGTTGTACTCATTAGAGGAATCATAACGCAATGCCTCACCCGCCAAACCGTAATTTCTACTTCGCAATTCTCGTGCACTAATGTTTTGTTCATGCGCTTGCAATCGTTGTCTTTCACGAACTTCACTCATTGTAATTCTACTTGGTTTATTTCGTAATCTTATATCTTCAGTAGTTTCTTCATGTCTGCTTGCTTAGTGTCTCACTCGATGTTCTTCTCCAATTTCTTCTCGTTGTTTATCTGTTAAGTGCTCTCTCAATCTACTCATTCGCTTCCGTTGTGAAGCTAAACACTAAACATGCTTCTCGTTCTCAAATGTTTCATTTCTTCGCTATCCTTTCTGCTTCCGCCTTTTCGATTCATAACTGGTAAGATTTCTCCTCTCTTACGTTTTGGCGTCCTGCTAAATGTTAATATTACTTAACATATTAAAACTCCACTTAATAAACTGTTCAGTACCTTCGGCAATTCACTTTCACTTATTAAGCTTATAAATTTACACTGAAATTTATTACACTTTTCCTTGTTCCGCTCTAACCGATTAACAATAGTATACTGACGCCTGCGTCTCGTCATCGATTATATGTATATATATATATATATGTATATATACATATATATATATATATATATATATATATATATATATATAAATAATTATATATTTATATATATATATATATATATATATATATATATATATATATATATATATATATATATATATATATATATATATATATATATATATATATATATATATATATATATATATATATATAGGATAATGGAACATTCGAGAAGATATTGGATTTCCTTTTCCGGTTTCTAGGCCATTCTAGAATATTCTCGAGCGTTCTAGAACAGAAAGTCACTTTGATGCTCCAGAACCGTCTGGAGCTTTCTAGAACATTCTCGAAAATTTCGGAACCGGTAGTCCTTTTGAAGGTCCGGAATTTTGTGGGACATTCTAGAACATCCTGGAACTTGCTAACATTCTCGGGCACTCTGGAAAATTCTACAACATTCCGAAACATTCTAGAACAATTTAAAGCATTCTCAAACCTTTTGGAAGATTCTGTAATATTATGTTACTATTATGACATATATATATATATATATATATATATATATATATATATATATATATATATATATATATATATATATATATATATATATATATATATATATATATATATATATATATATATATATATATATTATATTATATTATATAATTTTGATTGCTCTTTCGATATAAAATTAACTTGGTTAAATTATGAATAAATTTTTCTATAAACTTTATCATTTGGTTTTCTAATGTAACCAAACTGCATTTTTGAACGGTAATCCATTGTTAATACTTAATTTTTGACACGTCACTATTATTGAAGCATTTACGCAACAATTCTTCAAGTTCTTTCAAAAATTTTAGAGCACACTACACTTTTTAATCTAATATTCTTGTATTTGTTCATCACCACACATAACGAATGAAATTAAATCTTTGTAATCTGTAAACGGAAATTGACTAGTATCTCGGAAGTAAACTGCTTTTATAGTGCCTTCGATCATCAGCTCCATGTCTTGTTGCATACGACAAACAAAAACATTATGTTGACTGCTAGAACTCAATTTTATACAGTGGTTTGGACGTAGTTATGTGAACTTTGTAAATCCTATTTTCACTCCAGGGTGACGAGATTTAAACTCGATGTAGGCCTCATTTAGAAAATATAGTAAACTCTTTTCTGAGTATTCTGAAGGATATCGTGCCACTGCGGCATCATTCGACTTATTTCATCATCTTCAAAAAAGGTTTCTACTAAGCTCCGTGCAGTATCTGATATCTTTTTTTTAGGGATACTACTTTTAGTTATTGAAGAAAACGTACAATTTGTCTTTATGTTGTAACGGAAGGTGAAGCCGGAGCCTCACCTTCCATTAACAGAATCATTAAACAGTGGGTTGACGCGGTTATAGTAGCCGGCTAGGCTTCAGGGCTGGGCGTGGGGATATTGTCAACCTTAGCTAATGCTTGAATAAACCGCTAAAAAAAAAAACGAACGAAGAAAAAACTATAAGATAAGGAACCAACACTTGACTTACTTGGAACAAAATTATAAGCGAGCTAATTTCTGGGAAAGGGACCTACTTTTTATAAAAGTCCCACCCCTCCGGGCTGGGCGAAAACCAAAAAAATTAAGGAATTGGGTCATCGGCACGAGGAAAACAACAAAGGAATCTCTAGTCCTCACCCATCTCGACTAATCGCAAGGCCGACTATTCATTAATCATCATCACTTCTCCCCATACCAGCAAAACTCGTTTCATAAAAAAAAAATGAATCAGAAACACCCTAGCTAATTGTTGAGAGAGAGAGTGAGAAGAGCTGCAATAAAAGTTTATATAATTATAATAATAGCAATATAAAATATAACATATAAAAAAAAAATAGAAAAGAAAAAAAATTTAAAAAAAAGATTGTTTGGCTTATTATTTTGATGTTTTACCGTAAATTTGATAATAACAAAAAAAAAACCCCGATCGTAATAAAACAATGTAATGATCTTAAAATGTGCTTTCGTTTTGTTTTTACCACATAGAAATAAAATAACAACAAAAAAAATATATAACGGAAGAAAAGAAAATGCTATGAATATTACGTTACTGTAGTTTCGAATAATCCTTCAAACAGACAATTTTTATAAAATTAAATCTAAATAATATATCAATAATTATGAGGAAAAATAAAGAAAATACCAAAAATATATATATATCTGAATAATAAAATAAACAAATGTCTTATCTTCTATGCTGAAATGATCCGCTACAAGTTGCTGGTTGCCTGTTACTCCATACAAAATGTTGTGATGCTCTGTTAACTTGTATGTATTTTCGTCTTCTTGTATTCACTCCAGGATTTTCTTCATATAATTACTTTTTTTTTTTTGTGCAAAATCGTGTGTTCACCAGTAAACGATTATGCCGCTATTTCTCTTTTCATATACCAAGCGTTTACCGTAGTCACTCCAATTCGATTACGATTTTAAAAAAAAAAACAAAAAAAAAACAATCCATTCACAACACTCCAACCAAATATCACTCAAATAAATGAACACATTGGGATATAGTTTATTATTTATTATTCCAAATAATTTTTATAACATAAAGTATACTGTCGCATTACATTGATTATAGACAGTATACTAGAACCAAATTTTCATGTTTTTTTATTTTTTTATTATTAAAGTTCTCTTGCATGTTTTAGATATACAGTATTTTTTTTTTTTTTATATATTTTTACATTTTTTTATTTATTCACTAATCATAACAACAAATTTTGCTCATTACATTTCTCTCATAATCCTAATAATGTCTGTATGTGAATTCAAGCAAAATACCAAGAAAAATAAAACTTAATATTAATTACAAATTCCACCGATTTTTAAACCTAATCGGTGGTATTTTTTTCGTTCATTTCTTTTCGTACTTTTTTTTTTTCCCCGTTAAATTATCATCACATGTACTTTTTTTTTTTGTTTAAAGTTTTTTTTTTTTTAATATCCAAGCACATTTTTTTCATTACATTTTTTTTTTTTATACAATGCTTTTAGGTGAACTTAGTTAAAACACCCGTTAAATTAACAAAATTCCACTCACTTCAAATAAACTAAATTTTCCTTTTCGAGGAAAAAAAAAAAAAATCGACAACTAAAACAATAACTAAATTATTTAATTAAATTTTCTGTTGCTTAATTTTCCGATTATTTTTCGGCTTAATATTTTTTCTCATCCAATTTCTAAAACTCCAATCATCACCAAAAAAAAACTTTCGACCCTTTTTTCTTTTTTATTTCATTCAATCACCCAAACAAAAAAAAAATAACATGACAACTATATACAATTCTTTAGATTACCTCTCCCTCACTCTCTCTCTCTCCTCACCAACACAACTGACACCTATCATCCGATAGCGTAGATAATACCTACAAGGTGATATGTATATAATTTTTTTTTTTTTTAGAGTGCCCAAATTGCACGGGTACGAGGCCACCAAGCATCGTAACAAACGTGGGGACGTCCCACACCCGAGAAAGTCTCATTAGCCGGGCATACATAGTTCGTTAACAAACAAAATTTAAAGAAGTCATGACCGAATATCCTTTGCGTGAAAAGTTCCTAATGATTTTCCCTCTAAATTCTTGACATGATATGCCACATTACCCACCCTTGTTACAATGATTGCTGGCAAATATTTAGCGGAAAGTTTTGCTGAAAACTTGCTTGATGCATCGCTTTGTGCAAAAGACCGGACAAAAACAGATTGACCCGGCAAAAAATTACGTGTCCGGCTACGCAAGTTATAATGTCTAGCACCTTTGTCGTATGCAACTTTTAAGTAGTGTATTATTTTATTCCTAATCATATTTAGGCGATCCGGTTTGGATATAATCTGAGTTTCATTGGCGTCACCGTCAAACAACAACCGGCGCAATTTATATTCCGAGCCATGCAGTGACATGTGTTGCCCAAATACCAAATAATGCGGGGAGAACTGCGTGGAACTATGAATCACGTTTCGTAGAGCCACCACTATTTCCGGTAAATACTTATCCCATTCCTGATGTTCCCGATCTTCAAGATACGATCGAATTGCAGCAAGTATGGTTCGATTCACCCGTTCTGATGCGTTACTCTGCGGCGAATAAACCGGAGTTCGAACATGAGCAATAGCATATTTGCTGAGTAAATCTTGGAATGATCGGGATATAAATTGCTTACCATTATCGGAAGTAATGACTTCAGGAACCGAATATGTCAATAACACTTCGTTCTCTAAGAAAGTGCATAGTAATTGAGCGGAAGCCTCTCTCAAGGGTTTCAATATAACATATTTGGAAAAATTATCCAATACTATACAAATATATGAGTTCCCACGTTTGGAACGTGGATACGGACCTAGAAAATCCACATATAACTTCTGGAAAGGTCGAGTTGCTCCAACCTGCGATCCCATGGTTGGACGAGTAGAAAAATTTACCGACTTATTCATTTTGCATTTGACACACCCCGAGATATATTGTTTAACCTGTACCGACATGCCAGACCAATAAAATTGCCGCTGCAATCTCTCTATTGTTTTGAAAGCTCCTACATGTGCTGAGGATGGAGCAACATGAGCTTGTTGAATCAACCCAGGAGTTAATGAACTTGGCACCACCAATTTCCATTCAGGTATATCCGTGTCATCATAACGATGGCCATAACTGGGACATATCAACAGTTTATTATCTCTAATTCGGAAGTTGTGATCACAGGTTTGAAGTTGCTTAACTTTGTCAATTTGATTTAAATATTCCTTGTCAAGAAATGCCTTTGAATCCAGATCAATCTGAAGCACAGGCACATCATAAGATTTAACCATATGGTTTGCTTCTGAATTTATTAATTGAACTGAGCCTATTTTTTCGTTAAGTACCTTGACCAACTCATTGCAAAAACCCCGGGACAATGCGTCTGGTACCATGTTAACAGTTCCCTTACGATATCCTATGTGAAAATCAAAAGCTTGTAGCTTAAGACTCCATCTGGCAAGTCTGCCTGATAAATCCTTTTGACTCATTAACCAACGCAGACTTGAATGATCAGAATATATTGTGAATGGGTATCCCTCAATGTAAGGTCTAAATTTCTGCACGCTTAACACAGCAGCATAGCATTCTAATTCCGTCACGGAATAATTTTTCTGCGTAGAATTTAGTTTATATGATATATACTCAATGGGATGCTCACAGCCTTCTGAGTCTAGTTGAAACAATACGCTCCCAATGCCCACGGAGCTAGCATCGCACTGAATATAAAATGGTCGTTCGTAATCTGGATGTGCCAGAACAGGTGCTGTGGTAAGTGCCTCTTTTAGAGCTTTGAATGATAATTCCGCTGAATCCGACCATTTAAATTTATTTTTCTTGCTCGTTAGATCTGTCAAGGGTGCGGCCACGGAAGAAAAATTACGAATAAATCGCCGGTACCACCCACACAATCCCAGAAAACTTCGAATTTGCTTCGGTGTTTTTGGTTGTGGGAAATCCATAATCGCTTTGCACTTCTCGGAGTCTGTGCGGAGCGAACCATTGCCTACCACATAACCTAGATAGCGCACCTCTCTCAACACAAACTGACTCTTGGTTGTGTTAATAGTCAAACCTGCTTGTTGTAAAAGTTGAGCCACTTCTTTAAGCAACACAAAATGCTCTTCCAATGTTGCTGTAGTGACTAATAGATCGTCTAAATAGACGAAGATTCGATTGTGTAAATGATATGGAATTACACGATCCATTAACCTACACAGAGTCTGCGGAGAGTTACATAGGCCAAATGGCATAACTCTAAATTGATATAGGGGCCGTCCAGGGACCGTAAATGCCGTTTTATCCCTAGACTGAGGATCGAGCTGGATCTGCCAAAAGGCATCCTTAAGATCTATTGCCGAAATGAATCGGGTTTTATCCAGCCGACCCAGCAATCCTGAAATAAGCGGAAGCGGATACGCGTCCCGGACGGTCACCCTATTCAACTCACGAGCATCCAAGCAGAGACGCGCCGTACCGTTTTTCTTTCGTACCAACGTGATGGGAGAGCACCACGAACTTTGGCTTTCTTCTATTACGCCAAGAGACAGCATCCTGTCCAATTCGGCATACATGATCTTCTGAATAGCAGGGGACACGGAATAAAATCTCTGCTTAACCGGTTTGGCATCTTTAATATCAATGTGATGCTTAAGTAAATTTGTGCACCCCAACCCGATTTTAGAGCTACAAGGAAATGAATTAATAATGACTTGAAGCCTCTGTTGATCTGCTTCAGGCAATATATGGAATTTTGATGTATTTTCTGCTTTATCTATGTCGAGAATTGAACCAATTGAAGAAATCCTAGGAGTTATTCCAAAGCGATTCCAAAAATCGATTCCTAAATACAATGATTGCTCAAGGGACGGAACCACGTATATTCTCATGCGATGTGACTGATGATTAAAAGTGATGCAAGCATTGATATATCCAAAAACCCGCTGCGACTGACCACTAGCAGTATTGACTATAGATGGAAAATTGTGAAATTGAACCGAAGGATCTGATATGTATTTCTCTGATCCCCGACCGAGAACACTAATACTTGCTCCGCTATCTAACAAACCTTTAAACGGCGTGTCATTTACTAAAACCTCGACATAGGGGCGATCATCCCTTCCGTCAGATGAAATCAACGAGGAGACCAAACCACTTCGAATCTGTTTACGATTTTCCCAATATTTTATTGCCCTAAATAATCTTGGAGAAATAACACGGCTACTAATTGGAGTTGACGATTTGTGATGAGGCTTGCGTGAAAGCAAAGTCGGATATTGAAATGACGTGTATTTAGACTTGATCGGTGATGCTGATGATGAAGGTGAATTTACTAATGGATTAAAAACTGATGAATAAACAGGGGGTGTGAACTCTACATGGGCTTTTTCCCCGCTATCGACAGGGGTCGAAAAAGTTCTGCATCGGTATTGCTTGCTGCATGCTCCTGGTTTGATCTGGGTTGTATCGTGGTGGGTGGTCCCTGCATCCCAGTTCTCCAAGAACCACTCTTCTGGTTTTCCGCGCATCGCCGACATTGTGGTGTTATCGTATCTTTTAAGCCGCAACGATAACAGAATAATCCTGTTGGAGCCAACTGACATTCCTGGAACGTGTGCCCGATATCCGAGCAATTAAAACATATCACATTACCTGACCTATTATTCGCTCTGGTAACTGGGCGGGAATCAATGGCGGCACCTCCTCTTCCAGAACGCCCTACGTCTCTTCCTGGCGTTCTGTCAGCTGACCACAGCTCTGATATTGGACCATCTGAAGATACTTCAGTCGGTAGTTTCGTCTCATGTAATGTCGATCTTCCCATATCCTCATACGCACCTTCTGAAAGTTCACTAATTGCTCTGCGCGAATAAGCGGAAGAATCCGATAACACCTTAAAACGTCTGAATGAGTCTTCCCATGCAGTACAGCTCTTAATAAGCTCATTGATACTATAGAATTGCCGATCCGTTAAATGGTACTGTAATGCCGGTTTCATATTTGTCATTAAAATTTGAATTAACTCCTCATCACTATAAGCGGTTCGACACTGCAAGGTAAGAGTCCATACATGATTGTAAAATTCCAGAAAACTCTCGCGTGCCTGCTGCTTACGCGACTCCACCATACGCCGAATTTCATAGTTAGTTCGTCTGTCCTGAAATCTTTCCACCATAGCTCGCCGCAAATCAAACCAAGACGCATACGGATTATGTTTCCGATACGTCCAGTACCACTGTAAAGCAACATCCCGGAGTATCGTGTGAATTTCTGATAATAGATTTTCCGAGGGAAGTCTCATGGATGATGTGATAGTATCTAATTGAAACAGAAACATGTCTATTGTAATCCCTGAAGGGGATCCGTTGTAGCTTACACCACTGCGGGACAGCGGACGTCTGTCAATACTATTATTAGACGGATATTGAGATCTATAATCGGTAAAAGGAATCCCTAACCCCTGACTATTTATCGGATTAGGCTGTCCTGTAAAATCCACTGTACTATTAATTGATGTTGGTGGTAGATGTACGAAAGCTTGGTTGAGAGGGTCAACATGCTCCAGCGATGAACGCGCTCCAGAGACATGCTGCGCTCCCACAGAAGTTACTGGAGTCAATGGAGGTACCTGTTGGTTCTCATTTAGTTGAAAATGTACGTGCGGCGGATGTGCAAATGAAGTGGATGTTGCGGTACTTGATTTAACCATCTCATCAATAATAGTTGCAACATCCTCCGCTGGTTGCTTCTCCATATCCACTACTTTCACCGCTGCTAACGATGTCATCGATTCATCGCCTGTGGCCTTACCGGTTTTAAATTTTTGAGCCACTTGTAACAATGAAGTGCATGCAGATAGAAGCTCCCCCATATTTTCTTTCCCCGTTTTTGACGTAGAGATTCGACTTAATCGGTAATATACATGCGCTAAACGTGCTAGGCAAGCATCACATTCTGAGATATTCGCACCATCCATGAATCCTTTTTGTAAGACCTCTTGCAAAGATTTCAATTTACCAGCGCAAAGGTTTATTTCGCGTTGCGGTGCCTTAGACGCAGCCATATGCGGTCTTGTTGGAATAGTGGTAGGATCTTGCTGTTCAGCGGCTAAAACGTCATCCAATTTGGCCAATAATATATGCACTGAACCACGCAATTTGCGTACCTCGCATTCAACCAATAACTCGTCCAACTCCAAATACTGACTTTGTACCTGATATTCCATACTGATTTATGTTATAATAATAGTACTAAGAAAATTTGTCTGCTCTAAATAGGGCAATTCTAATCACTCTCGATGTCTAATGACTATGAATATGGATAATGCAAAAAAAAAAAAATAATAAAAATAATATTCCCCAAACCAATAAAAAAAATTTAATTAAGTATTAATCGAAAGAAAAGAAAATTAAAGAAAGAAATAACTTCAGATTCTTGTCTTATTTATTTATAATTGTATAACCAAATAAAAGATGAGAAAGAAAGCAAATTAATAAAATAAAATATTCGTGAAATATAAATCAAAAAAAAAATGATATGCGAAGCCAAAATAGGTGATTTCCAGAATTCCCCTCGTGCCGGGGAAAAAAACTAGAACACTAATAATGAAAAAAAATGAAGAAGGAAAACAAAATGTTCCTTACAAGTCAAGCGTCTCCAAAGTAACATAATGAAAAGGAAAAATACGAACGTTGACTAAGGGATGCACCACTGAGCACACCGAGAACATGGAATACACCCAATCAAACACCACAAGGTGGAAATAGTGAATCCATACTCACCATGCTCAGGGCGCAAGGAACTCAGGAGGGCGCATCCCGATGGATCAAACAATGTAACCATTGGAGCCGGCCGGAACTGCCTCCCTCCTAAGTAGTGCGGAAAACTAAAAAAAATGTATATATTTAATTAAAGGAAAAATTTGCATAAAAAATGTAAGGGTCCGTAGAGCCTAAAAAATTGGAAACTAGATTTCAACAGACCAAACTCGGACCCATAAGAGAATGAGCTCCCATCACAATCGAACACCACATGATGGAAATGATGGAAACCCATCATCGCCATGGACCGAATTCGGGAGTGAACATCTACATCTGTCCGCAGTCTAACGTCCTGAGACCGGTTACGGGGCAGATGCAGACGGCCACCGGACTAAAGGAAGCTTTAGCGTGTGCATCCGGGCGACATCAAACAGCGAACTCACTGGATACGGCGACGGATGCATACACCAAGAAGCAAAAAAAAAACTATGAAAGAAGAAAAAAAAAATAGAAGACGAAAGAATTAAAGCTTAAGTTTGGGCGCCACTGTAACGGAAGGTGAAGCCGGAGCCTCACCTTCCATTAACAGAATCATTAACCAGTTGGTTGACGCGGTTATAGTAGCCGGCTAGGCTTCAGGGCTGGGCGTGGGGATATTGTCAACCTTAGCTAATGCTTGAATAAACCGCTAAAAAAAAAACGAACGAAGAAAAAACTATAAGATAAGGAACCAACACTTGACTTACTTGGAACAAAATTATAAGCGAGCTAATTTCTGGGAAAGGGACCTACTTTTTATAAAAGTCCCACCCCTCCGGGCTGGGCGAAAACCAAAAAAATTAAGGAATTGGGTCATCGGCACGAGGAAAACAACAAAGGAATCTCTAGTCCTCACCCATCTCGACTAATCGCAAGGCCGACTATTCATTAATCATCATCACTTCTCCCCATACCAGCAAAACTCGTTTCATAAAAAAAAAAATGAATCAGAAACACCCTAGCTAATTGTTGAGAGAGAGAGTGAGAAGAGCTGCAATAAAAGTTTATATAATTATAATAATAGCAATATAAAATATAACATATAAAAAAAAATAAAAATAGAAAAGAAAAAAAATTTAAAAAAAAGATTGTTTGGCTTATTATTTTGATGTTTTACCGTAAATTTGATAATCACAAAAAAAAAAAACCCGATCGTAATAAAACAATGTAATGATCTTAAAATGTGCTTTCGTTTTGTTTTTACCACATAGAAATAAAATAACAACAAAAAAAATATATAACGGAAGAAAAGAAAATGCTATGAATATTACGTTACTGTAGTTTCGAATAATCCTTCAAACAGACAATTTTTATAAAATTAAATCTAAATAATATATCAATAATTATGAGGAAAAATAAAGAAAATACCAAAAATATATATATATCTGAATAATAAAATAAACAAATGTCTTATCTTCTATGCTGAAATGATCCGCTACAAGTTGCTGGTTGCCTGTTACTCCATACAAAATGTTGTGATGCTCTGTTAACTTGTATGTATTTTCGTCTTCTTGTATTCACTCCAGGATTTTCTTCATATAATTACTTTTTTTTTTGTGCAAAATCGTGTGTTCACCAGTAAACGATTATGCCGCTATTTCTCTTTTCATATACCAAGCGTTTACCGTAGTCACTCCAATTCGATTACGATTTTAAAAAAAAAAACAAAAAAAAAACAATCCATTCACAACACTCCAACCAAATATCACTCAAATAAATGAACACATTGGGATATAGTTTATTATTTATTATTCCAAATAATTTTTATAACATAAAGTATACTGTCGCATTACATTGATTATAGACAGTATACTAGAACCAAATTTTCATGTTTTTTTATTTTTTTATTATTAAAGTTCTCTTGCATGTTTTAGATATACAGTATTTTTTTTTTTTTTATATATTTTTACATTTTTTTATTTATTCACTAATCATAACAACAAATTTTGCTCATTACATTTCTCTCATAATCCTAATAATGTCTGTATGTGAATTCAAGCAAAATACCAAGAAAAATAAAACTTAATATTAATTACAAATTCCACCGATTTTTAAACCTAATCGGTGGTATTTTTTTCGTTCATTTCTTTTCGTACTTTTTTTTTTTTCCCGTTAAATTATCATCACATGTACTTTTTTTTTTTGTTTAAAGTTTTTTTTTTTTTTAATATCCAAGCACATTTTTTTCATTACATTTTTTTTTTTTATACAATGCTTTTAGGTGAACTTAGTTAAAACACCCGTTAAATTAACAAAATTCCACTCACTTCAAATAAACTAAATTTTCCTTTTCGAGGAAAAAAAAAAAAAATCGACAACTAAAACAATAACTAAATTATTTAATTAAATTTTCTGTTGCTTAATTTTCCGATTATTTTTCGGCTTAATATTTTTTCTCATCCAATTTCTAAAACTCCAATCATCACCAAAAAAAAACTTTCGACCCTTTTTTCTTTCATTCAATCACCCAAACAAAAAAAAAATAACATGACAACTATATACAATTCTTTAGATTACCTCTCCCTCACTCTCTCTCTCTCCTCACCAACACAACTGACACCTATCATCCGATAGCGTAGATAATACCTACAAGGTGATATGTATATAATTTTTTTTTTTTTTAGAGTGCCCAAATTGCACGGGTACGAGGCCACCAAGCATCGTAACAATGTCTTAGATCCTTGCAGTGATCAATTAAATAACGGGTAGCACCTGCTCTAAAATAATCTTGAATTTCGTGATATTTCATCTGCTTTGGTAGTAATATTAATAATTTCTTCTTGTCTTCATAATCTCCTTCATCGAACTGGTATTTGAAATGATTCATAATCTATTCATAATACGAAACCTTCTTTTCCTATTCAGGGCACGTTGGTTCCTCGTCGCAATTTAACTGCTTAAAATCGCTGTCGAAATTTCACTTGATTTCCGTTTAAGATATCTGGTTTTCTCAAATAATTTTCTTTTTATTGATGAGAACTGCTCCATCATATGAGGTTGCACATGTTGTTTCTTTTAAGTAACACGTAGTACAAATGTACAATTTATTGTTTAATTCTCTAGCTGGATTCAAAAACACAATCATTTCTCTAGCGTACTCACTAGCAGCTCTCAACTGATTATTTCACTTTGCACTAAAAAATGGTTTACAGCAATGATAATATGAAGACATTATCAAAAATACACTCCACTAAGTTAAAATATAAAAACTGAAATAATTTTGTCAGATATCCACAACAAATATTTTTTTTATACTCACTGTAACTTCAATGACACGGGGAGGGGGGGCGGCGAGTAACAGGGACAGCAGAGACGCAACGATTTCAACAACAACGTCAAGCAACACTAGCTACAGTTAGTACAAATTTGGGTGACCGCATGGGAACATAATGATGGAACGAAATCTCGCAGCCCCTCACAACCGCCGATGGATAAAATGGTGGAGGGAATAATAATAGTTATCAGCTTAGTATATCACACTATTAGACTTATCTGGTTTCGATTGAAGCCTTTCTTTACGGGGTTCATGAAGAATGGTGTCGTGTTGTAGTAACATGGGTATATAGTGTATTATGGTATTCCCATTTATAATACGGGGAGACTTGCGTAATGCTTGATCGTAACATTTGAAATCAATCAACTCACTGTAACTTCAATGATACACGGCTACAGAAAGTTTTATAAGCACAATAGCGTTGGACAGAAACTCTTGTTTGGCAACATTAGTGCAATTTAAAATAAATGTTTAGATCGTATAATAATAGGAAATTAATAATCTAAACACAACTATTTACCGATTATGGTCCATTAGTCCTCTTTTGAGCCAGGTAAATGCGTCTATTTATCCAACTTATTTTATTTACCCTGAATATTGGTCTACACCCTTAATTTTATCTTAGACATAGGACATTACTCATTTATTCAATAAGCAGTACCCTCTTAATTTTCTTATTCTAATGGGACATATTACATTTTAGGTCAGGTAGTATAGGGTTAAATAAATTCAGGATTTCGTTTACAATGTGAAGCAAAGAGATGAGAAATTAAGTTATAAATTGTGTTAAAAAAATTAAAATAAATAAATAAAAAAAAAAAATTCATTTTGTAAAAAAAAAGTTAAATAAAACCACAATTATCCACGAGGTCAAGCCTCTTTGTCCCGTGCAGAATTGCTCCAATCGAATTTTTCCACCTAATTTATTGTTGGAGTTGTTCTTCTATGTTAGTTGTTTAATTAGATGCCTTTTCTTTGTATTTTTTAAATTCTTTCACCTCTGCATGAAAGAAAACGAACAGCAGCTACAACAGATCAAAATACTCCAATAACCCTTATATTATAAGGTGTATTATAATTCAATTAACTGTTCAGCGAATACACATATATATGATCAAAAAAAAAAAATGGAACTTTTGAACGTTACGCTATTTTTTTTTCTTGAACCGTTTCATTTACACATTAGATTTACATTTCTGACGGTATCAGGTATGATTTTTTTTTTCTTACTTCAAAACTAGCAGTTTCCTTTAATCACACACTTATCAAACACGTGACACAATATATAGTTATTATTATTTATGGAAACTTGCACCAGTCACATTTGAAGTCTTCAATAATTTCACGTCACCTTTCTTTATTTTTATTTTATTAATTGTACTTTGTCTTTTCCTTATTTTTTGTTGGTTATAATTCAATCTTTAAAAAAAGCAATCTATCCTGGATAACAATCCATGATCAACTCTCCCAAAAAAAATTCTTTTCCACAAACAAAAAAAAAACCATTTACAACCGAAATTTCAACGGAACTATAAAAAGTAAAAATCCCGGTTTTCCAAAAAAAAATTAACTGTGTATGTACTCGTATGTATGTATGTGTATTGGCGTTTTCGATTGTAAATCTATATAACCGAATTGCATGGAAAGTACAAAAACTCCATGATTAATGATGAATGAAACATTCATTGATCACACATTTAAGAAAATTTGAAATACAGTCCAAACCTCACAATCAGTAACATTACTTCAAAGGGACCGAAGTAAATGTTACAGTAGCTTAGAAACAAAAAATAACACAAGATCCATATTTAAGAATGTAAAAGCTAATTAGTTAAGCTTTGTTTTGATCAAAAAATAAATAAAAATAAATAATGGGGTATTTAGTTTAATATCTCATTTAATATTTTACCTTTATATATCCGATCCAAAAAATTTAATTTTGATTATAATTTTATAAGAATTTATAATTTCGATATTCGATCACTGATAATCAATGTTTTTATTTTAGGAATGCTTCCATTATGGAAGTATGTAATGCAATTGATGATATGAAATCTGAAGCACAAGGTTCTGATGGTATCCCTATAGGTTTCATTCGACTTTTACTACCGTCAATAAGCACTGTTTTAACAAACATAATTAACATTGCATTGACTAAATCTATTTTTCCGACGGGGTGGAAGATTGCACATATAACCCCTGTTGAGAAGGTATCTAAGCCTGAAAATATACAAGGCTTTCGACCAATCAGTATACTTCCTTGCTTATCTAAGGTAATTGAAAAAATTATGAAGTTTCGTATGATGAATCATATTTCTAGTTTTGGCTTAATTGATGATCTACAGTCCGGGTTTCGAGAAAGACATAGTACAACTTCTGCATTAATCAAAATTATAGATGATTTGAGTTCATCTGTTGCAGAACGTAAAGTGCCTTTGCTTGTGCTTCTAGATTTTTCTAAAGCTTTTGACAGTGTTAACTATAAAGTTCTGTTCCATAAGTTGCGCTCAAACTTTAATTTTTCCCATTATGCGGTTAAGCTTTTGGCTTCATACCTATCGGATAGGTATCAAATTGTCAAATTGAATGAAAAATTTTCCAACGAGAGTTTATTGACTTCTGGTGTTCCTCAGGGTTCAATCTTGGGCCCTTTATTATTTAAGATGTTTATAAATGATATCAGAAATAGTGTAGCTCCGGTAAAGTTTCATATTTTTGCAGATGATGTGCAAATCTATGACTCGGCAGTAGCAAGCGATATGGATTCTTGCGCGCTGAGAATAAACGATACACTTGAAAGAATTTTAATTTGGACCAATAACAATCATATTAAAATCAACCCCTTAAAATCCAAAGCCATGTTCCTAACTAGTAATAAAGTAATGTTATCCAACCTTCGGCATTATAATATCAAAATTGGTAATGCGAATATTGAGATTGTGGATACGGTTAGGAACTTGGGGTTATTGATGAATAACAAACTTAGTTGGGATGATCATGTAACCCAGTTATGTGGTGCAATATATGATACGTTAAGGACGTTATGGCCCCTTGAAAACTATACGCCGCGGGACGCTAAGCTGAAACTAATACGATCATTAATTATTCCGCATTTAACCTACTGTGCCCCTATTTATTCTAGTTGCTCTAAGTCCTCGTTCAGAAAATTAAATATCGCTTTTAATTCTTGTTCTCGGTATATATACAACAAAAAGAGAGCTGGTTCAATTTCAAGTTATACTAGTTTAATATTGGGCTGTGATTTATATCATTATTTAGAGTTCATAACGGTTATTTTCCTTTATAAAATAATTTTTTATAGAAATCCCATGTATCTCTTCAATTTGATTAAATTTTTTAGATCGACTCGTACATCTAGTATCAGTCTTCCTACAAATAGCAAAAATAAAGCACGTGAGTCATCTTTTATTGTGCAGGGTATTAAACTTTGGAATTCATTAAATCCTAATTTACAATCTAAGAAAAGTCTAAGTAATTTTAAAAACGATTGCTTCACATATTTCTCATCTCTAAGTTGATACTTGTTTCATTTTGGAATACTAGTTCATATTGTTTTGTAATAATTTTGTTCGGGTAGATGCAACCAGATTTATGATTTATAAATTTTGTAAATATATATATTTATTTAGTACTTTAACATAAGTTTTTGAGACAGCAAATGTTGTATTTGGTTTACCTTTTTGAAATTTTATTTAATTCTATTTTTCGTCATATGAAATTATTTAATGTTCTAATTTTAATCGAGATTGTGTAATTGAATATTTGATTTGAGTATTCATAAGAAGGTTTTCTTGTATTTTAAGGAAATTGTAATAAGGCTAAGCCTTACTTGTATAATATTAATAAGAAATAAATAAATAAATAAAAAAAATAATATTCACTCTAATTAATACAAAAAAAAATGTAAAATCGATTAACTTTTTAATACATAAATTTGCCTTTGAAATTTACTCCAAATGGCGTTTTTCACTATTTTTGCAAAACTTTGGGACCAATCTGTGCGCAATACACACCCGATATCAAAAAAAATGTGTTATTTTTATTTTGGTAACTACTACACGTACACCAAAAACTAAACAAATCATAAATCATGAAGTTCAGTCGCTGCTGCCCAAAAATGAAATATATTATATACATATATATATATATATATATATATATATATATATATATATATATATATATATATATATATATATATATATATATATATATATATATATTATATATATATATATATATATATATATATATATATATATATATATATATATATATATATATATATATATATATATATATATATATATATATATATATATATATATATATATATATTATATATATATATATATTATATATATATATATATATATATATATATATATATATATATATATATATATATAATATATATATATATATATATATATATATAATATATATATATATATATATATATATATATATATATATATATATATATATATATATATATATATATATATATATATATATATATATATATATATTATATATATAGTATATATATATATATATATATATATATATATATATATATATATATAT